>OY754964.1:45508360-45988360 GCA_963576475.1 Molanna angustata | reverse complement strand
AAGAAAACTATTAATCGTGATCAATATACTCATTGTAAGTTTGAACCTATTCTTTCTTCTTCATATCCTCAAAACCCCTGTCCTTGTATCTTTGATTTGATATTAAACTTTTAACCACTTGGTTAACCCATCCACATAATTGGGACAATAGCAAACACGCTTTAAATCTTAAATTGAAAGTAAATATCGATATCTAAATTTAAAAGAGAAAGAAACCGAAAATGGCAATTTCTTTTTTCTTCTAATAATAACTATGTTGTTTCCTTTTAATGATTAAGAAACTTGTTTTATACATTAGAAATCAAAAGGGAAAAATTCTACTTCTCATCATTTTCTAGCGATGTTTGAAATATGTAGTTGATTAAAATAACATTGCATTGCCAAATATACAACTCAATGAATTGATATTATAAATACATATTTAAATAATTCTTATTATCAGTAGAATCATTTACAAACATGTCATCTTAAATACAAACATATCTTCAGCTTAAATACCAGTTCAAACCTTTGAATCTCAAATGATTTAAATCTCAAGATATGTGATTGTAGTTTCGCGTGGGTGCTCCATTTCCTTCTTGACAATTTCGTAATTGTTATCGGTGTCGTTTGTTGGGATAGTCAATTATGGTATATCTACGTTGGAAAAGTAATAAATCACAAAGGCAGAGAGAGATCCTAAAGTAAAACTAAGAAAAGCCATAAACCAATGGCATCTGATGGCCTATCATTCCATCTTGACAAGTTAATGGCTTCGGGCTCGGTCGTCGTCATGAACTATCTTGGTTCATTTCTCGCTACGGGTTCACAACAATTCATAATTCAAAAGCTATATTATGTATGGTATACGAATTTTACTACTCACGATTTGATACAAAAATGAGCGACTAATACAAAATCCTCCATTACACCAATGCATTGATTAACGGTAGAAGATAGCAGACAGTGTGTAAGACTATAAACATTAAAGGTAAATAAAACAATTTCGAAGAATGTTCGAATAAATTTAATTTTAGTGATTTATTGGGTGAAGATGATTCTTTGTGATTTCAGCAACAGTATCTATCTATTTTCTTGAAGGTTCATTTTTTGATATTCTTATCTAATGTTCATAATATCGAGCGATTGGTTAATGTTTCTGTAAACTGAGTATAAGTTTTGTCAGCTGATAGAAATGCTATTGTAATTTAATGCCATGTAATTTTTTTATTCTAAGAATTAAATTAAATATCTTCGTTTCATGCTGGCATCTTAAAGACTTAATTGGATATCTGCTGAATCCTAAATCAAAGACCCGGATTCGATTTCCGATAAAACTACGGTTTTTAGCAGTATTTTCAGATTGGTATTATGAGACGATTAGCATCATAAGTTTCTTAAGTGTGGACATTTATTACTGAAATATGTGATACCTATAAAAACCTGATTATTACCAGAGACACTATATGAATTAAATACGGTTAAATTAAATCTTATGAAATTGAATAAAATATTAAATAAATATATACTTACAGTATACCTATGTACATAGAATACAATAAACCAGACTTCAACAAAGTCTCACACAAAAAAATATAGTATGTATAAAACATACCTATATAAAAAAAGTTAAGCAAATAGTTATGCTGTTGAAAATTAACGTAAATTTATAAAGGTTAAAATATTTAACGTTAATAATGACTAAATGATATCCATTTGACTTAAACAAAGCGTCATGACTACAATATCGATTGGTTAATATTTCATTCCTAACTGTTTCTCCGCCCATTTCTTCATTGAATCCATACATTGGCATTGTATTTGATTGTTTGGCAGAAAATATAGCAATAACTACTACTCATTGATGTTTGCCAGTTATCTAGTAGTCAAAAACGTGACTAGTTTTAGAGTGCTGAAGTATCTTATCTTGCCTTTAAAACGAATTCCGAACAAAAAAAACGCATTAACAGATCATCAAAAGCAAAAATAAGATGTAAGTTCTATATATTATGTTGTATGTGCATACATGATTTATATACGTATTAATTAGATCAATATTTTTTAAATGATTCTTGATTAGCGCAATAAATTATAAAAAAAATCATTACGAAGATGTAATAAATTTGTACTGTTATTTAAAATCCAAATATGCAGATAAATTGAATGCATTAGATTGTTTTTATTTAATTCGTAACTCATGTTTTTGTACATAATATTAGCTGATTGGCTACACTACACGAACGGGCATATTGCAAATAAGAAATTTCTTCCAACCAGCCAGGGGGGCAAGTCTGGTCCGACCGGCAAATCAAAACCCTAGTGATTAACCCATATCATGGATATAATTATCATACGGAGTTCTATGACATCTAAAGATATTATAGAACTCCATATAATAATTATATCCATGATATGTGTAATCGTGAGGGTTTTGATTTCGCCGGTTGGACCAGCCTTGCCCCCTGATAATGAAGTGATGTAATATAGAATATGTACAACAATAAAACAGCAAAAAATAGTGAAAACTATAAATTCAATCAACTTCATACTAATTTCAATAATGATGTACCTACTCAAATAACAACAATAATGTATGAAAGTGAGACATGGAGATGACAGAAGGTCCATGAAAATAAAATTAACGCTGTGGAAATGAGGTCCTTAAGACGAATGTGTGATAAAACAATCTAAGATAGGATAAGGAATGTGGATATTAGACGAGATTGCAAAAACGAAAGAGATATAAAAAGTAGAATGAAGATAAATGTTCTGCGATGGTTGGTAAATGTAGAGATGATGAACGATAAACGCCTGACAAAGAAAGTATACAAGGCTAAATAGAGTGGGATAAGAAGTAGAGGCCGGCAGAGAAAGAGTTGGCAAGATCATTAAAAACTTCAGAATAATAGGAGAGCATGTATGCATGTATGACGCGATACATCCATGTATCGCTTCATACATGCAAATGAAGCAAAAATTTATGTTAAGATAGAAGAGTATGGGCTGCGTTCACTATGAACGCAGAGTGCACTTAGTGACATTCTAAGCCGTTCATAATGACCGGAAACAGACGCTCGAAAGACACTCTGTAGCGTTCATATTGAACGTCGAGTGTACGCACCGAACGCTCGGTAAAATTGTCGGGTCAAAAACGCTCTGATAGTTATAGTACCTATTATGTTGACTTCTATTTTATCTGTAGAATGATGACTTCTATTTGTTTCTGTGGTATCTATGTCAGTTGACATCAGTTGACATTATTTATGACAAAATGCATTCACAAAGAGGTTAATTAATAAAAATAGCATTCAAAAATTTCCAATAAAAGGTTAGAGGTCATTGTTTACTCCACTGCCCAATATTGTTGTCTTTCGATGAAAATTTAACCTAAAAAGAGACATGCTGCGTTCAGATTGAAACGCCGCCGCTCGAAAGCGTTCAGTGAGACTGGTGTGAAAAACGACGCCCGATGTCGAGCGTTGTATATGAACTCAACCCTGGCGTTCGGTTTTCTCTGCCTACCCTAAATAGGGAAACGGTGTGATGGTTTGTAAGTGTTCATTTACTCGTAAAGCCTGCCAGTATAATTTATTTGAGTTTGCGGCTAGAAGCCTTGTACAACGAAATATATATACAGTAGTTATAGCAGTATTTTTTAAAAAATGAATTGCAAGAATCGATGATCTACAAAATAAAATAATAATTATAATAATAATAGATTCAAAAAACAATGATAAAATACATAATTATATTAATAATAAATAGAAATTAAATTATTAGATACTATACAAAAAGCTGAAAATAAGAAAGAAATTAATGAAAAAAAATACCTTGAATAAATTCATTGTAGATATATATGTATATTTTTATCTATCTTATTCAATTTTGTTTTATCATGTAATATTTTACGACTTTTTAACTATTATTGAACAATCATTAATATAAATTAAAGAAAGCATTTTTGGCTCAAATTTCATACAAATAATGAAATGTAAAATACAAAACTTAATGCTGTAGCTTCCTTACACCCGTCATTAGTCTATTCAGGGATTTCCAGGTTGCATATGGTAGTCGGTGACCCGTTGGAAGTACCTCTGTTGGTTCAAGTTTTCAAGAAGCTTCCTAACCCTTCCTTCCACAGCTCGACTCTTCTCTTTTCGCTGGTTGAGGTTAGGGCGATTGTATTCCTGAAAAAAACTGTTTCTAGACTTGATTCTTGAGGGCGGGAGGATGTGACCATATAGCGTATGTCGAGAGTCATTCTGCTGTCTCATCTTTTCCTCTTCAGAAGCCATGGTTCTTCTTATACGTGGTGGTGCAATTCCAGTTAGTATCTAATTGAATTTTTTCCACAGGGGTAGGTTTAAGACGTCCGTGACTCATTACTTCTGAAGTTAGAGCTTATATTATTTGCATAAATATATTTACACTCAAAATTATAAAACAAACTACCACTGTTTGAAATCATTTATCCACATTTTGAGATAAATCGACGCCGAAACAGTAACTCATTTTAAACAGCAACAATATTAATATACAAGAGTAATACAAATATTGCAAACGAGAGGTTACGCCACGAGATGAAAAAAAAACAATAGTTCAGATTTCAGATTGCCCACGAATTACAAAATGGTGTTTATTGCATCATATTGCATCACTTTTGGCGCTATCCTCTTGTACATAATATATTATCATTGACAATGGCCAGGTAGCGTGGTGCCGCGACTTTTGCCCGGCCTTATACTGTAGTATTCACGGTGAAAGTTAAAATGGAATGGAAGGTATTTTAGGTACATATTTATAAGAGCCTACATTACTCACTACGAAGAGTCTATGCCATCAAGCTAGAAACATTACCTCTTAGATCTGTATTATAATAAATTATCTGTATTATAATAAATTTACGACTCTATGCAGGCAGATACACCAGATACGTGGTTTTACTAGTTGCATGTAACACATGAGATCCAACTGTCGATGTCGACAGCATGTATAGTTGTAGAATACATACAAAACTATAAACCTTTTAATCCAAATTATTCAATATTTTAAGATATTTTGTTTTATATACAAAACATGTACGTATGTCAAGATAGGATAGTGTGGAGGTTTGTCCTTTTTTTCTACAAATATATAAACAGTTTGATGGAATGTATTCATGTAAAGTATCAAATTATTGAGAGTCCCCGTAGATATTGTGTATTGTGCCATACAAATTGTATGACACGATGTCGTCATTAAATTCAATTTTTACAAAAATTGTTAAAAAAAGTTTTAGATATACTGCTATAATTTTTAAAGAAAATTAAATTATCTAGTTGGGATGTTTCGGCGTTATTCTATACTAAAAACATGGAAATATAGGCAGTTGAACACATAAATTTGTCATAAAAATATGTTTTTCTTAATAAAAACTGTTTGAGAAAACCTGGAACTTTAAAAAAAATATTTGAGATATACAAATTTCAGCGTACTTATATAGTTTCTGAGATATATGGAAAATTGAGTAAAAATTCAAAAATTGACAAACCCTGACTGAAACAAAAATTCGAAATTCTGAGTACAAACTTGTGTAGGCTTAAAATTTTCTATAATGTCTGAAATTGTAGGCTCTGTGTATCAAGCGGATCAAAAGTTATAAGGGACACAGTAAATGTTCTACTCAGAATTTTGAGTTCATCCATATACATAACATATATACTGCGAAGCGTCTGAGTTTGTGTTTTTTAATTCATGTTAAAAAACCATGTAGACCTGGCGAAACAAAATCTAGTGTATCTTGGTTAAGAAATTTTGTCGATTTCTCTTCAACAATCGACAGTTGAAAAACAGGCAAGTTCCATATTGGAGACTAAAGAATAAAAAGAATATTATTTTATAAGTAACTACATGATATCTCATTGAAAACGTCATATTTTTTTTATTTAACCAGTAAATGATACACAAATCGTTAAAAATTAAAAGATATAAAATACAAACATACAATACACACTCTTACGTGGTACCCATACCTTCAATGGATTTTAAGATGGCGGAAAACAACAGAGAAAAACGCACTAGTAAGTATTTTTTTATCTATGTAAGTCAGTAGTTGAATTTCCAACATGCTAGGGATGTCCCTGTGTTATATTGAAAGCAGTTCTTCTTCTTCTTCTTCGATATATCTACACTCCAAGATGTCTTATGAATGTCCAAGTTAATTATGTATATTTTTGTCTGTTGAGTTCAATAAATACCAAATAACTAGAAAAAACATTCATTGGTTCAATTTAATACTACTTGCAAATTAATACATTTTTCCCACATTATAATACAAGTGTCAAATTTCCTCATAGTTATACCTATTATTTACACACGTACCTACTTAATTATACGAGTATTTTGTCAGGTGTTTATGTGTCGACTAAATAATGGCTATGTAAAATGTTTACCCACTATTAAAATAAAACAATGAATAATCTCTGTGAAATATAGATTATGATATTATCTCATATATGGACTGTTTAAAGTACAAAAACTCTCAAAATAAAGCAGGAAAATTCTATAGTTAGATTTATTAGAGAATTCGTCCAATAGGAAGTGAAATAACAGGAAATAATAAGTTGCTTATAGTATAATTGCATTAATTTACTCAACGGACAATTTTTATGAAGGTAAATGTTTTTGTTAAATAAAAAACATTTTTACTATTTGATTTTTTCCCATATGATCGATAATTACCGATAGCTCAAATAGCTAATAGCTGATTGTAATCAACAATGTCAAAAATTAAAATAGTGAAATTTAAAACTATTCGTTTTAATATTTATTTAAATAGTTTGAACTTCTTTTAAGAATATGATTTCGAACTGTTATTAAAAATCGTCTCTTTCTTCGTTTCTTAGTTTTTGGTCTGTAATTAAAAAAAAAAACTATGCCTCCTGAGATGACGAAGTCCAACAATCTTTCCATCTCTTGGGTGGTCATCCGGGTAGATGGCGACCAGAAGGGATTTCATTTGCAGCTATTTAAGTAAGTCTATCACTGTCCATTCTGGCTACATGGTCCCTCCAATGTATTTTTCTGGATCTACTCCGCCCATCGATGACCTCGATTCCACATTTTTTTCTCATCCCTACATTACGAACCCGATCTCGGAGAGTTTGTCAAGTGATTGACCTTCATTTACGTTGTCGCGTTTCCACAGCATAAGTTGTACGCATGTCTTATATATTCTGACCTTGCTGTCAATACGCATGTGTTATTTTTTCCAGACCATATTTTTTAAACATCCAGATATGCCAGATGCTTTATTGACTTGTTCACGGACATCAGTGTATAGATATTTAGTGTTATTGAAAATAAAAACTTAATCCAGTGTACATAATATGATACTAAATTATATTTTGAACGGTTTTACGAGTACCATCACATTTACACGCTATGCTAATAAAAATACACTTATAACGTAAAAACATTATCATAGCGTTAATAAAACATTATCCATAACGATAATCACTAATGAATCATTTATGAAGTGTTATGTAACACCATCAAAAATTCGATAGGTCTAGAATTAATGGACAATCTTTAAGTATTTCAAGGGCTTCTTGGTTTCCTCTCTTAATTCAACACTGCATAACATGTACAATGTACATAATATGTGGACGATCCTTCCTTCAGCCTTGTCACTAATAACGTAGAGACGAATAGAAATTGTTGTCATATACACGAAATATATTTTGGAGGACGTTCAGCCGCATAAAGATAGCCCAATTAAATAATAGCCCAATTAAAAGAGCGTAACAATTAAAACTGCATAATAACTAAAACAACATAACGGAGTAGAGTGGGCAATGGCCAATCAGTGTACCATAACCGAATACACCATTGACCGAATTAATTATATACTAATGAACAACAGCAGAAACATAGGAGATAATACAATAAATTATGCATTATGATTGTCAACTACTAACAAAACTGGATAAATGCTGGAAAATCAGTGAATGTTAACGCGTACTATTGTAGTTAATGTCGACTATTGTCTAATGAAAAATGTGATAGGAATACCTCGAAAGAAATAATCAAACTATGTGGAAAATTCGTACAAATCGAAATCATTCCTCATGAATGTTTTTGATAATTTGTTGATTTATTATTTTGTTTTTTTTTTTTAACATGTCTAGGTAGGGGACACCAGCTATTAGGATTTGGGTCCATTGTACTCTTCCGAAGAAGCGCACTACGTAGCATTGCTTGCAATCTAGAAAAGAGTTTATCAATTCGGATTTTAAAAAGACCCGGGTTGTACGAAGGTGGAAACACAGAATTCGGAAGATCGTTCCACAGTCGGACTGCTGTATTAATAAAGGAGTTCGAGAAGCGACTTGTTCGTATATGTTGAAGGTCCACTGTGAATGAGTGCTGCGATTGAGTAAAGCGAGTGACTCTGTTGCGAGTGGGTGGAGGAGGGACCAAAGATACAAGTTCTTCTGAGCAATTCCCGTGGTAGTATCTATAGAATAAACTTAAAATACCGACTTTGCGTCTGTGTTATAGTGATTGCAATCCATCAGTCAGTGATGGATCATCAATCAAACGTATAGCACGCCTTTGAACAGCGTCGAGGGTATTCAGTAGGTATTGGGGGGCGCCACTCCAGAGGTGACTACCATATTCGATAATTGGACGTATTTGCGCTTTGTAGAGTATACAGATCTGGGTCTTAGTAAAATATCTACGCGCTCTATATAGTACGCTCAATTTTTTGGAGGCGAGTTTCACCTTAGCTTCGATGGAGCCCCTGTAGTGTAATTGGTTCGTTATAGATACTCCAAGCAGGTCGATAGAGCTGCTGTTAGGTAGGGTGATTCCGTTGAAAGACATTTGCAATTCATTGGGGTTTCTCTTCGCAGAAATTAGACAGGCTTGGGTTTTTGAGACGTTAAATGAAACAAGATTTCTTTCACCCCAGGTATTGATTGAGTGGAGGTAGCTATTTATTTTTAGATGAAGGTCTTTACGAGCTTCTTATATTTCAATTTATCAACCTTCTCGGCTCAGTTGGATAAATATCTGACTCCTGAGCCAAATGTCCCGTGTTCGATTCCCGGTGGAGACACAGTTTTTAATTGAGTTTTAAGTTTGGATCTGTAAGACGATAATTATCGTAAGACAAGGTTCTTAATAGTTTCATTGTCATTCAATAGATGGCGACGAATTTCTTAACAAATTTTCGAACGATGGAAATTTACAATTCAGCACAATACTATTAGTCCTATATATAGAATTTTCAAAACTCAGTTAGATAAGTCAATGAAAAGGCATGATTGGTGAACATTGTCGGGCGTCGTGGCTCAGATGGTTTGATATCTGACTGCTGTTACAAAAGTCCCGTGTTTGAGTCCTCCGATAATTCTCCAGAATGTGGAAATAACGTGTTACCCTATGTGTTAGATTCCACTGATTGTGTTTCGTTTTATTTATCGTTATATTAATATTTAATACTTACGTATTATGTTTATTTGTTCTTTTATACCTTCATTTCTTATTCTGATTATTATTTTAGTTAGATTTTCTTTGAATGTATTTTTATATGTATTTTTTTTATTTTGTATAAGTTTTTCTTTATATTTCTTTTTGCTTTATTTTCATTTTCATTGTTTATAGATTGGATATGTTTGTTTTTTAATGTATTTTCACACATTATGTACATACTATATTTTGTATCTTTTGTGAATACTTCATGTAAATGGCAAACGCCGTTAATAAGATAAAATAAATAAATAAATTAGTTATTGGGTGCGTGTTCAATTAATATTGGACATAGTACCTGAGTACCTGATTGTTGCCTAAGAAGTAATATAAAATAAAAACATTGCGCAAGCGCTAAAAGTGATCACGTAAACCACCCGACGACAGGTTCTCCTATAAACATATATTCATGCTTCGTCTCTATTGAGATATTATTTTGTCAAGAAACATCATTACTACTTTAACCGTACTCGACTCCCGGCAGGTAAAAAATTCAATGCGCTGAGCAATAATAAAAATATTGGGAACAAAATATTATCTAATAATTCTCCCTATTTTAACAAAAATCAACTTTTTTGACACAATCCGTATCTTTAGCAGGCTTATCAATTATTTTGTCCAACTAAATAAAACAGCATTGAAACATCAAGAGTAAAAATTATAGTACATTATAAAAATGGTTAAAATGATATATTTGAAATTATGTCAATGTATTTGTCCTACAAAATTTTTTTTTTCTTTTCTTGAAGTTCAAGGAAAATATATATAAATTTTTATTCCGAAACATTCACATATCATGGATTTTTTTATTTAATATTTTTCTGGCAACTATATAAAATTGTTCCAACATTGTCTCTTCGATGATTACCCGCTCCAAACAAATATTTCCAGATTAATCAAATGAAATATGACAACTTCATCAAAATTATATAAGACTTACTATAAGGTCACAAAAGTAATTTGAATACAATTGAAATAACCTCAATGTAAGAAAAAAGTATAAATCACTTCAAAACCGTATAAATGGAGGTTATGATTTAGGTACCCAAGTAAAATCAATTAAATATTTCATATATACAGATACTGATATTGAATCAGCATAATAAATACCTTATGATATTAATGTCATTTATCGCTAATTGTTTACAAATAATGTCATTTACTTATTTTACAAAGCATTATTGTCCAAGGTATGATTTCCATTACGCGTGTTCATCACCTCAAAAAACATCATAGGAGATATAGCTCACACAAAATAGATTAACCAGGTCCTGACTTCCGCTATAATACCTGCCATCAATCCAATCCCCGACGCGATTTGTCATTTCAAAACCATAGTAAAGAGACTTGTTAACTACGTTGGTGTATATAAGTTGATAGAAATCACATGAATAGATAATATAAAAACAAGGCAATGTATAGAATTTGTTATTTGTAAATTCTAGCTGTTAATGTTTTTTTTAAGAAACAATAAAATTACATAATAATTTCAAACACGACAGGTTTCGCATCAGACGTAATATTATCATTGTATGTAGTTTCAAGGTTGATACATATTTATAGTACAATACATATTTGTTTATAAGAAGAAAACCGTTCATTTAATTTATATGGGCATCAACTAGTGATGGGCAAACTGAAATTCAATACAGTCTTGATCTTGTTTATTCATATTTTATATTATTTTTGTACAAACTAATCTCGTTTACTTAGTACCTCAGTTCTCATAAAATTACGATCTATAGACAAAAATGACCATAAAGAAACTTGATTATTAGCTTCGTAGCAAAAATCTTACATATAAGGGATATACAATATATATATATATATATATATATATATATATATATATATATATATATATATATATATATATATATATATATATATATATATATATATATATATATATATATATATATATATATATATATATATATATATATATATATATATATATATATATATATATATATATATATATATATATATATATATATATATATATATATATATATATATATATATATATATATATATATATATATATATATATATATATATATATATATATATATATATATATATATATATATATATATATATATATATATATATATATATATATATATATATATATATATATATATATATATATACCTATTTTTTCTTAAATAAATATGTCCTTGTTAAACAAGTACATACATATATCTTCCCACATTCCCTAAATTAAGCATAAATGCTTGTGCTATAGGTGAACGAAATCGGTCGAGGTAGGATTCGAACTCGCGACCGCTGGATTACTAGCCCAGCGCGCTAACCGCACTGCCCATCTAAATTTATTAAATATTATTTAAAAAAAAATAAAAAAAAGCTTGTGTTGAAAAAAAAAGAGAGAAATATGGGTTTAAAGATCGTGTTAGTAACAGGACAAAGGAATCGCAAAAAAAATAGTTTGACCAAGTCTAAGACCAAATCTTTGTCGATCATCACTATTATACTCGTAGTTGGATACTTAAGTACTAACTGATTCAAAGTTCATCGTTCGTTAACACTGAACCTTATTTATATATGTATGTAAGTATATCATTTCGATACTAGCTATGCCTTTAAAAGATGATAATTTTAAAACCAACTTTTAAAGTGCGTATTACAAAATGTTTACCATAAAAATGAATAAGACGGAAAATGACGGACAATATAAATATTAAATTCCTATTATTCATAGTAATAATGTTTCTAGCGTAGTAAGAAATAATATCGGTTGGTTTACGTGCTCACTTCATGCGCATAACATTTGACCCCGTCAGGGAAAAAATCCAATGTTTGCGTATATGCAATTATAAAAAAATATTCGATTTAGTGTTATTTTGTTTATCGTTGCTTCTCGGGCAACTAACAGGTACTATGTCAAAAATAAATTTAACACGCACCCAATAACATGTTGCCACATTCTGGAGACTAATAATATTAATCGTCTCACAGATCCAGACTGAAAACACAAAAAACGATGTCTCCACCGGGAATCGAACACGGGACCTTTGAATCAACAGCCAGTTACCCAACCAACCGAGCCACAAAGGCTTATGAGAAGGCCTATGTATAGTTATATTCTATAGTAAAATATTGTTTTATTATGATAAGTTGAAAGATTTTTACTCCTCACTAACCCAAGGGGATATAGTGGGGAGTTATGATTTCGCAATTTTTGAGGCTATTTCTTTTCATTGCAGATTATCAACTAGTATCATGCTGAGAATGTATTCTGAAAGTTTCAATTTGAAACTTAAAATTTGAAATTTTTATTTTCAAATTGGTAAAAAGGCACACCACTTACATAAAATGGCATTGAAGAGTTATCAAGTTTTCATAATAAAATATTTAATTAAAAAATAATTAACAAACTCATTTCATGAAAATGCTGAATATTTTCCCTACAAAATTTAAATTCTTTGTAGAATGACTTGTTAGTGAGGAGTTAATAGTTGGCCACAACCCACTCGTTTTTTTGTTTTTTTTGTTAAATAACACCTCAAGGGTACCGATTTATAAATTGTATGTTGCTCAACTAACAAATACTTACACTTCAATTATTAATTGTTAAAAAAATATACGTCGATTTAATAATTTGTTATTAATTGTTTATTGAGTCAGAAGAACAATCATAAGTAGGTACTTTATTGCTTCCCATGACCGTATGTGGGAATCTTAAATGACATCGCTCAGTTACTGAAGGTTTAAACCAAGTATGTTTGAAATAATTATGGTTGTATGTGATGAAAATACTCATTAGGTACTTGCGTATTTATACAGTAAAGTATAATTTGACACGCAATTGCATACAAATCAATCAATTGACCGTTTATGACAATATAGCAATGACAGTTTTTTTTTTTAATTTTAAAACCGTCAACCTTTCATCACAAGTGAGATCTAGTCTAGAAGACAAGCCTGAATTGGATATGTCATCGGGGGGCAATTCTGATATTATCATTGATACAATATGTCCTATTCTGATTCGTCTAAATTTATCCGTCTGAATTTTAGTATATTATGAGAAATGTCAAAAAGTTTACTGCATTTATACGGGACTCATTACGTCACACCGCGCAGATAGAAATCCTTATACACAAGTCGCCCGTTGGTTATAGACGTTTTCGTACTCAGAAACGCAACAGAATTGGACATAATAATATGTCCTATTCTGATTCGTCTAAATTTATCTGTCTGAATTTTAGTACATGAGAAATGTCAAAAAGTTGACTGCATTTATGTATATACGCTACTCATTACGTTACACCGCGTGGATAAAATTCATTTATCCACAGTCGCCCGTTGATATAGGCGTGTTCGTACTCTGAATCGAATCAGAATAGGACATAATGTTTCCACAATGGATGTTGTATTGATAAATAATATGCAATGCATAGAAAGGAAAAGTGGTTGCAACAGTTGAAGAATGTGGTTTAGATTGTAACCCTCAATTCGAAATTGATTGCATAATACGATCTTTTGACATTGTTATAAGAGAGTATAGAATATAACTACAGCTTTTAATCAGTCATTTTTTATTAAAATATATTGTGAGTTCGAATCCTGCCACGACCGATTTCGTTCACCTATAGCACATCATGCATTTATGGTTAATTTAGGAAATTCATGAGGATGTATTTAGACTTGTTACAATGACATATTAATTCTTTTTAATAATTATTATTTGTCTAAATAATGTCCTAGTAGAACGAATAAGCTAGAATCATCAACATTACGTCCGATTCTATAACTTCTTTAGAACGTTCTGGCTAAAATAGGTGCGTTAAAATTCCACCTAGTGCAAGTTGATATTCTATAACGCTGAAATAGGAGCGTTCCTATTTAGGAACATTTTTACTCCAAGTAAGTCACGAATTAGTCTAATTCCCTGTTCTATAACCACATATTAGTCGAATCAACTGTCAAAACGTTCTAATTTTAGTTCACACCTTATTGGAAGCGAACTAGTTATTTTCACAGCAGTCCGGGGTATTTTAGTTAAGTTGAAAACACCAGTTGAGTACGGAAAAAAATAATAATGGATTATTTACACGTGTTGCGTTATTTTGAAAATAAAAACCAAAAATTAACAGTGCAGATTAATTAAAATGTTAGGTTAGGCGATATTACGGCGACATGACATAAATTAACATGGCCGAACTGTGCGCAGTACCTACGTATGCGTAGTCTGCGCCACAGACAATTTGATTTAAAATTATTACCTACAGTGTACTAATTTTGTAGAATTTAGTTTTAGGAACAATGTCAGTTACAGATTACGAAATTTAGTTCAAATGATCTTCATTCTAAAAATTTAGAACGTTCCTATTTTAATTCAAAATTATACTAAATTGGATGTAATGTGTTACTATAGCACTCATATAAAATTTAACCATCATTTTAATAAACATCCTTTAGATGATACACATGTATTTTATTTTATTTATAAATACTGTTTTTATACAGCATAAACATTAATTTAGTATTTTTTTTTAATTTTGTCAATACTGACGGTGTTGAATATGTAGGATTCCATAATAATAGGTTTTTTTCATCAAACAAATGATTTGGTCCACATATATATTTTTTTCCTGAATCCAGGACGACCGTTTCAGCTGATTAGGCCCTTATCAACTGGTTGATAAGGGCCTAATAATCTGAAACGGTCGTCCTGGATTCAGGAAAAAATACATATGTAGACCAAATCATTTGTTTGATTTAAAATACCTATTATTATTAATTTAGTATTTTAATTATTTTATCCCGCATAGGTTTCAAATTCTAAAATTAATAAACATCTGACAGTATTTTAATAATCTCTTAATGACTCCATAATCTCAACAAAATAGAGAATACAAAAAATTACCTAACACCAAAATGATTTAAGTAATCCAACAGAAAATTAACGGAATATTTTGAAATTAAAAAATAATAGCACTATATTAAGTCTCATTACATACTTAGTAGGAATTCCTGTATCGAATTTCATTGAATAATTTTCGGTACCTAGTTTTAGAAACGTTAAGCCAATAATTTTATGTCTGTTTTATATCGTCAGTGATGTATGAATTATATTTGTTCTTTACATGTTAGATAATCTTAATGTGATTACAGATAAAAAATGTCTTTTTTATCTACATTGTATTACTGTAAATCAATGTATGCAATTACTTACTGTTCTTGATGAAGTTTAAAGTCTTACTTACATGTTATAATATGTAATGTCGTAATTAGGTACTGTAAGATCTTGATGTCACATGACACGAAACAAATACCTACATGAACGATATTGTCTTAGAAAGAAAAACATTATACAATTAGGTACTTACTTCTTTTTAACCGACTTCAAAAACGTAGGAGTTTTTACTCCTCACTACCCCAAGGGAAATAGTGGGGAGTTATGATTTCGCAATTTTAAGGTTACTTTTTATTGAAGATTATCAACTAGTATCATGCTGAGAATGTATTCTGAAAGAATCATCACAATGTATCTGCTAGTGTGTTGTGTGATATGTACTGTGTGCTATGTACGGCGTGTTTATTTTACTTAATCGATTATAGACTAAACTACTCAAGTATTGTATACAAATTTTGCAAATTTGTATATAATACTTCCTTAGACCCCATAAGATTTTGAAGGCTATCTAAATAGTGCTTCTCAGTTTTTTAAACTGTCAAATATTTCAATATGACCCTAAGCTCGGGAAACTTCAATTTGGTAAAAAGGCACATCACTTTCATAAAATGGCATTGAAGAAATGCCAAGTTTTCATAATAAAATATTTTAATAAAAATAATTAATAAAAATTTTGAAGATTTACATACAATAATTTGAATACATTGTGAGTGACTTCGTAGTGAGGAGAAAAGCGTTGGACACAACCCACTCGTTTTATATACGTTCACAGTTAATTGTTTTCCGATTTCGATGATTCTTTTTTCATTAGAAAGGAGATATCTTCTGATTGCTCTCATTTCAATTTGGTCAAGATCTGACCATGGTATATATGAGGAATCCATCAAAATCTGAAATCTCCTTGATAACTTTTGGCATGTATTTTTTTTTGTACGCCTGACGAAGAAAATATAAAAATAGGAATGGAACAAGAGGTCGGGGTCGTCCAAAAAAGTACGACATGACCAAGTAAATGACATCCTGAAAAATGAAGATGATACAACCTTGAACAGCGGACGAAAATATATGAGATGATGAATGAATGTTGATAGTAATCGCGAGTCAAGATGGAAAAATGTGGCGTTCGGCTCATTATGTCTACCTCGTGAGGGTCTATTCAAATGCTTTTGTTAAATTTAATGTGTAATATTTATTGTAGGTATTTAGATTAATGATAATAAAAAAATATCGATTATTGTAATGGTTTGAAATAATGTACCTACATAATATGTGTAGGTTTTTTTATACTATTCTAAACGCGCAAACTTCTGAAATATATAGTTAGTTTATAATTAATCGGTTTCGATTTAAATATCTAAATCAATCATGAGTTCCTTATATGAGCATAATATTGTGACATCGATAAGTATTTCATAATCTAACACACGACACCGTTGAATATTATGGATTCAGGAAATATAAAGTCACCTACAACTAACTATTGTTGCAATTATAAACAATCAACTTTTTTGCACACATTTAACAGACAAATGCATTACAAATATTATTAACTTGGTTACAACAGTTTTCTTGCTTCCTTATAATTACAGTTTTTGTTTTACATTAATAAATGTTTTTATACTCATGTACTTTGTAATCCTTTTTTTACACATATATAAAATCTACTATATTTATTTATTTATATTTTTGTACATAATATAAACAAATATAATGCATACTGGCGGTTTTATTGCCATAAGGCAACATCTTCCAACCAACCAGATATCAAAGTATGACAAAATTATATAAATACATCAACAAAAGAAATGAAAGCGAAAAGAAAAAACAAATAAAATATATATTACACTAAGATAAATATTAAAATCAAAAAAAAATACTTCATAACAAGAAAAGGATTGATAAAGAACAATTAGAGGAAATCAGGATCTGGTGTTTAGGGATAAATATTCCTTCTTTAGTATTTTCTTGAAAATACAAAGTTAGTTAGACGATGCAATATCCGGGACTTAGACGAGCTATAAAATTCTGTGATATGAACAGGGATGGATAGTGTCGTACGTTCAGCAGATCGGAGTGGATGTCTATGATTGGATAAATAAGTAAATTTGTTTTTAAGGTACTGTGACAGGTTTGTATTAGAGAGAATATTGTATAATAGAGGACTATAAAATTGATGTTAGAAAAATAAATATTAATACTGTGAAATATCAATTTATTAGTGCAGAGGAAAATATACTAACAAGATTTGGCGCTGTTCAAACTGTTTGAATTTTGCTTCTGATGATGCTGGCTGAGTCCAGTGAAAGCGCTTAGGCATTAAAAATAAAAACTCAACGTAGATTAAAACTGTGTTATTTAATTATTATAATAACATTTATATCATTGTTTTTTTTTAAAAAAGCCCATTTGTAAACGTCAATTGTAAGTTCTGTCATTGCCTGATCCAATTTCCCGTATAGAAAAATATATTATATTCGTATATTTTGATACAAAATTGAAAAATGGGTTACTTTGAGGAAACATGACATGTGTAAACCCTGACCACGCCGAAGGATTTAGAGCTACCAAGATAGTTTGTATGTGTAGGCGTAGTAATGTTGGTTCAGCAAGGCCAATAACGAGTATAAGAAGCAAATTACCTTGCAATGAACGAATATGAATATCGTAAGGCTAAACTAATGAATAAGCCGATCACTATATAAATATAACATATTTATTTATTCACATGAGGTCTTGAAGATACTGTCATTTTTTTTATTTGCTAGGAATTACCAGACAAACATCACAATTTTATTTATCTATTAATATTAAAAAAAAATAATACTATAAATATATTTAAAGGAGAATGTTGGCAGGAAACAGAGTAATTGGTGCACTTATACATATGACGTATGGTTTTTATATATCAATGGAGAATAATCTTGCCATCAATTATAATGAAATTGATGGACTGACTTAGGCATAATGAAAAAGAGATATTGACATCGCAGAAAAAGCATGAAAATATAATAAATACCATCAAAATGACATCGCATGCAAAAGAAAAGTTAGTGATACTTTCTTTTTTCATCTAATCTAAGAATAATAATAATGAACACTTCCTTGCACCCTACGCAAGTGGCGAGTTTATTGCCGTATGGCAATTTCTTCCAAATAACCAGTGTTTCCAGCCCAGAGAAGCAATATTTGCGTGAGAAATGAATTTAAATAAATTTCTCCTCTGCTGGAAATTGAACCCAGGACGCCCGGACAGAAACCGAACGGCTTACCAACTGTGCCACGGCGGTCAATAATATTTTTAAAGCTTTAATAATTCGAATATTTTTTTATTGCATATACGCAAACATTGGATTTTTTGTTCCCTATCGGGAATCAAATGATATTTTTACTAACAAACTTTTAATATCTCAATAGAGACGAAGTTGGGATATTATAGAAGAAACAGGAACTCAAGGCACCTAAATTATAAGGACTGTTGCTATCATTGTTTACTATTAAACCAATTTCTCAATAGATGGCGTTACAAAAAAGGTTTTTCGTCGTAACTTCATAGATGGCAATAGTAATACTGCATTATTTTCAAATGAATTGTTTCACACTATTCAAATATAGGTATAGAACTTTCAAAAATTACTTTGATAAGGGAACTCAATAAGAAAGCATAATTGTTGAACGTTTCGCAAGCGCATTAAGTGATCAAGTAGACCAGCCGATGACAGGTCTTAAGCCCTGTAGGTGCTTTTAGGGATTGGTTGTTACATTAAACTATATTAATTTTCTTCTTTTTTTACACCATAGAAAACTATTATCAGACAGTGTTGATAATTCTCTGGCCAATCCTTCCACCACAGCAACGCAACAATGCGTTGCTGACACGAAAGAAGAAGTTGATATATGCCTCCGAAACCTGGAATCTAACTAAAAGTGATGAGGACCAACTTAGCAATTTTGAAAGAAAGATTCCACGGCGAATCTATGGAGCTGTTTGTGAGGGTGGTGTGTAGGATTGGGAGACTCAGATGATTTGGACTAGGGAAAAAATTAGTCAACAACTGCCCGCTAGAAGAGTCCTTAACCATAGACCAGAGGGTGTGAGGAAGCAGAGAAGAAAGGACTGCGTCCAGGAGGATCTGTAGGTACTATTTAGGCGTGGTGAATTGGAAACACGGAACCGGTGTCAGATTGGAATGGCGAAGACTTTCCGGAGGAGGCCAGGTCCCACCTAGGAGGAGGCCAGGTCCAACCAATGTTATTTGCACTCCAAGTATTGATAATAGTACCAATTTTCTTTTTTCTCTCCACTATTACGGAATAGTTATGATAACTTATTTTAAAGTGTTCATTATACATCGATTTTCAAGCAAGTATCATTTAGAGGTTGTATGTATAGCCTACATTAAGATTTTTGTCCTCCGTAAAGCCCAAACCAAAAGTTCAATCTACTACATATTACGTTACGTTACATCGACTACGTAATTTTACAAAGTGCATTAACTTAGAGAGAGAATGAATATGTTCTTGTATCATGTACATATACATCCTCATAGATTCCCTAAACGAATCATAAATGCTTTTGCTGTAGATGAACGAAATCGGTTGTGACAGGATTCAAATTCGCTACTGATGGATTAACCGAGCGCGCTAACTGCTCTGCCAGCACCCACCAAAAACATTATTTGTACCCAGCTTTATAAATGAACAATAAACATAATAGATTCCCTACTTTCCCCTTCGAATTGATATCAAAAGCGTTTTTTACATAATATTATTTTATGGAACTTTTTTTGTTTTAGGTAGGTACCTACGTAGGATCCTAGGCCACGCGAATGATGGCGGAGCCTGGAAAATACGATACAATAACGAGCTATATATTATAATATCTTCAAAGCACCCTGGATATCTGCTTATGTTTGGCTGATGTTCATGTGGGCTGTACATGTCCTTAAAATGACGAATCGCAGGTACCCATGCGGATTCTGGAAGGACATTTTATTTTATTTATGATTTTTGAAAGAAAGATTCTGCGGCTAATCTACGGAGCTGTTTGTGAGGGTGGTGTGTGGAGAATCAGATACAATCACGAGCTGTACCAGCTTTATGATGATATAGACGTTAGGGTATTTGTAAGGATTAGGAGACTCAGATGGCTTGGAGAGGATGAGTGAGCAACTGCCCGCCAGAAGAGTCCTTCACCATAGACCAGAGGGTGGAGGCGTAGGAGGAGACTTCACCATAGACCAGAGGGGGGAAGTTGAGATGGATGGACTGCGTCCAGGGGGACCTGGACTCTTTGGGCGTGGTCAATTGGAGACAAGGAGCCGCTGACAGGTCGGAATGGCGAAGACTTCTTTTGGAAGCTAGATCCCACCTTGGGATGTGGAGCTGATGATGATGATGATTTATCAAGGAAACATACAGTTTTAAAAATATATTGTAATGGTACAAAATAATAATCAAACAAAACCAGCAAAGTTTCCATAAATGGTTAACAATAAGACATCTGGGAGGAGGATAGATGGTGGGCTGGCCAGGGCTACGATGGGAGAATGAAGTTGGGAAGGACGTAAACCAGCTGCTACGAATACAGAAGAACGGAGGACAGGAGGAGTTAGAGGTGAAGGTAGATATAGACCAAAGCTCGATATGGACTGCAGACCCAACGAAGAAGAATATTAATTAATAATTAAGGTACCTACATCAAATATTGAAGATACTCATCTCGGTATCTTTCATATTGAAATAACGATACGAAAATATTATTTGTAAAGGAAATGTAAATTAAATAGCGCATAGTATTTGCTTCACGTGACTGCAAGTAGATAGTAACTTATTATTGACATTCACTGCTATATATTTTTCCATAGAATTGTATAAATATCAATATGCTGATTCCAAATCAGTATCTATACAATATCTTCCTAGAAAGACGTGCTCAGTGTTAAAGTAGGTATTTCTTATATTCATATTAAATTTCTCGTGCAATATAATGTATGTAAATACATAAATAATTTAATTTCGATATTAAAATAAACATGAAACGAGTCATTGTGGAAGTAAATAGTAAACTAAGTAGTCAAATTCCAACATGAATGTACGAAACGATGAATAATTATTAACAAAGGTTAATAGAAATATACCAAGTTCTACGGAGTAATACAATAAAAATATAAAACACAAAGAGCAGGCATGTCTGGCAGTCGCAGACTAGAGGTTGTATTACGGGTGTTATTTGAGAAAAATATAAGAAAAAGTTGAGGTTTTATTTTTGGTAGTGCAATTTTTTCCTGAATAATAAATTAATTGGTATTTAATCGATATGCGTTTACGTATATCTACACAGATATATACGTCTACGTTGGTATATTATGGATAAAATGAAATAATCATAGAATAAATATTATACATATTCAAAATATTTTACCTATTTGTAAAGAAGGTCAATCCTGCGCTGTTTCTATTTGGCAAAAACTTCAATCACTCGTTTGTTATTGATCGATATCTACAATCTAATTGTGTTCTAATGTCAATAGTATCTATGTTAGATAATTTATTGTATTGCGTAAATGAATTTGTGAAGAATTATGTTTTTTTTAATTTCTCAGATAATTGAGCCAAATCATTAACACCTTTTATAATCCAACAATCCAAGTAGATATAGTCGCCATCGAATAGTAAACATGGAAAACAAAATAAACTATTTAATTTGTCACAACCACAAAACCATGATGCTTTATCATAAAACATCATTTTAAAAACACGAACAAAATTCTTAGTTCTAATTTTGCATTGTTGTTTAATATTTAACATTGGTCTTGGAAGACCTCCACGATTTATTATTAATTTATTTTCAAAAGAAGACTTATTATTTTTAATGTAAAACACATCTATTAATTCACTCGTTTTTAAATCTATGAGATATCTGAACAATACACAAATATTTATTGATTTAGATTATCTTGTAAAAAGCGACGATATACGATATAAACAAAGTTTGTTTCAACTGACTAAAACCTGACAAATTACTCTAATTACGCATGCTCAATGCTCATGTATAGTGTTTACATTACGAAGAAAAAAGATAACACGGGAATATTCATGTTTCAATAATAATTGCGAACATATTAGAGAGAGCGAGATAGAGATATACATTCTAAGTACATCTAAGATATGATAATTTGGTGCAACGCACGAAATTTGTGAAATGAATGTATTGCTAGCAAGTACAAGTATCTCTTTCTCATCTAATACGGGACTATCTCTGTCTGTTCATACATACGCTATACAATAGACAATTTTAACTCGGTGCGTTTTTGATATAGCACGCCGTACAAAATAATATTTGTACCGTGGTAGATTACATAATATTATATCGATCGCGAAGATATAAAGTACATATAATATGGACAGTGTTCACTAAGTAATTATTATTTTTAGAAAAATAACAGTAATAAAGTAAAGCGTAATATTATTTTTAAAACATATTTAAATATTTTTTTTTACAATATATCATATAAAAAATGGTAGTACAATTGATCCAACGCACTTTATATAGAGTCGCCGCTGCTCTTAAGCAGTGTTCTCGTAGTACGTGATCTTACGTTTTTCTTACACTTTTCTTAAATACCTCTCGTAATACGACCCTTGAAGTCTGAATATTTCTTTTTTATCAAGAATTATTTAAATGTTAATTTATTTAGGTATTAAATCACATAAAAAATATAGAAAAAAACCTTGTCTTATAGAAGTTTTGTAACGCGCGTTTCAATCTTTTTTTAGGAATTTTAAAATAATATTTGTAATTTGCTGGATATTTTTTTTACTGAAAAAATAAACAAAAATACTTTAAACATTTATAATTTTTTACATTATGTGACTAAGTTGTGATTCTTGCTCATTGATTACAACTATAGTTTAACACTAATTAGGCAGTTATAAAAGTAATTAGGTATATGGGTTCAAACAACATAGTAATTAAATTATATACTTAATTGACGCTGGAACAGAGATTGTTATTTTAATTATCATAATTATTGCAAAGATAAAAAATAAAACTTCAAAGCAGATCTCCGTGGGTAGAAAAAGTATGAGACAGACGAGATTATGAAGGAATAAAACCACTTTAGTGTTGTCGGCAGTAAACATGTTCCAATACTTAATAACAAATACAATAAAAAGTATGAGACAGACGAGATTATGAAGGAATAAAACCACTTTAGTGTTGTCGGCAGTAAACATGTTCCAATACTTAATAACAAATACAATAAAAAGTATGAGACAGACGAGATTATGAAGGAATAAAACCACTTTAGTGTTGTCGGCAGTAAACATGTTCCAATACTTAATAACAAATACAATAAAAAGTATGAGACAGACGAGATTATGAAGGAATAAAACCACTTTAGTGTTGTCGGCAGTAAACATGTTTCAATACTTAATAACAAATACAATAAAAAGTATGAGACAGACGAGATTATGAAGGAATAAAACCACTTTAGTGTTGTCGGCAGTAAACATGTTCCAATACTTAATAACAAATACAATAAAAAGTATGAGACAGACGAGATTATGAAGGAATAAAACCACTTTAGTGTTGTCGGCAGTAAACATGTTCCAATACTTAATAACAAATACAATAAAAAATGGTACTAAGAATAATGAAACGATAAATAAATAAACAAATAAAATATAATTAGGTAGCAATTATTAATTGCCTGAATATTAAAAATTGTTAGAAAAAATCTTTGATTGATTATGGCTCTTAAGGAATAACCGAAAATAATCATATTAAATAAATTAATATATATTTTTAATAAATAAAAATAAAAAAAAACTTGTTTAGAATTAATTCCACTATTTATTTAAGGACTACAACCTACAACCGGTTTCGTGCTAAGCACATTTTCAAGTAGACTACTTAAAAATGTGCTTAGCACGAAACCGGTTGTAGGTTGTAGTCCTTAAATAAATAGTGGAATTAATTCTAAACAAGTTTTTTTATTTTTATTTATTAAAAATATAAATTAATTTAAATGGAATTCCATCAAGAACTGACGATCAAAAAGTTAAATCTAATATTAAATAAGAATGGAAACACTTTTCTTAGATGGTGCCTCCCAGCATATATTATACAGTCCTGAAAAATTTGCTAAAATTTATGTAGCCCGATCGTTGAAATCTCTTAATTATAAACGTAAATTAAAACAATAAAATAAAAACTTAAGTATATTCAAAACAAATAACCTTATCTTGAAAAATAAAGAAGTAGGAGAGCTACCTTTAATGATTAAATTGGTAGGTAGCTACTTTTATTGCTGTAGAAAATAAAATGGATTGCTACCACAATGAAATATGAACCTAAACCATAGACATTATAATTTGCCTTTCATTTCCTGTTTCAATTAAGTATCAGACACAGATTGATCTATGGTGTGGAATTGTACGAAATCAATAATGCTTTATTAAACACTGGAGATGGTCACCAATAAGTGACCGACACTTGTAAGAATCAGAAACGGAGTAGTGACAGACACTATTCAGAAACGGAGCAATGACTAATACTTTTCAACGTTTTCGACGAATCATTTTTAAAAGACTGTTTTTTTTATTTTCTTCTTTCTTATTGAATATTGCTATGAAAAAGGTTAGTCTGGCACCTGGGAGTTGTTACACTTGCCAGTGCGCATCCTCTTTATAGGTGAAAATTGCAGATTTTTACATAATTTCAAAAAACATTATTATTTTTTGTTATTTATACCTATAAAATCCGCCCGTTTGTGAAAAATGTATTTAATTACTGTTACTGAAATATGTAAAAAAATATTAAAATGATTTGTTTTTCCAGAAATCTTCACAGGTGTGCGTTGAACAAATCAACAAGTTTCATTGTAATCAGATGGATGACCATTGACTAACAAATATACAATTTATACTAAAATCTGCAATAATCACCTATATATACCTAGAGGATACGCACTGGTAAAAGAAATCACTCCCACGTGCCAGATTTACCTTTTTCATACCAATATTCAATAAGGAAGAAAATATAAAAAAACAGATATATTAAAAATGAATTGTTTTTTGACGTTGCTATCTCTTAGGCTATATTATCTATACCATATTTTTTTGTAAGTATGGGTGGTTATTTATAGTTTTAATTCTAATTTTAAAGAACAGTATTGTATTAACGCATTTAATGTCTCGGACTTGTCAAACATTAAATGTTGGTGGTTAATTTATGACCATAGTTAAGTTGTTTAATACATTTCTGCAGTGAATGTGGACCTGTTTTTGGGCGGACCAGATTACTGATCAGCAACAGACAATATTTTGTAAGTCCATGACAAAATTAGTAGGTACTCTTAAGTACGAATTCTGGTTTGGTTGATAAAATTTTTAAAGAACATTTTATTGATTTCTTTAACAGTTTTTGATTTATTTTTGTGAATTTTATTTTCTCGTAAAAGAAATAGATGATATTTTGTAAAAGCAATATATAACGAAGGAATATTTCATACCACGCTTAATTAGAACGTACAACTCGCTTCATCTTATGCATAATATCGATATCTTCTCAAGTCTCAAATAGAAATTCATAAACCACACAATTTCTCAGTTCAAAATTTTTGATTCTCGTGTTTAATCTGTGTTAAAATTTGTGTGCTCAATTAATGTTTAATCTTAAATCTACGGCGCTAATATTCCTCCATTTGAGGTTACAAGTGCCATTTAAAAAATAATAATAATAAATCTACGGCTCTAAACTCACACTGCACAATGATAGTGTAATATAGGTAGGAAATATATACCCACACCATACGCATTATAAATTATAATTACACACTAGTTGCATGTAACACATGAGATCCAACTGTCGATAGCGATAGTATGTATAGTTGAAGAATAAGTACCAAACTATAAACCCATAAATCCAAATTATTGAATATTTTAAGATATTTTGTTTTTTATACTACACATGTAGATATGAATGTCAAGATAGGATAGTATGGAGGTCAGTCCTTCTTTCCTACCCAGAATATGAAAACAGCATGATGGTATGTATGTAATAAAAAGTCATTCACATTAAATAAAACTTCCATTGAAAGAGATAAACTTGTGTTTTGAAGAAAGTTGGTTGTAATTTTAATTAGTTTTAAATTGTCTTATAACCTCAAAAATGACGCATATAATCACGACTTTGGTAAATGAAAATATGTATTTATTAAAAATAACATTGTCACAAATGAAACTTCTCCGTTTTATTTTATTTTACATCACTTCTTGGGCAACTAACAGGTACTATGTCAAATATTAATTTAACAAGTTGCCACATTCTGGAGCCTTACGATATCAATTGTCTCACAGATCCAGACTGAAACTGTGTCTCCACCAGGAATCGAACCCGGGACCTTTTCAATCAGCGGTCAGATACCTAACCAATTGAGCCACGAAGGCCGACAAACTACTATGATATCAGATCACGTTGTAAGAGAATTGTTTCACGAAAGTAATTACATTTCTTCTAAGAACTCATTTTTTAAACGTTTCCAATGCGAATCATGAAATCATAAGGTGTATGCTGTGGTATACGAATGACTCACCTGGAATTTATTCTTGCATATTGATATGAAATATAACAAATGGGTAATTTAATATACAACAAACTATCAATTGATATTCCATTCAAATCTATGACCAGCAAGCCTTGCGGAACGTTTAACATTGAGCTTCGTACATATCTTCATACATAACCACATTGAATGTTAAATACATATTAATCATAATACAATGCAAAATATCCAGTGATTTATTTATTAGAAAACCACAGAATGCATGGAAGAGTTCTTTAATATCTGGTAGTTTTAGATACTTTAGATATAGTAAATGAATACACGCGTTTCACTTAAACACAGTTTATTACAATTAACAGTAATTTAATATATACAGAGTGAAGTACATATAATAAGTTATATATATTTGAACCACAACGTAAGAGCACTATCGTTGATCAATCCAAAAAAGCCCCGAACAAAACCCAGACATACCTTTATATTGAAACCCGAAGGTTTCCGAATCATCTATTCGTACGATCTCGTAACCCGCTATACACATTGCCTGATACAAGGCGCAACATCAATATATTACAAGTTCATAAACAAATAAATAAATGTTAGACAAGAGATGACAAATTAAACCTTGAGAAAGTAAGTCGAGAGAACCAAAGTCGTTAATAGTAATTAGTCGTTAAATATAATAAACTATCGGGAGTAGATTTAGAAATACAGAAAGTAAACATCGATTCTTAAGAGAAAATGTAGAATAATTATAATATATGGTTATTATTTATGTTCCATATCGTTGAATATAATAATAATAATAATAATAACCATAAATTATTAATTAAATAGACATTAATTGAAACAAAAGCTGTTTTCAAACATAACACATAAAAACAAGTGATTAAAGAGGAAAAAACAATAGAACAAAAATTGGAGGAGTCACTTGTGCACAAACAATTTTAGTACAGGGGTAATATACATTGATTTGAAAAAACCAAAAAAATCTGTTGGTTTTTTCCCTAACCTTTGCAACTTTACTGTATATACTGTCACCCACATTATCTCAATTGTCGAGCTTTACCTAGCTACGTAAATAAACAAATTTACATATAAAAATGATCATACTCAGTTATGTTGCGGGGGGACAAGCCATCTAAAACTACATGATATACTTATTATCAATAGAATCATGCTGAAATCAATATTGGACAGGACTTCCTAGTGAGGTGTTCATCGTATTCTATCATTTACAACACTTATCATTAAATAATACATACACACACACACTCACACACACGCACGCACACACACACATACACACACACACACACACACACACACACACTCACACACACAAACACACATACAAACACACCCTCACACACACACACACACACACACACACACACATACACACACACAAACATATGTAACTTCTAACTCTAGTATGTAATCAACATTGTATTGTATTGTATTGTTTATAATAAATAAATAAATAAATAAATAAATAAATAAATAAATAAATAAATTATTTTGTCAATTTATAATAATAAACCTTTGGTTCTGTAAATCTACAAAATAAAATAAAATTATTAGAACCCTATAAAGTTTTCCTTTTAAAAAACAATCAGCAAGACTACGGAACACTTAAGTGATGATATAACGACGTCTCAATCAATTCATTCATTCATTCATACCATCACGGCATATCCCACAATGTGGGGTAACCAGCGAAAGGTGTGCGGGTGTGCATTGCCTTATAAAAGGGAGAACAACACATCTATGTATACCCACACACCAGTCTCGTCTCACCTAAAAAGGCACTACATTCAGAATGGGTGGTGAACCTCATTGCTGAACTATGTCAGATGTTATTGTTGCCTGTATGTATTTTCGATTACCCGGCTCTTACGGGACACTCGAAAACAGTAATAGAAAAGATGGAAGCACTATTCTAAGCCGGTGCCCCACACTTGTTTTACATAAATGATTATTTCTCTGCTTAACTAAAATCTGTGATGAAAATAATCTTGATGGTATAATATCCAAGGAACGCTAATTTTAGTAATACCAGATTATTGCAAAGGTAAAAAAACCGTTCCCTCCTCAGGCAGAATTTCAACTAAACGCAGAATGTGACTGTGTGCTCAATCAATTCACCTCTTTATAAAATACTATAGCTGGTATACCTATCTTATAACTCTCAATTGACACTCTTTTCCTATCCTATGTCACATCTCACAACCTCTAACTCCCTCCTTTCTTTGTTTTTTTGATTTAACATTTAATAATGTTACGTGTTTATCTTTCTGTTTGTTGTTTGTTATTAATTAAATGTAGTTATCTACTATTTATGGCCTCAAGTAGCTTTGGTTGGAAGAAATGCCTTATGGAAATAAACCCGGCATTGTAAACATAATATGTACATGAAATAAATTAATAATGTATAAGAAATTAGTGATATTTGCTAAGAAAAAAATAGCCTATTTTAAAAGATTTAAAAAAAAACATATAGGACGATTAAAAAACATCATTACATACCATAAAAAAACAATAAAATATTTGGTTTAAAAACGTGCAATTTATGTAGATGTATCTATATTATAAATTTGAATGTTTGTATGTATGTGTTGAATGCGCTCCTAAACCGTTCATCCAATTGCAATGAAACTTTGGTGAATTGTCGAGAGTATACCAGGGATGGTTTCTGGATCAAAAATTTTTTTTTTCTTCTTCTTCTTCATCCACCTTCATTTTACCTATGAAGGTGGATTATCCTGGGAACCGTTCATCCGATTGCAATGAAACTTTGATGAATTTTCGAGCGTATGCCCGGGATGATTTCTGGATTAAAAAAAATTCTTCTTCTTCTTCTTCATCGGGTATTAGGTCATTTTACCTATGAAGTGGACTATCCTGGGAACCGTTCATCCGATTGCAACGAAACTTTGGTGAATTGTCGAGCGTATGCCCGGCATGGTTTCTAAATTTAAAAAATTCTTCTTCTTCTTCTTTATCGGGTATAAGGTCATTTTTAACTATGAAGTGGACTATCCTGGGAACCGTTCATCCGATTGCAATGAAACTTTGGTGAATTGTCGAGCGTATGCCCGGGATGGTTTCTGAATTTAAAAAAATCTTCTTCTTCTTCTTCTTCGGGTATTAGGTCATTTTACCTATGAAGGTAAAATGACCTAATACTCTGGGAGAAGAAGCTTCAACTGTCCTTCCATCTCTTCGCAGGTCTTCCAGGACATTTTGAACTTTTTTCTTCTTCTTCTTCTTCATTGTGTATTTGGTCATTTTACCTATGAAGGTGGAGTATTGTGGAAGAATAAGATGCAACTATCCTTCCATCTCTTCGCAGGTTTTCCAGGACGGTTTCTAGATTCAAACTTTCTTCTTCTTCTTTATCGTGTATTTGTTCATTTTACCTATGAAGTTGGAGAATCTTCCCAGTATTGTGTCGGGAATTAAACTTTTTCTTAACCTACTGAAGGGACGGGAGGTAATGAAGGGAAGGGAGGTACTAGTTACAAATAAAAATAAATAATTGGTATTAGTTGTATTGAAATTTATTTGATTATCGACGCGTTTCGTGCAAGGCACATCGTCAGAATAATCGTGCAATTTATTTTTAAAAAATGTAATGTGTCGTCGTGCAATTCATTTTTAAAAATGTATACATCTCCCGTTTTAATATGGTATACACATATTAATATGGCATACACATATAATATTAAAATGATCGTCGTGCCTTTTCCACGTACCTTAGATTAGCATCTTAATGCTAGATACACTTTCTAAAGTATTATAATAACTAATAATGCTAATTATGAGAGGTCATTAAAATACCATAAATATTTGCGTGATTATAACATAAAAAAACACATAATTGAAACATAATACACGGAAAAAACCGTGAAATTCTTGATTTTCAAAAAAAAAAAAAAAAACGCCCTAAATATATTATTATTTGAGCGGAAAATGTGACAAAGAAAGTTTGTTTTTCCTTCTAAATACATAATATTTAGAATAATATTTGCTGCACGATTTATTCAAGTCAATTTATATAAAGAATATGATTTTGATTGCTACAATAATTATTTGCAACATGTTAAAGGGGGGACTGCTGCCAACGTACCTATTTTTCAATTTCATATACCATCATTATTTCTTATCAAATCGTTTTGAAAAAAATAATTTAGATAGTTTGGATATTAATAAATAAAAATATAAATATATATTTTTGATAATGTTCTGTATAAATTCTTGTAGAAAAATAATGGCATACCCCGATTTTCAACGTTTATCATATATTTTTAATAAACTACAAGGCGTAGAGTAATATATTTTTTTTTAAATAAAAGAAGACAAAAATATCTAGAAAAATATGATATGACGTTGCATTAATGCTTCAGGTTTAGTAAATAAACCTAAAAAAACATTTATTTTCCATTCAACGCCATTGCGTAATAAAAGTTTTTTTGGTTTATTTACTTGATGCGTTAATGCAACGTCATATCATATTTTTCCAGGTATTTTGTTCTTCTTTAATTTATAAAAAAAATATTGTTCTATAGGTACCTTATATTTTTTTAGAAATTTAAGATAAATGTCTAAAATCGGGGTATGCTTATTATTTTCCTACAAGAATATATACAGAACATAATCAAAAAGTTAAGGTATATTTCTCTTTATTAATATCCAAATTAACTAGGTTATTTTTTTCAAAATGATTCGTTTAGTAATAATGATGGTATATCAAATTGAAAAAATAGGTACGTTGGCAGCAGTCACCCTCTTAAACAAATTAAGTGTACGATTCATTCTTCATCATGGTTACAATCCTAGGATTGGTTTGCACTCAGCATTCCATCTCTCCACATATATCTGTTGTCCGCAAGGCTTTTCATCTCTTGATAGCTGCTACAGTACCGATCGCTGCAGAATTTTTGCTAAGTGAGATTGTAAAAATTAGCAAGAATATGATTCTCTCTGAAATGCGACTCATCCATTCCACTTAATCTTTAAATTTTAATACCATCTTCATATTTATTTGTCAATTTGAAAAATATAATCTCATTTGAATAAGAATGTCCTTAAGACTGTATTGAATGACAACGTAAATTAGTCATGCTCTGAGAATCCGTAATAAACAACTAATCATCTTTAATTTTATAACTAGATATTTTTTAAAAATGATTCACTGCGATGCAAATGTATTTGATGCATTAAAACTATCACGCTTTGTCAATTTCGAAGGTAGGCAAAAATAATCAAGCGCCAGACACTGATGGACTCAAACACCATTTTAACATACTTATGAATTATGATTATGGCAGCTAATATTTCTTCTTTTTCTTTTTGTAGAAATTTTTTTATCTGTTTCTACAGGTCCTGGGACGAGGATGTCCAGCTCTCCCTCCATCTCTTTGATGGTCTTCCCGGTGGTCGGCGTCTCTCTGTGGTATCTCGAGCATTACAATCTTTGGCAGCCTTTCTTGAAATATAAGCTTTATCGCCATTAAGTCCTATGTCATTGAATGAGGAACAGAATCGTCTATTTGTCAATCATACACGTCTCAATAGAGACACAGAGGAAAACAGACTAATGCAAACATCAAAAGAGTTTCGTCTGAATTATCACTGTTTAAAACCTTGTTATGATTTTTAAAAAAGTTGTTTTTTTGCTGTGCGGGTCATAATAGTGCTTCCACATTTTTTTTATTATAATTGTTTTCGGGTGTCCCGTTAGAGCCGGGTAATCGAAAATACAACAGGCAACAATAACATCTTACAAAATACAGCAATGAGGTTCACCACTTATTCTGAATGTGTTGCCTTTTAGGCGAGACGAGACTGGTTTGTGGAGATAAACATGTGTTGTGCTTTTTTATGTAATACACACCCGCATACCTGTCGCTGGTTACCCACATTATGGAATGATGGTATGTATGTATGTTTTACAATAAGCTTCACCATCCACTCGGAATGTTGACTTTTAATGCATACCCGCATACCTGTCGCTGGTTACACCACGTTGTGGAATATGCCGTGATGGTATGTATGTATATATGTTTTTGTTTAAAAATGAAAAAATATAGGTATTTTGTAACAGATTTTGGCGTTGACCACATCCCACTCGTTTGTATTTATAGTTATTTATTATGGTTCTTACTTATTTATTATGTTACTTACTTCTATGTATGTAGGTATCTATATAACATGAAAAACAACAAACAAATAATTCTTTTCAAACTGAAAATAAACCGCCTAATCAGACACATCTTCGTCTCGTTTGTGGGATTCGGGCGGAAACCAAGAGGCAGCACGAAATTCGAGGAAAAATCGTGAAAAAATGCTTTTCAAACCCAAAAATACGTGACACAAAAGAAACTAAACAGGGCCGTCACGAGCATCGGAATCTTTGTGTGAATGTCATCGCCCTGCCAAGGGCAGTACATCATCCCGGTCTCTACCTACTTCTAAATCATTTCAATTTCAGCGTTTTACCGGCCTACTCAATTATGCCGAACCCATACACAAATTGAGCACGTAAAACGATTCAAACATTTGACTACCTACTATTATTATACCGACACGGCAGCTAATTGATTTCCGACTATCGCAAAAAAGTAAATACCAATAATCTGTGCGTTTTCTGAGAAGTACCTATCATTTTTTTTTCGTTTTATGAATAGGTACTAGGAAACGAGATATATTTCAATTTTAATATAGCTACGGCTTTTTATCATAGACAATAATTGATTACAAACGATACATAAAATACAGGAGATATGAGGAAGTCATCTATTAATATTAGGAATAATAAAAGGAAATCACAAGAGATATGAGGAAGTCATCTATAATAATAGGACGTCACTGCAGATAAGAGAACGTCACCGAAAAATAGTAGGAAATATAATAAGACGTCATAGAAGATTTGATACTTACTTACTTTCCGTATCCGGAACACCATAGAAGATATGATGAAAGGAAACATAAACAGTAGGTAACATAATCATGTAATGTATTCTCATCCTACTAAAGTCAGTGACACGTCATCTTATATGCCGTTATCATCATAAATCGTATTATCATGTTAATTTTGATGATATCACTATGCTCCGTACTTATGGTGAATTCACCATATTTTAAGCTGAATTCACGTTATTTATGATTATCAGTTTTCTCAGTGTATGCTTTTTATAATATTAGCACGACTATAGTGAAAAAAGGGGATAGGTTCATTTACAAGAAAATGGAAAAAAATCTCATTTTGACTATGACTTTTCCATCTTGTCCTTAAATTTTTGAGGGTCGAGGATACGTGTCATTCTCATCCTTCATTTTTCGTCTAGACGTAGGTACAAATATACAACATTTGATTATTGACATACGACAAGACTAGCAATTTTAATAAGACAGGTATGTACATTGTATTTTTTTACACACATTCCATATATTGCAGCATCTGGAACGGGTGTGCTACGATATGAATGCTCCTATACAGTTGAGTAAAAGAGGATCGCTGAAGAGAGATCGGAATGGAGGAAGATATGGATTAATTTGTTATCAATCTGTGAGAATTACTTTGAGCAACGGGGAATGGTTTGAGATATTGTCAATATACAGAGTTGACTCATATGATAACCGGGACGTATAACAAAGAATAACAAGATGGAGTACAAGAGAAATGTCCTTAAAATATTAATGGTCAGTAAAAATATCATCAAATAACAATCTTTTAGACAATGAAGCGTATGACAAAATCCACATGATAATCGAATTGCTTATAAATTACGGTATAGTCTTTTACCCAGAGAACTTATTGTCACGACTGTTATTTGACGATTCGTTGAGCTCCGTTACTGCCGAGTAAAAGAAAGTTTTATAGAGTATTATTAAAGAAATTGATTCTGTAATGTAAGTATATAGAAGAACCGTTGTTTTACCGCAAATAGTTGATAGAATCATCGTATTTTTACCGTCAATTCTTAGTACAAGAGTTCGCATGCAACTAACAAGTTTCAAGAGATAATAATAGTTATTTTCAAATGGACAATTCATTGGGTGTCGTTGCCTCTAAGAATAGTTTTGTTCAATTGAACAAAACGATAGATAATTGATGCAAATATTCCTCTCCGTCTTGTTCAAGCTGTCAGTTCTCTCCCAGCGACGCAGTTCAACATTTTTCAAGATAGCAAGACTCTTGATTTTGCAAGCATGGTCTTGTACCTCCGATCTTGGAATGTTTCGGGAATTATCGACCAAGATATAAATGTCAAAGATTCAACTCTTTTAAATTCTAGTTCGACTTATAACTGTAAAGATATTGCACATTATTTATTTAGAATCATGCACTGAGAAATAATAACTTAATAGGAATTCTGCTTTTGATTTTTTTCAGTGATCATTTTTTTATAACTGAGTAATCTATGCGTCAATCACTCTTGTCAGGTCGCGTCAGCATACAAACGCGAAGCTCCTAGCAAAGATTTATTGCTCTAAGTTCATTGAGACGAATCAAATCATATCGTTTCACTGGTATTTTATTGAGTTGGATCATCAATAGCCTTATAAAAGTAATTATCCTTGATGTACGAAATAGTTTTCAATTTGTAGACGAACACTGATAACCAGTAATTTAGGAAATAATATAATCGGTAAGTTGGATAAAAACGAGATGAGCAGAGTCTAATGATCCTGAACCTTGCAATGGGGTAATTACATATACTCGTCGCAATAATTCTTGGATTTGTTTGAGAGTCGAAATCGTTTTTCCTAAAAGAATAACCATCCATCTACCGCCATAATTCCGTTCATAACCTCGATCAAAAAAGGGTAATATTGCTTTATCATGACTTGTAATAAATACCAATTTCAAATAGATTATTTCGCTATTTGAGCCTGAATCAAATGAACGAAATCATCGAAATTAGTTTTTTTTGCATTCATTACACGAAGGCCTTGAACAATTTTTGTGTTTTTTAAACTATTTTTTTTGTTTGTTCGTTCAAATATTTAAGGAAGTTTATCATTTGTAACAGATTTAATATAAAGGCAGAATAGCGTTGGTACTATTTTTTAGTATTTCGTGCTAATTAGCGCATTGTCATAGCAATCCAGTGGACTAACATTCGAATCCTGCATCGAATTTGATTTGCTAAATACCTACACATACATTTGCTTAATTAATTTATTTTTAAATACATACATACATACCATCACTCCATGTCCCTTGCAGGGTAGGCAGAGAGAACCGAAAGCCATTTTTTTCTATCCTGGAACGTATCCCTCGCCTCGTCCACATTCATAGATCGTCATAAATTTTCGTCTGTTGCTCACACTTCTAGCATTTCCGTTTTTGCTGTACGATAAAATGCATCAAGACGAATTTCATAGTATGTATAGGTACCTACCTACCTCCATACAAGACGCCTTTGGAATTTTTAGTTCATCTTGATTATGTCTTCAAAGACGAATCAGAAATGCATTTTTAATTTATGTAACTAAAAAGAATAAGGCACCTGAAGGGCATACGAGCTGCCATAGGCTTGTTTATATATTCAATAAATTATCTTAAACAACATTAAAAAATAAACGTCATTCATTGAGTAAAACTCTTTGATAATTTGGTCTCGTATTTTTAGAGATAATTTATATATTTATTACTTTTCTAGGATGAAAATCTAATGCATCTTCATAAAGGAACGCTTTGTAAAAACAATAAATGTAATCATTCTTTTTGAAATTAGAAAAATCTAGGGAAACAAGACCTAAAAAGTGGAACTAGCAGCATCCAAAAGAAACTAGAAACTAGAAGCACCCAGAAGAAACTAGAACAAACAAAAATATAACTGCACTGAATTTTTTTGTTAATAGTAATTAAATTTCATGTTAAAATTAACCGAAATATAGTGACTACACAGCCAAACAGAGCAGTCATAAATAGATAAAACTTAATTACTGATAACAAAGGTTCGACTAAAACGCAGGTAGCCAGTTCGGTTACCATAATATTTTTTTCAGTGCAGAAGAAACGAGAAACTAGAATCACCTACAAGAATATAGACCTAGAAAGTTATATTAGAAGAAACTAGACGTATAAAATATAACAAGAAGAAACGAGAAACTAGAATAACCTAGTCCTAAAAAGTTGAACTAAAAGCACCTAGAAGAAACTAGACCTATAAAATATAACTAGAAGAAACGAGAAACTAGAACTAGAAGAACCTAGAAGACACTTGAAACATCTTAGGAGTTAGGGAAGTACTTGTATGTTTGCTTTAGGTATGAATTTGGTATGACTCAAAACATTCTTTGGTCTTACAAAAGATTACTCAGTGCTTCTTGGAGAATTACCATATATTTATTTAGTCATCATCATTGCAAAAAATATACTTCGCGTCTAAAATTCCAAAGAAGCTCACTAATTTATCAATGGATGTCCGTTACAGTTGAAGGTAAGTATCATTCATTGTATGAAAGAAAACAATAGAAAATTCACAATGATATGTCTAAAAAAATTGCCAACAACTACGAAATTATTAAGAAATACTGAGTTTTGTGAAATAATATTTGTAATAAGGATTTTCAGAATAGCTATTAGCCTACCAGTAAACGATAAATTTCTATCAATATTAAGTTGGTAAATAAATTCTTTTGAATTCCCTGTATTTATATTCTCATACTATCGCATTATTTTTTTTATAGAATAAATATGACCTTCCAGGATTCGAAGTCGAGACCACTGGATTACTAACTCAGCGCGCTAACCACTCTGCCACCACCCAACTAGGTAAGTACCTACTAAACTTTTTTGAATCTCTGTATTCATTACATTTTTTGTATATTAAACAACCAGTTTCGAAATTGACCATTCCTTCGTCAGGTTAATTTAGAACCAAGTTATTCAATAAATTATCACGTGGTGAATACAAAGATACAAAAAAGTTAGTTAAATATTGTTAAAATATACTACAAAGTAAACAATTCAATATATGAGAAATAATATACCTACTATTAAAAATATATTTTAAGAAATCGTCTCTGATAAAAATATGATTTAGAATGATTCACAATTAGGCTATTGTTGTGTTCCTTCTTCGTCTTCAGATGTCTGACAACAGATAATTAAGATTCACAGAGTGATGTCACTTAGCTGTGACAATCCACAGATAAAATAATGGTGAACACAATGTCAACTTTGAATTGTTGTTGAAATTGCTTATTAATATTCAGGTAACCGTAAGTAAGATTTGTAAATATTTTTTGATAGGGTTAACCAAACTTTTGAAATATGCACGAAATTTATATTAATAATAAAAGACTTTTATTGATTTAAACAACGTGGCGGACTTATTGCCCGCAGGCAATCTCTACCAGTCAACCACCATGGTAAATACAGTCAGTGACAGGGATAGAAGAATACAAATAGAAAAATAGAAAAAAAAATCATAAATTAAAAATTCAAAATAAATATAAAAAACAAAAAATAATATATGTATAAATAAGAAAAAAATAAGAATAAAAAAAAAATACATCAGATAGATACACTATGTTTATTGGATGGAGGATATGAGAGGAGAAAGGAAGAGGGATAAAGGGAAAAAGACGTGAATTTGTGTTTATGTGCATAGAAAGAAATTCAAAATTAAAAAAAAATATTTCCTCTCAAAAAACATTGACTGGCTGGAAGATATGTGTCACGATTGCTTGAATTTATAGCATAGGTAGCACTGTTTTGTTCAATAGAATTGGATATAATTAATTAATTCACTATACGCAGTCGACGCCTTGGTTACCCCTGCTCTGTAGGTTTCTAAGTACTTGCGCAAAACAATGGATGCTTACTATGCTTAGGTATACATAAAAAAGTGTTTATATTCTAGAGGTCAAGAAAAATAAATATTTTTGAAAACAGTATGTATCGGAAATTCGATTTTGAAGCTTTCGAAAAGGATTAGGGTCGTATTATGTACATAGTGAGCTATTCGTATAATTTTGTAAAGTAAATATTAAATTTATTTCTAAAAATAAAAAATAAACACCGTTTTAATCCACAATGAGTACAATTTAATGAGCCTAAGCGCTTTCGCTAGACACATCTAGCATCTTCAGAGGCACAATATACTATAATATATACAATTTATTTATTTAGGATCATTACATTGTACTCACTGTAGATTAAAACGATGTTTTACTTTTATTTTTCTTAATAAATTTAATATTTACTTTATAATTATGAACTTCCACTGTGTAAACGAACGAACATTGAAATTATCCTATATTTTTCTTAAAAGTACTCCCGTTATACGTCCATTGAGTATCTTAGGCTAGATCATCTCGCAGAATTTCAAATATATTTCTTTATCGAAAGAGCGTATAGTTTTAGCCAAACATCTTGAACTTTAAGCGGGGGTGATTTGCACGTAAACCAACGAAGCAAAAAGACAAAAAATTTGCGCTCTGCGCAACCGGAAGCTCGTTCAAGATGCTTGGCGAAAATTATAACACAATTTTAAAATTTAGTCTGATAATATTAAAAATATCCTTTTCGCAGCATATTTCAAAATAACTCCATAAGTATATTATGTCGTAGAGAAAAAAAAACTTTTTTTTCTTAACTGCATAAAATCAAGCAGAATGTTCATGATAGTTTTTCATTTCAGGTCATTTATTTTTTCATTTTTGTTCATAAAGAGTGCATTAAATGCAGCTGGAATGTCCGTGAGAGTTTTTTTTCTTTTCAGTACCCCCTAGACAACGTGTCATTTAGCTCAAGAAAAGAAACAAGAGAAGATTACTCAATGTATGGAAGTGACAGTTGCCAGTCACGTGACAACTGTCACCTCCATACATTGAGTTATCTTTTCCTGTTTCTTTTCTTGAGTTAAGTGACACGTTGTCTAGGGGGCAGGTCTGGTTTGCTCCGAAAATGCAAAAAAAAAAATAGGTTACACACTTTGGATTTTCGATCATTTTAATCATGCATGAAATCTTTTCGTGCACTGAAAAAATCTAAAGTTAGCAAAGTACATTTTTGTCTCGGTTAATGTCATATTGGTAGTTATTAACCAATATATGATTAAAAATAACAAAGTTGCACTTGGCTATTATCTAACAATTGAATACTGTTAAAATGTAAGTCGGTTACCAATAGCAATGTAAAAAGTCATATTGGTAGTTATTAACTTATACATAATTAAAAATAGCAAAGTTGCACTTGGTTATTATCTGACAATTTAATACTGTTAAAATGAAGTTGGTTGCCAACAGCAATGTACTTGTTTAAATTTAACCGAGTAACAGGTTCCTATACGGACATTTTGAATTTCGACATCTGTCAAATTTGACATTTCATACATAAAAATATTATTATTTCTCAAATTTTACACGAAATATTTAAAAAAATATTGAATAAAGTATAATTCTCGCCAAATATTATATGTCACATTAAAAAAATGATTAAATAAAGTATAATACTCGTCAAATTAGACATGTTTCACTGAAAAATGATTGAATTAAGATGAGATATTCGTCAAAGATTATCATTATTATTCACAAATATCTTGTGTTGATTTGCTAATATTTACATTTGAGATGTAATGTAAAGATGTTTATATTATTTTGATGTTAAAGCTTGATTACCAATTAGTATTTTCCGTTTTTCAAAAGAAATAATGAATAATAACAAAGCTACTGGGTTAAAATTAGCAGATTATTTACTTGGCAATTTTTAGCAACGAACTTTGCAGGTACTATAATTACAAAGTTGCTTGGTTATTATTAGCAGTAAATTATTTATTTTAACAACTACATCTTTTGAGTGTGAGCACGCGATATCTACATATCTACATCCTATTTATATAACATGTAACTTCATAGGGCAATTTGCGGTTTTAATATACCAATCATGTTGTCATTTATTCTATATTCGATATAGTTATAATATCCTCTCAAAACTGCTAGTGAATTCGAGATTTACTTTGATTTGTCTGGCAATACTCGATGGTTGTGTTTGTTTGTAAAGGCTATTTATTCAGTGTTGCTATCTATTGAGAATGGTGTCGTGTGGGTGAACAAACTGGTATCCTTGATCACTGACACAACACAAACACGCATACATGCACTTTGTCTCCGTATAAAAGATTTAACAAGGTTGTTCTCTAAAGGAAGGATATTAACGTCAAATCTTAACACGACAAAAACATTTCATACAAGTTGAAAATAACAAAAACAAATTTCTGAAGATAAAAAAGAAAAAGAAGAAGAAAGTAATTATTATCTAGAGGGGTCGATGGCAGAACGGTTAGCGCGCTGTGTGCATGATACCACTTGAGTAATTGATAAATAAATACTTAACATGATACCCATTGATAAATTATTGTAATAAAAATAAGATGAAAAATTGTGAAATAATGACTCTTCACATTATTATTCTATTCCATAGTACTTAGTGGAGAACACATTTTTTTATAAAAAATGAATATGTCCTTGTTAAACAAGTACATATACATATTCCTATACATTCCCTAAAATAAGCATAAATGCTTGTGCTAAGGTGAACGAAATCGGTCGAGTCAGGATTTGAACTCGCGACCACTGGATTACTAGCCCAGCGCACTAACCGCTCTGCTATCGAAGAGAAAGAAAATTATAAACAGAATCATCGTTAAAAAAATTACTGTAAAATGTTTAATTTTATATCATTTAACGATCGAAATCACCATACCAATTAACTAAGTTAATCATTATGCATTGATATGATACGATATAAACAGGTTTTTGATAAAACAAAAAAAAATAAGAACATTGCAAGTAGGTGCCTTAATTCATCTATTTTAACCTTCGTATTTTTCAAGTGGGTAATGTTTGTATTATATAGACTTAAAGAGCGTGAATAATTTGCACATATTAAATAAATGGTATCACATTAATTCGGCAAGGTCGTTAATGTATACGGAATACAATGTATCATGTCCAAGGAAAAGTATGGCTTATACCTACTTCATTGAAAATCAACTGATATTTAAAATTATCTTTAGACTCTCAAATATCTTTTATAAAAAATGTCAAAAAGCTGTTCTGGGCGGCGCATGATAGAAACTTTCGCTAGAGTGATAGTAAAGGGAGACTTATGTAATATTTCACAGAAAGAATAAGGAATCAAAATACTAGTATTTCAAAATGAAGAATAAATAAGTGAATCTTAAAGTCGTATTAATATACTTCTTCTTCCGGTGCCATGTCAGGAACCCCCGACGTCGGCTATCACTCTGGCAAATCCCTCTCTGTCCTGTGCTGCTCGGAATATCTGTTCCACGGTCCTGAAGCCGGTCCATTCCATAATGTTGCGCAGCCAGGACATCTGTCTCCTTCCAGTCCCTCGGCGACCTTCTATCTTGCCCTTCAGTATTAGTTGGAGCAAGTGATACTTCTCTCCCCTCAATATGTGACCCAGATATGTGATCTTGCGGACCTTTATTGTGGACAAGAGTTTCCTGGTTGTTCTGGCTCGGCTTAAGACTTCCGAGTTCGTAACCAGATCTGTCCAAGGGATTTTGAGCATTCTGCGATGCAACCACATCTCAAAAGCTTCCAGCCTGTTCATGGTGTTAACCTTCAATGTCCAAGTCTCACAGCCATATAGCAACACAGACCACACATAACATCTCATCATCCGCTGTCTCAGGTCCATATTTAGCTTTTTGTTGCAGAAGAAAGATCTCATTTTATTAAAGGTTGCTCTTGCTACCTCAATTCTGCACTTGATCTCCATATCCGGGTCAAGGGACTCCGAAAGAATACTGCCAAGGTACTTAAATTTATCCACCTTATCTATAACCTTGCCCATTAATTGCAAGGAAGAACCAGGATATTCACATCGACCAAATGTCATCCACTTTGTTTTGGCTACATTTATAGATAAGCCCAAATAATATACATACGAAAAAAATTAGGTTTTTATTTATTTATTTATTTATTTATTTATGTAGCTTCTCGGGCAACTGACAGGTACTATGTCAAATAATTATTTAACACGCACCCAATAACAAGTTGCCACATTCTGGAGACTTACGATATATATCGTCTCACAGATCCAGACTGAAAACACAATTTTAAAAACTGTGTCTCCACCGGGAATCGAACCCGGGACCCTTGGATCAGCAGTCAAATATCCAACCAACTGAGCCACGAAGGCCGACAATCGATCGTTTAGATCGTTTATGCGAAAGAATGGCATTTTTACAGCACAAATTATTCTTACATCTTCTAGCTTGTTTTGTCATTCTTTTATATACATGTATTTTTCAGAACCTCCTTTTCCTCTCTGTAACCCCAATTCTTGAATTCACTGTTGCAGCAAGAGACACCCGTTTTGAGACTAGACCCGAATATTACGATGTGTACGAAAATTTCTCTCTCCTTAACTTTTTGGTTACATTCATTTAGTCTTTAGGTACATATATTAGCGACTATAAATTGAATATAAATTGACTGCAGGAAAAATGTTATTAACACCTTTGTCTTTTGAGGTTAGGAATAAATTTATTGTGTATTCGTATTTACCCACATTTTTCAAATAAATTGAATTTCTCAACATATTTATTTACGGCAAATTGCCTTTTACACACATGAACAACAATTAAGTACACACATTGAATTACAAAAGAAAACTTAAAACAATCATAAACACATTTAAAAAGAAAAACTACTATTACAAAAACAGTAAATATTAAAAAATAATATTAAGTGTAAATTTTTTTAAGTAAACATAGTAAATCAAATAATAATTTTCTCTCAGAAAGCTCTAATTAATTTGTTTCTTTAAGTAAATAATAATAATTTAAAGTTTCTATTGGTATGTTAAGTCTATAATTGATATATCGTAGAAATTTGTGTTGGATTTTTTCTATAGTATTGGAATGAGTATGGAAATACGGTGACCAAATTATTTACGTAATACCTAATTGTAAAATACCTACTATTTTTTATCCTATTTATTATTTTTTTGTGTTATAAATTTTCGCGTTTAATGTCAAGTTTGACAAGCTTATTCGACTTTGCTAAAAATGAGAAGTATTCTAAGAACTAGTCGTTCTGAGCATATTGAACGCTCTTCGTGTTAATTAAGCTAATAAGAAACAATTTTCTCAGAAACATGTAAATATAGATGAAACAAAAATATGACATTTTGCACAAAGAAAAATGAACCATAAATTTAATACGAAATTGTTTCGTCACTTAATCGTAAATTATTAAAAAATAAACTAACGTTATTTATTTAAATGTTAATGTTCCTACTGACAACATGTTTTGTAACAAATCATTGAATGCAAAACATGCTCTGATATCTGTGACGATTCCTTATAAAATGGTGACATATGGTTGACTAAGTTAAGCTATCTGGGGATATCTGTGGGATTCAACGTGGGAACACAACCTTGGTTTAAAAGGCTTTGTTTCAGTTGTTGCATAAATACATGAATAAAATTTAAGAGTTGATGTGAAAACTAAAGATGCAAAGAAACTTGTTTATTTTCGTCTTGTTGCATGAATTGTTCATATTTAATATATGGAGGTAGAGCGGTTAGGGCGCTGGGTTAGTAATCCAGTGATCGCTAGTTCGAATTCTGCCTCCACCGATTTCATTCACATATAGCACAAGCGTTTGCTTAATTGTAAGGAATGTATGAGAATTTATACATGTATTTGTTGCAAGAAGATTCATTCTTAAAAAAAAGCACATACACTAACCAGGCAACAACTGCGCAGCCCATGTGATTTCTTTAGTTATTAATTTATTTGCCGAGACTGTAGATACATATACATACATGCACTACAAGAAAATTTACTAAAATAGAAAAGAAAATGAGAAAAAAATAAAAGAAAACAACACAAAATAAAATGCTTTGGGTACAAAAATCTTACAACAAAAGAGCAAAATATGTTTAAAAGATTGTTTATAATATTTATTATAAAATGACAAGTTTCGCCTTAATTATTACGTCCGGATATTGCATCGTCTAACTCAATTTAAAGAAGAAATATTTAAAACTAGTTGCATGTAACACATGAGATCCAACTGTCGATAGCGATAGTATGTATAGTTGAAGAATAAGTACCAAACTATAAACTCATAAATCCAAATTATTGAATATTTTAGGATATTTTCTTTTCTATACAATACATGTAGGTATGTATGTCAAGATAGGACAGTATGGAGGTCAGTCCTTTTTTCTACCCAGATTATGTAAATAGCATGATGGTATGTATGTTTGTTTTAAGTATCAAACTATTAAGTCTTCTTACATACCTATTGTGTATAGGCGACTGCCACAAAACTCACATAAAATGTTCTACTCCGAATTCTGAGTAAATCCATGTATGGAAACATATATGCTGCGAGGCCTCTAGTTGGTGTTATTAGCACGCAAAAAATCCACTATGCCATACAAAATGTTCCTTCGTACACGCATCTTGAATTTTAACTGCCTCTTCCTTCAATACAATTTAAATCTTTTGAACGAATCGACAGTTGGATCAAAGAAAAAATATTTATCCCTGAACACCTGATCCCGATTTCCTCTCCTCGTCCTTACCCTAACCTTTATTTGCTCTGAAGTATTTTCATTTTTATCTTTATCTAAGTGTAATATATATATATATATATATATATATATATATATATATATATATATATATATATATATATATATATATATATATATATATATATATATATATATATATATATATATATATATATATATATATATATATATATATATATATATATATATATATATATATATATATATATATATATATATATATATATATATATATATATATATATATATATATATATATATATATATATATCTTTTCTTAGATTTTAATACCACTTTATGTAACTACACAATTTAAAAAGCTGTAGTTTTCTGAAATAAAATAAATTAATAAACATTTATTAATTAATTGTTAATACACAAACATTTGTAGATATTTAGGTTAAGTAAGTAACGCCCCACTAGGCTAAACCTGTTCTGGAGCTGTTTATTTTTAAAATAGGGTATACAAATGATTTACACATAGAGGATATATAATATATAAGGTACACAGATGTTAAATGTTACATTCAAGTAGTTAAATGTTACATTCAAGTAGTTCAAGTAGTTCAAGTAGTTAAATGTTACATTCAAGTAGTATTTAAAAAAGAAAAGATTACAAACGATGAAGAAGTAAAGTTTTAAAAGGAATAAAATAAAATAAATGAAGAATAGGAAATAAAAGTTCATAAGTCAGATGTTAAGATATATATGTGTAATTATTGTCATAAAAATAAGATTATGTTGGATATAAATAAATCAAGGCAAGACTATGTTCCTCCCTCGAACAAGAGATTATTAAATTGATTAAAAATAAATGAATTATTTACAAGATATATGATATTTACTATAAATTTTTTGCAATACCTCATCAGAAAAAAAATTATACCTATTGTACTTGATGAGGGATATTTTTTGATTGAATCGCTGTTAAATTAAACTTACGATTCTAAAGGCTTATTATTATTCAATTATCGATATCGACTTGATGATATGAGTCGCGTTTTGCAGTGCGAATCGAGTCAATATAATCCATATTAGGTAATAACACCAGTCAGGAAAACATTAGACAATAGATCATAACAATGAATGTATTACATTTGAGTTCGAGGTCATCCATAGCAACTATATGTAGTTAATGTGTAGTTAATGTGTAGTTAATGCATTACACAACTTGACTGTATAGATTATTTATAGAGAGAGCCCATATAAGAAAGAAAGTGAAATCGGGTCTGGGTAATGATCATTATAATATTATATCGAAGATACCACAAAAGAACAACGTACTATTATGTATCTTCATCAATATTAATATATTTATATTCAAGTCTATCTTTTTATCATATTCCTAAGTGTTTATTTTATACCGCCGTTTATTAAGATTATACCGCCGAGTTGGTAGTCTCCTGCGATGTGGATTCCCAATTGCCACGCCATCGTTTCGACGATCTTCCTCAGTCATGTTATCTAACAATATAAGACACTAAATAAAATAATATGATATGCTTAATATCCCCTGTAAAAGGTCCTGTGGTAGACCTTTGAAACATCATTTCCTTTCACTTAGTTTGTCTCCATATTATATCCTTAGCACCTTCTCTCCTCTCCCCTTCTTCTTTTTATTAATTTATTTTTGTGTGATTTTTATGTTTCTTTTGTTTTATTCAGATATATTGGTACATATCATACACAAAATTTACCTCACCAAACGGATATGGTTGCTTGGAAGATATTGCCATATGGCAATTAGTCCGCCATTGCGCACTTATTATGTAATGTGTGCAAAATGATTAAAATAAGTTAGTGATCAGGCAGGACAAAGAGACTGCAATGCCTCCCTAGAAGATTTACATGTCAGAGCAGAATGTTGGCGAGTAACCAGAATGTCAGACCCCTCCATCATTTGGGAATAACTATAAAGAAGATCCAAAATACTAACAAAGGGCAATCTTTCTCTAAAGCTGTTTGAGGAATTAATAGCAGCTACGTTATGTGTTGAAAGTGTCGTCAGTCTAATTTCCACGCAAGCCAGGGGGTGATGTATTAGTCCGGTTACATTAAGATACGTTTACCTCGATCATAGTAGGAATTTTGCGAATACCATGGACTGTTAGAAGAATCAATGTGTCCATAATAAATGAACTACAAATTAATAAAAGATCGTCAATCTGTTTATAGTGTATCCTTGAATATTCTGGTCACATTGCCAGAAAAGCACCTGATAACTTCGAGAAACTCACGGGGATGCAGGGTAAGAGATCTAGAGGTGTTTACCGATCTTCTGTCATCGAAGCCCTTTGATCTGCTCAAGAAAGTCTTACATAGAGGTAGACCAATCGTCGAGTAATTTATTTTTCCCACATTCGTAGTAATTGAAACCAAGGAGAAACAAGAGCCTTAAATTGGCTATTGAGGTCGGCTCTTCTCGGCCTCAAGCTGTAAATTCTGCAGTTCTAAGTATCACTTTCATGCAAGAAACTAGAGGATACAGCTAATAATAAAAATAACTTGTAAAAAGACAAAAATAAATACATAAAATACATGACATTGAAAAAAAAATGTTAACGAATTTGGAAATTTTCTCCGAATACATGAAAGTCTTGGGTTTTGGGGAGGAGTTCAGAAAATTTACAACTTATCGTTTGCGACACTTTGATTAGAATAAGGTAAAATATAAACTACCACTTTAGGCCAGGGGATCGGTACACAAAAAGTATTAACGGGTATCCAAAACACATTCAAAGTTTAAATATAAATATAGAATATTTATGACACATTTATATGTCAGCAAAAGTATTTGCTTTTTAAAATTTAAATCCCATTGTTAACTCAAAGTACTTAGTGTTGAGAATTGTTTCAATTTTCATTCCGAACCATTCGGAAAATATTCAAATACGTTACATTGAGTGCCAGCAAATTTTGGTGGCGGCGTGTACCAAGAAATTTTGGTTTTGTTTGTCTATGAATTATTATTTGGACGAGAAGAAATTTATTTTAAACTTTATTCAAAATTTGACAATGTGTCACTATATAGGTTTGAATTTAATATTTCTTTCCAGCTCATCACTGTCCCATTTTATTCCCAGGAAATAATAATGGCTCTGTCCTAACTTCGATTGCCTCATGGAAAGTCTTGTATAATATAGCCCACAAGTTTAATCAAAATAAAATGTCCGCCGTATGAGGAACGAGTACACATGCGGCGAAGAACATAATAAATATTTGTGTTATTTAAATAAGAAGTGAGGAATGTGTGGGATGTGTTGTGTAAGATTTTCATTCATCACATTCGTACACGATTACCAAAAATGGATACCTACACTCAATTACATTATATTAGTGAAATGTAGGCAGATAGGTGCCATTTTTGTATGAAATTAAAAGTGAGTTAAGGTTAAGAGATCATTACCAGTCTTACGTGTGTATTTTTTTTTTAAATTTGACTTAATTTTTTCAAAACGTTGGATTTTTTCAATAAGTTGGATTTCATTTAATTTTACTGAAGCATGGAGTAATAATGCTATCACTGTTAAAATTTTAATTATCAAAGAAAAAATAAGAGTAAAGTGTAATTTCCAGCAAATAACCAGAGATTATCGCCGTTGAATGAAATTATTTGCACATTACGCCAACCAATAAAAAAAAACACAAATTAGCGCTCTGCGCACCCCACTTGACGTAACTACTAGACTTTTTTTAACTTTTCTACGGACAATTCTTGGTAGAACTCCATTTCAAATAATAAATAAATTTGGAATGGTAAAATAAAACCAAAGTTTTCAGTTTAGTAGAACTGAAAACTTTGGTTTTATTTTACCATTCCAAATTTATTTATTATTTGTAACTACTAGAGTTATTTGCCGCTAAATGTAAATATTCATAATAATTGTACAGTGTGTTTGTTGTTTCATTTAAATACACCGACATACATACATACAATCCATCACGCCATGTCACTTTTATTGAAGTAGGCATTGAGAACCGCGCGCCATACACTTCTGTTTTTTTCTTTGCATAAATTCATCACCTTACTCACATTCACGCATCTTTGCAAACTTTCTCGTCTGCTGTTTATGCTTCTAACGTTTCTTTCGTTCAAAATATTAATCACATGGTCGTGATAATGTTTTCTTGATCGGCCCCTCATTCTTGTTCCATCTCTTTCTGCTTTATGAATTTTCTTTGTCAATCAAACTTTATTCATTCTATACCAATGAAGTGGGTTAATTTATATTCTTGTTTCTTATTCTGCAAACATCGTTTTATTGCATTTCCTTCTAAGCGACGACGTCATTGTCCAATATCCATATCTCGCATGCATATGTCAAATGTGGTTTTGTCAAACTACATTATACATAAAACAAAATTGACTAAATCAAAATATTTCAACTCAACCTAATACCTATTACTAAAGCCTTTGCAGCAATTATAATCATCGAATAATTATGCTTTTATTTTGATTTTATCTTCCTCTTGCCTCTTCCCAGTTCATCTAGGGTCGGCTCTTCTGGTACGCAGTCACCAGATCTCTCATATTGCGCTAGACACGTGTAACACTGAGTTGCGCCGCTCAATTGCGCCGACTCAGATCACTGCGCCGGGTGTGTTAACTCACTCCTTAGAAATGTATTGGCTCACGGCGCAGTGAGTCGTGAGTGCTAGACCGGGAGAATGCGAATAGTGTAGGTATTGAGTTATTGAGTTACCTGCTTTTTAACCGACATACTTTCCCGATTCTACTTTTAAAAAAAGAATCGGGAAAGTTGTGATACCTATTTTTAAACATGTACATGAAATATTATAATAATTTTTACTTATACAAAATACAATACCTACATATTATACTTTTATTTTTTATTTTTTTTACTAGCTTAATGACCCGGCGCAGTGAGTTTTGAGCTGCACCGTTACTGAGTTGCATGGAAAGGTGTTGTACCAGCAAAGTAAAAAAAATATTATTACCTTTAAATACTTTAAATAAATGCTAATATGTGAAAAACTGACGTGACTTTCAAAAATATACATATTATTCGTTACTCTCACTTACTGGCTCAAGTCAACGCAGTTCATTCATGCGCTGTATGTAGGTACAAGAGCCTGTGAGTTGTTGAATCTTTGAATGTGTCATGTAGATGGTGCGCGCTATTAATTTTTTTGCGTCATGACGCAATTATGGGTTAACTCAGTGAGCCGGCGCAGTGAGCTGCGCCTGAGTTACTGAGTTGACGCAAGGAATATTGTTGAGTTACCCACATTGAGCTATACACATTGGAGTGCTATATGTCAATACCAAAAGTGTGTCACATTGTTAGAGTGAGACAGCTACTACTGGGGGGGCTTGCTCTCTCTTTCTAACTAGTTGTACATATTTGTTTCAAAGGAATTATAGGGAGTTATTTGGATTAAAATCAAATAATACTAAATTAAAATTATGTTTTCATTAAAAATTATAAAACCAACAACTACCACACACTTATTTCATAATAAAAATATTTATTGATATAATATAATAACAAAGAATACATAATATTGAAATGTTTTAAAACAAGAGATAAACAATAATAATTTATGTACAAACAAGAGATATGCGTAATGGTCGATCAGATGAAAATGCGTATTGATTATGATAAATAATTCATTTGATTATTATATAGAGAGATAATTTACATTAGAGGTAAGTTATTTCCATGTAAATGTATTATATTTTTTTCCTCGAGCCCAATATTTCTTTAAATGTAAATTTTCAAGACAATTACTTGTTTGTATCTGTAAGGATACATGTTTTTACTACCACAAGTATTTTATTTATAATATTTAAGTAAATTATCTCTCTATATAATAATCAAATTAATTATTTATCATAATCAATACGCATTTTCATCTGATCGACCATTACGCATATCTCTTGTTTGTACATAAATTATTATTGTTTATCTCTTGTTTTAAAACATTTCAATATTATGTATTCTTTGTTATTATATTATATCAATAAATATTTTTTTATGAAATAAGTGTGTGGTAGTTGTTGGTTTTATAATTTTTAATGAAAACATAATTTTACTTTATTATTATTTGATTTTCATCCAAATAACTCCCTATAATTCCTTTGAAACAAATATGTACAACTAGTTAGAAAGAGAGAGCAAGCCCCCCAGTTGTAGCTGTACTACTCGCACAATGCGACACAGATTCTTACCTGCAAATGTTCTGTATATAGCGCTCCAATGTGTATAGCTCAATGGTTACCCATGTCTTAATTGCGCCATCTCTCTGGTTTATTTATTTATTCCAAAAAACTACAAGCCAATAATGTGTACCTACTTGTAATAAAAAAAATGAAATAAAAATATTTAAACAAGTATGCTGAGCAGTAGGTAAAAGAATAGCAATAATTATAAGAAAAAAAACGAGTGATAAAAAATACTATCATTAATTTGTTACTAAAATTTACTACTGCATGTCTTAACGCAAATATAGAAAAACGATGTATAAAAAAACTCATGATACAACTTGCTCGCGCGAGTTAAATAAATATGAGCAAATCTAGCATAATCGGAAAATGGGCATAGTGAGTATTTTTTGAACAAAGTGATCATGGTTTCGGCTTTTCTAATGAAAGTCATTTTTTTGGTAAATTTATTAAAATGTATACGTTTTTTTCTAGTATGCAGTTAGAAATAAAAAGTATTTTGAAGTATTTCAACATACTAAAACCTCGTTTATGAAATCCACGGTAATAGTCAATTTAAAGAACGATTAAATTAAATACCATCGCACAGGTGTTCGATAATTAAACAATTTCAAATAAATTATTCCAGAGAAAAGATGAGGAGGTACCCACAAAAACGTATTTTTATTCTATGGAAGAATGTGTATGTAGCCTTCGAATGTCAACAACACATTGATGTACAATAATAATTATAGAACCATCTAAATACACATTATTTGTTCAGTCGTAAATTTCGTGGAACGACAATCAAAACAGAATATTATTACAAGTACAAACAATAGGCCAAAGCAAATTTACTTTGAAAAACTGTTGACGTTTTTGACGGATGTAAGACATGCGCATAACTTACCTGCGATCGTACATGGGCGGCAAACACAAAAAACACAAATGTCCTCAGTAGCACCATTTTAAACCACATTTTATTACACTTCACCAACCGATCTTTGTCATAATCGAATTTATTTTAGTATTATAATCGCTTATTTCAAATATTATTGAACATTTTTGGCGATTGTTTATGGTATGACAACATCCAAATGTCAGCCGGTTCGCTGCACGACTCTACTCGACTCGAGAACACTAGCGCTCCTAACGGCGAATCGCACTAAACTAAACGAGCCATACAAAAGTTGTGAAGCAATAAGCAATAGGGCCTTCCATGACTCCTTAGGCAGTGCATGAAATGGTTTTTAATGTATTTATAACTATTTGCATGTAACACATGAGATCCAACTGTCGATAGCGATAGTGTGTATAGTTGAAGAATACGTACCAAACTATAAACCCATAAATCCAAATTACTAAATATTTTAAGATATTCTGTTTTCTATACAACACATGTAGGTAGGTATGTATGTATGTATGTATGTCAAGATAGGATACTATGGAGGCCAGTCCTTTTTTGCTACCCAGAATATGAAAACAGCAAAAACAGCATGATAGTATGTTTGGAGATTAAATATCAATTAGATATTGTGTATAGGCCACAAATTGTGCTATACAAATTGTATGAAACGATGTCGTCACTAAAGTTGATTTTTATAAAAATTGTTGAATAAATTTGAGATGTACTACTACAATGTTCATATTTTATATAGAAAATTGAATTGACTAGTTGGAGTGTTTCGGCTTTTTTCTATATTATTTGAAATATGGAAATATTGGATGTTAACATATAAATTTATCTTAAAAAAATGTTTGAAAACTCTGTAAGTTTTTTGAAAAAAATATTGGAGGTTTTGTATGTGTCTGTATTTATACAGTTTAGAGAAATAAATTCTCTTGAACAAATCGACAGTTTGAAAACGAACTATTTAAAAATTACACGAATAAAGTTCTCACTTCTATTCAAAATTCGAAAGATCCCCATTTTATAGGTGATACACAATTTCCATGTTCCTTCTTCCAGATTTATAAGGTTATATTATAGGTACTAACTGCAAATAGTGTACTGGCCCGGTAAATGTATGGCGGAAATAACAAAATAGTTCAAAGATATGTTGATTTTTAGGGAAAAAGAAACTTAAAATATATTTTCAAAATTGAAATCACAAGTGCACGTATACAATTCAAAATTAAGATAAGAAAAAGATAAACATACATGGTTGTGGATTGAATTATATTTTTTGACTTATAAAATGAGTTATTCATAATTTTAGTTTTATTAAAGTAGGTTCCTACTGTTCAAAATCAACAAATTGTTATTATTATACATAAATCTGGTTTTTTCTTACACGTACATAATTTATTTATATTTTAGTCAAAATCACCATTTAATGCCCTGTCTTCATTAAAATACACTCCCGCAACAACTTTCGATTTCACTGGTGTCCTAACCCCCACCACACTAGTCTGAATGAAACAATACATGCTTATCTCCGTGCGTGTCGTGAGTGCGAGCAGGATAGAAACAAAACTGTTAGCTTCGCGGGATACTATTGAGTCAACAGGTAAGAAAACATCTTAACTTGGAAATAGACCCATGTAATTTAAGAGAATATGAAAAAAGATGCTATTCAATACTAACGATAAAACTGCATAATATCTTGAATGTAAAATACCCTTTTTAAAATATTTTCTAGGTAACTTATGTCATATGACGTAATCTTGCGAATGCAGTATTGCTATGTGTTGTATTATCGAATAATGTATATAGGTACCATACCTTCATGGTATATATTATATATGTATACTGTATTTAAAAAATACACTCATAGAGGTACATATTATAAGTTATAAGTATAATGTAAAGTGTAATGTATTCACCTTAGTCTATGCGTATAATGTAATATATTATTTAATTATTTTTTTTATTTAAAGTATACAGAGAAATTGGTAAATTATGTAACTTATATTTAACCAATATTTATTTATTTTCGATACTTATTAATTTTTATAGACAATGATGCATATAACATTCTATCAAGAATACACAAAAAATATAAAAATTAAACATTATTCCATGTTGAATTATTTACTACCTAATGAATGTTTATTATTTTATGTAGGTATGTAGAAAAATGATCTAATATGTATAAAAAACACAGAATGTCATTCTGAGAGATGTTATATCAAAAATACGTATAAGTTTCGATAGAAAAAAATTATATCTTTATGTTTGGGTTTCAATAGCAAGTAAATTAATTTATTTATTATTTATTAATTAATTGATTTATTGTTAATTTTTTTTTATTAATTTATTAATTAATCAATTAATTTATGTAATAATGTAGTTATTTTTTATTTATTTATTTTTTTATTTATTTATTTATTTATTACTTATTTATTTATTTATTTATTTAGTTATTTATTTATTTATTTATTTATTTATTTATTTATTTATTTATTTATTTATTTATTTATTTATTTATTTATTTATTTATTTATTTATTTAGTTATTATTTGGCAAAGATTCATAAATAAATTATACATAATTCAGCGTTAAGTACTTAAAACAACAAAATAATTTCATAATTAGAAGATACAGTGATAATATATACTAAATTTAATGCTAGGTAACTATTAAGTGTGTTTTCGTATTTTTACAAAATTCTGTATTATTTTTATATATTGCCTCATTGGACGTCCAACTGGGTGTTCCTGTTTTAGGAGGTCCGATTTAAGTAAAAACATTATATCTATAAATTTAAGAGTGACAAACTCTTTTACAAATAAGTACACCTATCAAGGCGCCAGATATGTATGTAAAGTGATCACATTTCATGATATATTTTAATAGTGAGCTGAGTTAGTTATGGAGTTTTGCAATTTCTTTTATTTTTTTCATTATTAAAAAATTATAAAGTGTAAAACATTGTCAGATTATTAAAATTCCGACTATATTTCCGATATGATTTTGGTTTTTCACTGTGTCTAAAACCCACGGCCAAAGTAAATCAGTTTGTCTTAATTGTGATACTTAATTTGTATTTGGATGGATGTTTAGTGAATATTTGGTATAAAATTAATTACGATAAGTGTTAGTGGCCTAAAAAAATTCTTATAAACTTTTAGTTAAATATTGTAAAACAAAAAGCATCAACAAACTTTTATTTGCTAAACTCTGTACCATTATTTAATATTTATAATAAACCTTATAACCTTTATTACAATATATAGGTACAGTGAGCCTTTTCCTAAGATTACATATCTAAATTTTTGAATTAAAATCGGTTTATTTGATTTAACGTTTTTATGTAATTTAATATTTTAAGAAGTTTATTTACCTCTAAATAAATTCTAATTTTATTTATTAAATTATACAAATATTGCATTAAAATGTAGATTCAAATATATTCTGTTAAATTGTTTTAGTTTGTGTTTAATAGAAACATAAAATAAATATGATATTGAATAAAAATATTACCTAATTGGAATAAAAAAAGGTAGATGTTTGTTTCCTTTTGAATATTTTTAAATTATTCAGAAACCATTTACGTTGAGTTTTGTGAAGCTACACACTACCGCCATCTTGCGGAGGTTTTTCTGACGATTGCAGTTTTCTACTTTACCGGTTGCCTCCCATTTCCGCCGGTTCGCCGTAGTTTGGCGCCACTCGGTGTCTACGATAAACCAGCAAGTCCCACCCCAGGAAAATCAATATCCTACTATCCGGCGTGCGCGCTAACGTACTACGAACCCACAGTTAAATAGTGCTTTTTCTCCGTTTTCCAAATCTACAAATAACCCGAGGAATTTACCAAAATATCAAACGATCTGACAACTCGACACGGCTGTAAGTAAAACATTACATTAATTAATTCATAAAACTTCATTCATACGAACCTTTCAAATCGCGATTCAAACAACCGCTAATTTTGAATGATTTTATTTACAATCATATTTCATAATATCTTTTTCATTTATTTATCAAGTCTTTTAAATAATAACGGCTTATTCAAATGTTTTTTTTGTAGTTTTGCGTAGACAAGTGTCATTTTTCATGTGTTGAATTATAACGTTTCATAATAATGAAATCGCTTGAATGATTCCTCTGTATCGGATGTGACCTATTAACTTGACAGTTCATAATAAATGCCTCCGGGGTGTAAACGAAATACGAAAATTATACAAAACGAACAACACAATTTCTTATGAAATTTTCGTGCTGAAATTAATCAATTTCCTTGGAAGGTTTTTTATTACCAAGAAATATTTCATTTTGCTCGTAATTTATTGAATATAAAAATGTCGTCAATAATTTATAACAGATCAAGTAAGTTCTACGCAATAACCAATTTAATTACCAATTTATCACCGCACACATATTATCTATATATTTATGTATGAAAAACTTTGTTGAATATAATGTTTTTTTTAAATTATGTTTACGATTTTTATTTATTTATTCAAAATCCACAGTAACCATACAAAAAAATTACAACAATACAATAGTGAAACATAGTACAGCAAAAAATATGAAAAATAGACAATTTAGTATATGTTGGCACTGACAAAAAAAATTCAATCTATCAGTACCAACATCCAGTGGATAAGAACTATTCCACTAAGCAGTGCTTGTGTCGGAATAACTTTCTATTCATTTTAACTGACGCAGTCCATACTTATGTATCCCATTATGTCTAATACACAATTATTTTATTTTTTTTTATTTTATTTTTATTTTGTTTTATTAAGAAATACAACAGCTGTTTACAAACATTTATAGGTATACAGTAAATAATTTTCTTATTTATATCGCCAATTACAGTATTTCCTAGTTATTAGTTACATTTTATATTGTTTATTCGGTAAAAATTCTCAATAAATACGAAAAAAGAATATTTCAAGTGATAATGGAGATGGAGATGATATCTATTTCCTTATTTTTAGCAACAAATAGAGACAAATAAAAGTACATAACATACAAATATTTTATGTACATTTTTTTATCTAGGGTAAAACATTTACGTACTGTTCATTTGTCATCTTTTTTTATAAATATCTTAAAATACGTTATTAAAAATATTTGTCAACTCGCAGATTATTTCAAATTGTGATTTCATTCGCTTATGTTTACAGTTCAATGAATTTATTGTTTATAATATATTATTTCAGTGCCATAACATTTTACTTGTTAGGTTTTATATATACTTTTCCATAATTTTTCTATAGTATATATTTAGATTTTTCACAAGAATATAGGCATCTTAATTAGACTATATATCCATTTATTGATTTTAACAGTTCTTTTTTATAGGATGCAATGTTTGATGAAAACAGGTCTATCGTATTGGTCATACAGTTATTATTGAAACTAATACACGCTCTATTGACAAATGTGTTTAATATATAGTTTGTTCTACAGGACTCGATATAAAATAGTGTTTTATTTCTGTTGCTTCTAGATGGACAGTGGAAACGGATTGCACTCAGGAGTGCACTACTATCGACTATATTATTTAAAATTTTGTACAAGTAGACCAGATCAATAACTATCCTTCGGTCTTCCAGTGATTTTATTTTATAATGTGTAAGTGCTTGATCATAATGCCGGAAATACCGACGGTTTCTGAAATTGTATTGTTTTATGCATTTTTTTTGTAATCTCTCTATAGCATTAATGTGGACAGTATAACTCGGGTTCCAGACCGCAGAGGCAAATTCCAAAAGACTTCGGATAAGCGAGTTGAACAGTATTACCAGCGAGTTGGGATTCCGGAAATCCTTTGTGTTTCTAAATATAAAGCCTAGGGTCTTGTAAGCACGGGAAGTAATATTGTCATAGTGTTTAATGAAATTTAATTTTTCGTCTAATATAATTCCCAAGTCCCTCATTTCGGGCTTACGTTCTAGAGTCGAGCTATTTAATTTATAATCAAAGTTTATCCTGTTTTTGTTTCTGGTATAAGTTATAAAGTTACACTTGTCGATATTCAGGAACAGTTGATTTACCTGACAGTACTCTTTTAGTGCGTCGATGTCGTTTTGAAGATCAATACAATCAGTGATACACTCGATTTTTCGATATAGTTTAGCATCGTCTGCAAATAGTAATAAGTTCGAGGTTTTTACACAGTTTCCCATGTCGTTTATATATATTAGGAACAGGAGTGGTCCCAGATGGGACCCCTGGGGTACTCCAGAATGAATAGGTAAGTATGATGATGTGTATCCGCATACAGTTACCGCCTGAGACCTATTTTTTATGTAGGATTCAAACCATCTTAGGAGGTTACCCCTGATTCCCAGTTTAAATAGTTTCTCCAACAAAATGTTATGATTAAGTTTATCAAATGCTTTGGAGAAATCACTATAGAAGGCGTCAACCTGTTTTCCTTCATGCATCGATTGTGTTATATAATGGGTAAACTCAAGTAGGTTTGTCTCAACAGATCTTTTGGTTCTGAATCCGTGTTGACTATTACTGATATATGGGTTTATTTTTGGGTTAATATGATTTATTATTATCTTTTCGAGTAATTTGCTAACTATTGGGAGTTTTGATATTGGTCGGTAATTTTTAACGTCACAACGATCTCCGTTTTTATGTATTGGAGATATCCATGCTTGTTTCCACACTGATGGGAAACAACCTTCGCGCAGAGATTTATTAAATATTATCGATAAAGGTTCCGATATCTCAGGCAAACAATTCTTCAAGAAAACCCCCGGTAATTTGTCGGATCCTGAGCCCTTGTTTATATTTAAGTTATTTATATACCTACTCACTAACGAAACGTCCACCTGTAAGTCATGTATTAATAATAGATTATTATCATTTAAAGGTTGCGTCTCGCCGCTTTCGTAATTATTTCTGTTTGAGTTTTGAATAAGTACAGACGTAAAATATTCGTTAAAAGCATTACAAATGGAGGCGGGTTTTGTAAAGACGTTGTCATTATACTTAATTTTGTTTGGGATATCACCCGATTTCTTTTTAGACTTTATATAAGAGAACAAACATTTGGGGTTAGATTGAATATTTTTTTCTATATTGATTAAATACTTATCATGGCATTGTTTTAATATTAGCTTTTGACGACCTCTTAATAATTTGAAAGATAAGTAATCCATTGGGTTTTTATATTTCTTCCACTTCCTATGAAAAGTCGACTTCTCTTTTATGACCCTTATAAGTGCCGGAGAATACCAACAGGGGTAGGAATTACCTGATTTAACTTTTTTTGTTGGTATGTATTCGCGAATCAGATCCGAAATTATTTGATAAAATTTGTCAACACATTCATTTGTAGTGAGGTCAGATAATTCTAATGCCCAGTCGTGCGATGAAAGACCAGACTTAATGTGTGGGTAGTCAGCTCTTCCATAAAGGGTAATTTCCCTATAATTGCCTTTCAATAAACGGTCTCTAGTTAAGTTAACAGGAAATGTCACCAGAAGTGGGGGGTGGAATGGGTCCGGCTTGCTAAAAGATACCTCGGATTTGTGGACTCTACAGTTTATATTTTTGGATAGGACGTAGTCAAGTAAATTACCTTGGCTATTGTGTATAAAGTTACATTGGTTCAAATCAGATAGAGAGAGAAACTCAAAAAATGATAAGCTTGCCAGACTGCCCACAGCGCCTCTAACTTCTGACAGGCCATTCTCGTCTATGCTCCAGTGTATTTGCGAGAGGTTATAGTCTCCAAGCAACAGAAAGTCATCATTGGCTCGTAGGGACAAGATGTGTTCTACTTCATTTATGTGGGAAGATAAACTAGCAAGGTGACCGCCACCGGGAGCCACATATGCACAACATATATGAATACTTCTATTATGACCTATCACCAGAGATACCCATATATCCTCGGACAGTGATCTCCAGTTTGCCTGAGGCTGGGGGTCCAAATCTGATTTTATGGCAATCAGGACCCCTCCTCCCATTTCAGAGCCAGACATGTGTCTATCTCTCCGAAAGACAGTGTATCTGTCGTCGATAATTTCAGAGGACCAGATACCATCACACAGCCAAGTCTCCACCAAGCAAATGACGTCGTAATCGCCTGCCAGACAATTCAATAGCACTTCGTTGGTTTTCGTGCGGACACCTCTGATATTTTGGTAAAAAATTGACAGTTCACTTATAAGATTTGGAGCGCCGGCAAAGAAAATAATTTGACAATTTTAAAGAGTGCACATAGATAATCAATACAAATAAAATCCAAAATAACTTGATACGACCGCATGCTATTCGTAAACAAGACTCGTACAGAATACGGTGAACTAGTTCTGAATATAATGCTCCCAGTCGACAATAAATAAATAAAATAGAGTTGAAATATTTCATATACTATTTTATCACCGAGCGCAACAAGACACACGATTGACTGGGAATAGTGGGCCGATCTAAAATATATCGTTCCCAATTCATAATATAATAATATTAAGTAAAACAGATCACATAAATAATGTCGAGTCCTTGTGTAAACGGTATCACAAATCGCAACAAAACATTTGTCAGTAGAGCGGTATGAAATTGCGTACACGGTCAGAACAAAATATGATTTCATTGGTTCAGTTACGGCGCTATGTGTCGCGGTATGACAATCAGACATGCGCACTACAGGTAAGATAAGAATCGGACGTTGCGGGGTCGACAACATTTTATAATCATTGATTAAGTGGTTTACAAAAATGTCATGTTTTTTGGAAATGCATGGAGGGGCAATACAGCATGTACAAGACAAAACACACAACAAAGAATCGTGAGCGCAGCGGCCCAGCAGGACATGATCCCGAACACATGGAGAAAAGAAAGACGGCAAACACATAGAAGGAATTTGAGGGATTTGGTAATACATCCTAAAGGTAAGAGCACTTATCTCCACACGAATTACAGCCTCAACAGGTCTTCCAAGCTTGATATCCATATCTTTGGAGCCGTGTCCTCCTTCCTTAAAAAATTATAACATATCATTAAATCAAACATATAAATTGTAATATACAGCTATAAAATCACGGTTTTATGTCATTTCATAATTTTAAAAAATATATTTTCAATGATCATTCTACCTTTGTTGAGAATCCAAGAAGATAGTTTATTTTTCATAGCACTTAGTGATTTCATATTATATATCTCAAAACCATTTAATTCTTTTGTAAATATGTTTAAAATACGAGGTAAAATAAAATCAAAATGTTTTTGAGCAAACGTGGTATGAGTTCTGGGGATGTGTAAAAATCTGTGTCTATTATTGTAGGAATTTTCAACTCGAGTATATTGTGAAATATTGAGCTTATGTGAGTAAATGATTAATTTCTTGAGGTATAGCTGACGAATATCTGAAACATCAAATTCTGAAAATAATGAATTAGATGGATATCTAAAGGGTTTTTTTATTAAAAACTTGAATGATTCTCTTCTGGGCTATTTCAATGGGACTAAGTGCGGTTTTATACGTTCCTCCCCAAACTATGATGCCATAACATAGTATAGATTGAGCAACTGCATAATATATGAATTTAAGGTCATCTTTTTTAAAAACCTTGCGGATACGTTAGAATAGACATATTAGTTATCGAATTTTTATCGTACATTCCTCAATATGCTTTTTCCAATTTAAGTTATTGTCAACAACTCCTAGATACTTGATCTCGATACATTTTTCCAGGGGAGTACTTTGACAGAATTTTTTGTAGCAATTGTGAACTGTAATAGAATGTTGATCCAAAGGTTGTCCTCGTGTGTCAATACTGAATGTCATATATTTAGTTTTTGGTATATTAAGGGATAAAACACTGTTATCTAGCCAAGATTTTACTATATTGTCCCCGTTTTCTGCCAATACGTACGCTTTTTCCAATGTGTCACTATTGAATAGTAGTGCAGTGTCATCTGCAAAAGTAATAATTTTTCCTCCAATTTCAAGAAGGCATTTCTTATTGTCTCACTGACGTATCTTCATAAAAGAAAAAAAATTTAACTGATATATATATATACCAATAAGACGCTTTTTAAAGGTATATCAGTACCTTCCTATAAAAAATAACTTATATTTTCTATTTAATAATATAATATACAAATTGACTTTTTATCAGTTTACAAAAAAGTCAATATGTATGGTTAAAAGTTGGTTTTTCGAATAAATCATTCGCTATTTTACTAATTCAGTTTTATAAATATTTCTTTCTATCGAGATAATAAAATATAGTTTAAATTCCCAACACAGCTTGTGTATCTGTCTTCTTAGATTATATGTGTAATTCTACGTCTGTCTTGTTATAACATTTAGAATATTATTGTTCAGCGAAAATTGGAAAGGCGAAAAAACAACATACAAATCTTCGTAGAAAATTTTCAAAAACAAATTTAACTTTGTAATTTGAATCAGGTTTTCCCAAGGATATATTATACACGACTCAGATAATGATCTGTCTTTTGTCTATGGCTTTGTTGATTAGTTTAAAAAATGTATTTTTACAGTAGAAAATAAAATTGTACTTATTATTTAAAAAAAAACACGAAATATCGATATTTTTTTAGATGTTAAAAATATTAAGACTGATTTTTAGTCTTCCAATGAATCTGACATTTTCAGGATATGGTCTGCAAAAATGTGTCTGGATTTTGGATTTGTAACATCATGTGGTAATTGTTTCAAATAACAATATGACATTTTGTTTGTCAATTACATTCAGTTTCATATTTATTCTTAAGGTTCTTGTTATTTACTTAAATATGATTTATAATTATATTGATGAAGAGATTTGTTTTGAGATTTATCAAAAATAGTCATAGAAAATCATAAACCATTTACCGATCACGAAGTTATGTTTCAAAGGCCTATGAAAGGCGAAACGGTCGTTCAATAGAAGGGAGTCAAAATAGTTGAAATATCTTTAATCAATATTTTTTTTTTTATAATTTCGCCCATATAAAACGAAATAAATTCATACGGTGTGTTCCGTATGCGTTACACAGATAGAGCAAGACGGAAAATGCAATATCATTGCAAAAAATATCGCTTCATTCATATTATTCATATTTAAATGGGTCGGTGGCTGAGCGGTTAGCGCGCTGGTCTAGTAATCCAGTGGTCGCGAGTTCGAATCCTGCCTCGACCGATTTCGTTCACCTAAGCACAAGCATTGATTTGCTTATTGTACTCGCCGATTATTAATATGCTATGTCAAATACTAATTTAACACGCACCCAATAACAAGTTGCCACATTCTGGAGATGATATTAATAGTCTCACAGATCCAGACTGAAAACACAATTTAAAACTGTGTCTCTACCGGGAATCGAACCCGGGACCTTTGGATCAGCAGTCAAATACCCAATTAACTGAGCCACTAAGGCCGACAATCAATTAGAAAATCATTTCTGATGCAATTTTTACTTCTGGCAAAATTTCCATTTGGCGAAAGAAAAATCGCTAACACTGGGTTGGGAGTGTTTAAATAAAGAAATAAAAAGAATATCCATATAGGGATGCGTACTCGACAATTATGCGATTTTTATTTATTTATTCAAAATCCACAGTAACCATACAAAAAAATTACAACAATACAATAGTGAAACATAGTACAGCAAAAAATATGAAAAATAGACAATTTAGTATATGTTGGCACTGACAAAAAGAATTCAATCTATCAGTACCAACATCCAGTGGATAAGAACTATTCCACTAAGCAGTGCTTGTGTCGGAATAACTTTCTATTCATTTTAACTGACGCAGTCCATACTTATGTATCCCATTATGTCTAATACACAATTATAACATATCATAAAATCAAACATATAAATTATAATATACAGCTATAAAATCACGGTTTTATATCATTTCATAATTTAAAAAAATATATTTTCAATGTTTATTCTACCTTTGTTGAGAATCCAAGAAGATAGTTTATTTTCATAGCACCCAGTGACTTTATATTATATATCTCAGAACCATTTAATTCTTTTGTAAATATGTTTAAATACGAGGTAAAATAAAATCAAAATGTTTTTGAGCAAACGTGGTATGAGTTCTGGGGATGTGTAAAAATCTGTGTCTATTATTATAGGAATTTTCAACTCGAGTATATTGTGAAATATTGAGCTTATGTGAGTAAATGATCAATTTCTTGAGGTATAGCTGACGAATATCTGAAACATCAAATTCTGAAAATAATGAATAAGTTGGATATCTAAAGGGAATTAGAAAATTATTTCTGATGCAATTTTTACTTCTGGCAAAATTTCCATTTGGCGAAAGAAAAATCGCTCACACTGGGTTGGGAGTGTTTAAATAAAGAAATAAAAAGAATATCCATATAGGGATGCGTACTCGACAATTATGCGAACATTGATCAAATAGATCTTCATTTGTAAATCTAATTATAAAGCCTATATTATAAAGCCATTTGTAAATCTAATTATAAGCCATTTGTAAATCTAATTATAAAGTGTAGTGTAAATCTAGTTATCACAAAAACGGCGCTATAAAAATAATCCAAATTTATCATTATTTATTATAAAGCATCTTTTTACTGTCAAAAGTGTTTTTTTTTATTGTTCAATGCCGTTTTATGTATTTAGTAGGGAAACGACAAGATGAGTCATAAATAGAATTTTCACATTTAACAATCATCAAAAAACATCCACTATTTTTGACATTATTGATTTTAAAATTACAGCGACGTATTTTACCGAGACTTGAATGAAAATAACTTGAACCACTTTTTGTTAACGACGTTATGTGTGCGCGCGAGCTGAACGAAAAAGCCCGCAAATTATAATAATGGTTTTTCAGGACTAAAAATAAAGGTCTCTGGCAAGGTTGGGGCGAAAAAAGTTTCGAGTGCTATGACCTTTGGGATGCCAAATAAAATGGGATACTAATATTTAACATAATTTATTCTCACCACACAATTTCCTGTGTTGGGGCAGGCAGAGAGAACTGAATGCATGACTCTTTTTTTTTTCGCTTCATACACACTCTGTTAATTCGCCACTTCCAAAAACACCAGCTCTGCATATGTGAATTATAACCGGCCGTTTCACAGAACGCTAAGTGAGCAACAAAAAAATGCATAACATGTAAAGCAGCTCATGGAGCCATCTAGATTGGAAATCTCGGCACCATAGTGCAAAAATAACAATCGACGAATGTGAATAGAAGATTCACACTCGTGGACTGTCATTGACTTCAGATCTTTTTAATTGCAAAGCATCAAATGTGTGGCCAAGATCTCTGTAAAACTTAACTTAATGGTAATCTACCAATAGTAAGGCACCATGACTATGGCAGAAGTTCTTAAAGACCTTAAAATTGTTCATCGAGATCACAAAATCCGCATGACCAATGGGACCTTGAATATGCCCATGGGCATCAACGAGGATTTCCGATTAAAAAGAGAACACCATTGGGTGGCAACAATCCCACAGGATATGTTCCAAATTATAGTATTGACAGAACTGATAATGTTTCCGTGTCCTGTGATAAATTGGGAATTAACAGAATTTCGCATCTCTTCCCCACTCAGAGCTTGTAGCTCTATTCATTCCCGGAGCAGCTGCTCATCGGACGAAACAAGAAACTACAATCAAGCATATTTCATACCACTACCACTAAGAGTCCAACCGCAAACGCGGAGACCCGCAAGTCATGGCGAGGGTCTACCGTTCCAACAGTGCTTGGTAACAGACGACTGGACAGCGAGCTTTCACCACGCGTTTACAGTACTTTCAATTCTTCGATTTAGTTCTTTGATAAATTGAGTCCAAAACTCAGGGACAACCCAGGAAGATTTCAGTCGATTCCTCGTGTCAAGAAAAAAAGGTTATTCTTTCCACTGAACAGGACGTCCAACGGGTGAGATATTCTGTAAATCTTCATTTGCAATTTTTGGAGGGGAAAAAAACACACTCTCTTAAATATTATCATCAACATCAGCCAGTCTTTGCCCACCTCATGACATAGGCCTCCCCTACGCTTCTCCACTCCTCCCATTCCAGTACGATTCCCATCTACTGGGGTCCAACGAATCTTTTAATTTCGTGCATTCGTCTGTTAAATCTTCACACTTGTGGTCTCTTGTCGCCTCTCGGTATCTACTCGTACTCCAGCATCTATTAATATGGTAACTTCTTGTTTTTCCATCCTTCAAGATGCCATTTATCTGAATGTGGCAACTTTTCCTTGGTGGACCTCTACTTCTTGTTCTTCTGTTATCAGCCGTGTACACTTTTTTGTTAGATGATCGTCGCTGTTTTTATTACTATGTGGTCAAACCATCTTAAACTATCCGATTTCTTCCTCCTAGTCCATCCCAATTTCTTTTCTATATCCTATTTCCTATTCCTTGAACAATTTTACATTAAAATGTGTTTTACCTGTCAATGGAATGAAATATAAATTTGATCTAATAATTACGTGATAGATTGCAAAAGGTGGGCTTTCTATTTTTAAAATTTCAGCCTTAGTGGCTCAATTGGTATGGTATCTGACTGCTGATCCAAAGACTCCGGGTTCGATTCCCCATGGAGACACAGTTTTTAATTGTGTTTTTAGTCTGTACCCGTGGGACAATTAATATTTCAAGTCTCCAGAATGAGGCAACTTGTTATTGGGTACGTGTAAAATTAATAATTGACATAGTACCTGTTAGTTGCCCGAGAAGTAATAATACAATAAAATTTAATCAAAATATTTTTTAATAAATTTTTGGCATTCCATCCAAGATCGAGTGATATAGCCAACAAAATATTATTATTTAAGACCTAAAATATGCTGTTGTTAATCCAAAAAAAATAAAATAAAATAGGTATCTAACTTGCGATACATATTTCTTTCAATCGCCTAATATTTTTTTTATCATATATCGTTTTATCATCAATTTTTCTTAGTGACTTTCTTTCAATTGTATACCTACTTTAAATGTGGACTTGTATGCAAACAGTTATGTTCTTGTCTTCGTGTTACAAGGAACTTTTGTCATCTCATGGGACCAATAATAGCCCTGTACAGGTCATTTTTGTCGGAATAACGATATGTTTAACTTGTTGAGAATTGTTTTGTCCTGAAGAGGATTCTTCTTTCTCCATACACTTTTCCTCTTTTTCATTTTCTCTTTATTTATTTAGTATATTTTGTGAGTATTGTTCACTGTATAAAATTGAATCTTTAAAATAATTAATCATTAAATAACAATGATATATGATTTCAAATAAAGAGAAAAATGGAGACCTGAGGCCTTCTCATTTCTCATATTTGTCTCTGAACACGGGTGTTATTTTTTATTTAAATAAAGCAAACGTGCTCTATGTTTTTTTAATAAAAATCTTAAAAACCTTTCGGAGTAACAATATTAAATTTCTGTTTTGTTTTGAAATAGGTTGTTTGGTTTGGTTTGGTTTTCTCAAAAATAAAAACATTATGAAGCAAACAATATCAAGCGAAATAAAGGTTGAACTTTTTTTTAATGGCAACATCAGCTTCATTATTAATTTTGGAGGTTGTACACATTCATAAAGAAAAACCTAATTGTTTTCGAGAGCAGTCTTATAAATGCTTATTTTACTTAGCATATAACATTACAAACAGTCAAGGGTTGATCTAACTAACTTTTAAAGTAAAATTTAAAAATCAATATTTTAAAGATTGATAATAAGAAAAAATATCGACGCTCATTTGTAGTACCTAACCTATTGATGTTAGTCTATAATTATATGTAGGTACTTAAAACTACAAATCAATTTTATCCAACTGTCGATTCGTTCATGAGAATTCAATTCTCTGAATAAATCGACATTATTAAGCCAAGATGCGTGTACGAAAGAACATTTTGTAAGGCGTAGTGGACTTTTTGCATGCTAATAACACCAACTAGAGGCATCGCAGCATATATGTTACCATAGATGGATTTACTCAGAATTCGGAGTAGAACATTTTATGTGAGTTTTGTGTGTCTGTATGTGTGTCTTTCCCCCCCCCCTCTTATAACTTTTGATCCGCTCAATTTACAAATCCCAAAATTTCAGAATATATAAACACCTATAGGCCTACAAAACTTTTATACTCAGAATTGTGAATTTTCGTTTCAGTCAGGGGTGATCCACTTTTGAAATTTTGGTTTATTTTTCCATGTATCTCAGAAACCATAAAAGCTAGAACGCTGAAATTTGGTATAAACATAGACAAATACAAAATCTCAAATTACTTTTTTTAATAAAATTTCGGGGTTTTTTATTAAGAAAAATATTTTTTTATGATAAATTTACGAGTATAACTGCCTATATTTCCAATTTTTTTAAATATATCAAAAAAAGCCGAAACACCCCAACTAATTTAATTTTCTAATAAAAATATAAACATTGTATTAATTAGCACATCTCAATTTTTTTTTAACAATTTTTATAAAAATTGAATTTAGTGACGACATTGCTTCATACAATTTGTATGGCAGTCGCCTACACACAATATCTAAGAAGACTTAATTGTTTGATACTAATCTCCAACATATATACATACCATTATGCTGGTTTCATATTCTGTGTAGGATCAATGGACTGACCTCCATGCTATCCTATTTTGACATACATACCTAGGTACATGTGTTGTAAAGAAAACCAAATATCTTAATATTAAATAATTTGTATTTATGGGTTTATAGTTTGGTACTTATTCTTCAACTATACATACTATCGCTATCGACAGTTGGATCTCATGTGTTACATGCAACTAGTATATAATAAATTATTTTATTGCTTTAACCCGTACGGCTCAATGTTTTTTTTTTATTGACCTTACTAATTTTGAAATAAAAATTTTAACCTCACTTTGACTGGCGTATTATAAATACTTGATTATAAAATGTTAATAATACTTATTATAAAATGTTGATACAGAGCATAGTACTGAGTCAGTATTTCAAAATAATTACTCGTGGATATAAAAATCTTCGTAGAACCTATGTTTTTCAAGTTATTAATGTATAATAATGCAACATTTTTTTTTGTAAATGAATTATAATACCTAGATTTTTTGCCTACAACCTAAACTTTTTATGAAAGGTGTTTTCGTGGAGATCAGTAAATATATTTTATACTTCACTTTCATTCAAATCATGTCGGTTATTGAATTATATTGAATGTGGGTTATCCCTTCCAACTCTTGTTATATACCTATCCCTTTTAATGGTACAAACTTATTTCCGTAGGAAAACCGTAATGTATCCTTATTCGTTTAGTGTAAAGGCCATCACTTATCCAACCGATATTGCTTTTTTAGTACTTTGGAACTGTACCCCTTAAGAAAACTCAAGAGATTCACAAGTATAAAAAACTTATATAGGTTTTTGTGTATCATACTCTACATACGTAAAATAACGTAGAACACATTATATTTTGACAATGCAAACAAAAAATACGGTTTATTTAAACAATTATAAGTTATATTGCAGTGCAATTAATCACACTATACCTATCGTTTTAAACGACATACAATACAATAAGAAAGAACCAGGGAAACACCGAGAATACAGTCATAACATATGTAGCTAATACTGTATTTTCGGGGTTGGTCATAACAACCAACTTAATAAAACTAAAAACGGTGCTGTTGTATGAAATAGAGCTCAAAACCGAGATCAACTGAACTAGGCTTCAAATATTTTTGTAAATAAGTTTGAACTGGGTTCAATTGAACCGTGATTCAGCCACGATTCAAGGAATAAATAACACTAACAATTTCTGTTGAGAAGACTAAAGATTGAAGTTGAAGTTTATATATATATATATATATATATATATATATATATATATATATATATATATATATATATATATATATATATATATATATATATATATATATATATATATATATATATATATATATATATATATATATATATATATATATATATATATATATATATATATATATATATATATATATATATATATATATATATATATATATATATATATATATATATATATATATATATATATATATATATATATATATATATATATATATATATATATATATATATATATATATATATATATATATATATATATATATATATATATATATATATATATATATATATATATATATATATATATATATATATATATATATATATATATATATATATATATATATATATATATATATATATATATATATATATATATATATATAATATATATATATATATATATATATATATATATATATATATATATATATATATATATATATATATATATATATATATATATATATATATATATATATATATATATATATATATATATATATATATATATATATATATATATATATATATATATATATATATATATATATATATATATATATATATATATATATATATATATATATATATATATATATATATATATATATATATATATATATATATATATATATATATATATATATATATATATATATTTAACTCATTAATTAATTTCAAATCAAAACTAATCACACATATATACAAACACTTATTTCTTTCCATTTGGATAACAAATTAGGATAATCCGTACGGCGTACGCCGTACGCCATACATACGAACACATCACAACGAAACTCACAGTGTGCACTCGCTAGATGATACCCGTTGAGAAATTGATGTAAAAAAAATACCCTTAAAAATTGTGAAATTCCGACTCTCCATTATTCCATAGTGTTGAGAGTAAAAAAATATGCCAGGTATTATGCAAACAGTATAACGTGTGAGATATACAATAACATGCGAAAAAGGAGTTTCATTCATATCTTTATCCATCTGTCGATTTGTTCAAGAGAATTATTTTCTCCTAACATATCGACAAAATATCAAGCCAAGATGACAGGTCTATATTTTCCTTGGTTATTTCTATTTTGAAGTCAAAAAATACCAACTTAGAGATTTTTTTTAATATTTCATGTCAAGTCCGACATTTTAAACATTATATTTATTTTTACATTCAATAACAAAATATATTCTGAATAAACATACCTACATTAAAATTCGTAGCAACAGGTATAGGGTCGTTCGAAGGTGTTGTTTATTTTTCTGTTTTATTTTTGCATTTTGTAAACTCAAAATGCAAAAAAAGTAAAATGTTCATAAATTTTTGTGTCTAACTTTTTTTGTAAAAAACTTACTGTAAAAAAACTAATTCGTGACCTTTCAATAAATGCGTGTTGCTCTGTTTTGTAGGCTTTCTTATTTAATATAGGGAAGAATGATAATTTACAACCCAATACGAGTACTTTTGTATACTCCGGATATATTTTGAGCAAAAACAAAAAAAAATGAAACGAGCGTAATGTAATAACATAACATTGTGGGTAAAACCGATATAATTTTTCTCTGGGGAGAGAACAAATTCATCCATCTTGTTTCCTCTTCATTGTCTTGCTGCCTCGGGAATTTCTGGAATAAATTTCTCGGCAAATTGTGTGCGATTGCTTATCTCTGCCGTCTTGTTATGGAAAATTTATTCTGGATCCGGGAGATTATTCTTTTAATTTACACCAAAATTTCATAACCTTATCTACTTTCGACATAACGAGGAATCGAGCTTGATTTCAGTTTCAGAAAATTGAATATTTAAAAAAAAATCAATAAGGATGAACGGGTGAATTACATGACTTTAGGGGGTGAAACTAATTGTATAGGTATATATGTAGATTATAAATACATGGTACAAATATAATTTCACAAAAAAGTAACGAGCACTTCTTGATGTTTTTAACTCTTCGTCGTCTTAATGTAATCTTGAGAACCACATGTCAACTGACCATCATTATTTATATTTTACATATAATTCCATTATTTCAAACCATCTGTATCCAAACCAGGTCTTTCTATGTATACCCAAATGTAAAAGCTATAAAAAAGATTTTTTAAGCTTATTGACAACAATCGTACACTAGGATTTTGTCTACAAATGCGATGAATATCATTGAAGCCCATATTTAGGTCTCAAAATATCAATCATTATAAACTTTGTATCTTTGAATCCCATATTTAATTCTTAAAGGTTTAGTCAAAATAGTTTTTCCACAAACATCATCGTAACCGGACATATGTATATTGAGTCCAGTTTTAGGTGAAATTGAGTTATGATACACATTTTGTAGAACTCGGCTTTGTCTTTCATCTGTGAAAACATAGTATGTCCATATGCAATACAACAAAATATATAGTCAAATTAAAAATGAATATTAAGTACAAGCAATTGTATCAGTATTGTGAACATTCATGCTGAGTTTTCTCAAAACTATCAATAGTGGACATACAATATTTTTCCGGTTAGCCTTTGACTTATATAAGCCAAAAGATACTTTGGTTAAAAGAGTGAATTTTTCTTAGGGTCGTATTACGCATGTTATCCAACTGTCGATTTGTTCAGGAGAACTTTGTTCTCTTAACATATCGACAATGTATCAAGCCAGACTACGCGAGAATTGTATGGAGAGGTCTACTTTTTTCACGGCTTTTCCAACTTTGAAGTCAAAAAACACCAACTTAGAGGCTTCGCAGCATATATGTTCCATACACGGATTTACTCAGAATTCGGAGTAGAACATTTCGTGTGTCTGTGTGTGTGTGTGTGTCTGTGTGTGTGTGTGTGTGTCTGTGTGTCTGTGTGTCCGTCCCCCCCTTATAACTTTTGATCCGCTCAATTTACAGAGCCTAAAATTTCAGAATATATAAACAGTTACAGGTCTACAAAACTTTTATACTCGGAATTTTGAATTTTTGTTTCAGTCAGGGGTTATCAACTTTTGAATTTTTATTTTATTTTTCCATATATCTCAGAAACCATAAACGCTAGAACGCTGAAAATTGGTACAAACATAGACAAATTTAAAATCTCAAATTAGTTTTTTCAAAAAAAATTCCAGGGTTTCTCAAACATTTTTTATTAAGAAAAATATTTTTTTTATGATAAATTTATGAGTTTAACTGCCTATATTTCCAAAACTTTTACAATTATCGAAAAAAGCCGAAACACCCCAACTAGATAATTTAATTTTCTATAAAAAATATTAACATTGTAGTAGAAGATCTCAATTTTTTTTTAACAATTTTTTTAAAAATTGAATTTAGTGACGACATCGCTTCATACATTTTGTATGGCAGTCTCCTATACACAATATGTAAGAAGACTTAATAGTTTGATACTTCATCTCCAAACATACATACATACCATCATGCAATTTGCATATTCTGGGTAGGAAAAAGGATCTTCCTCCATACTATCCTATCTTGACATACATACCTACATATGTTGTATAGAAAACAAAATATCTGAAAATATTCAATAATTTGTATCTATGGGTTTATAGTTTGGTACATATTCTTCAACTATACATACTATCGCTATCGACAGTTGGATCTCATGTGTTACATGCAACTAGTATAAGAAAACGGTAAGATAATCTTTCCCTGTCCAAATTCTCAAGTCGTATTACAGAAGTTATTTGGTATAACATATAATACCAAATAACTTCTGTAATACGACGTGAGAATTTGGACAGGGAAAGATTATCTTACCGTTTTCTTATATAACATGCGTAATACGACCCTTAGTTTCTTTAAGTGAGACCAAACTTTGATTTTAATTCAATAATCAATTTCACTTTTGCAACCTGTTAACTTTTTGTGGATGCTGAAAGTGCTTGAAAGCAATCTTGATTCACGCTTTCCCGAAATTTGTTGTTAATAATTTATCGTTTCTCACTATGAAATCCCTCATTTGCGCCGGCTTTAAGCCAGGAACTCGTCTCTAATAATATATGTATTTGAGCAAGAGCATAGAGATGCCGCAAAATTATGGCTTTGAATTTTCTGAAAAACAAGGGTAAATTTGGAAATATGTAGCCTATGTAAATTTTCTTGTAGCATTGAAATAATCCAAATCCCAAAAAACTAAGTAACTTGTGTTTTCCTTGAAATTTTAAATATTTTCTAATATTTGTGTATAATTTTTAATACCTTTTTCGTAAAAAATGTTTTATGAGATGCTAAAATACCTAAGTATTTCAGATTTTCCATGTACCTACTATTTATTCTATCGCTTTAAGCTTATTCCAACGTTCTTTTAGTAATATTTAAAATGAAATCTTTTGTAATTATTTTAAGATGTTTTTTTTAAAAGATATGCTTGAGAAAGTCTTAAGTCTTTTGTAAAATATTATAAAAATCAGATGTTTAAAATGTGAAACGAATTTGATCTTAGCAAGGTTTTATAATTGGCTCCTGAAAACATCATAAATTAGTGTTTCATAAATAAATTAAGAGGTTGCTTTTATCTTTTGCCATCTTGACCTTTACAGAAGCTGTAAGTCATCTGATTATCTTATTTAAGATGATAAAGAAAATTAGTAATATAGATAAGTCTTATCACTCTATTGTTCAGAATGTAAAATTATCACTTACAAGATGTTACAAGATATTGCCAATTTTGGTATAAATAGAATTTCTCCACAAAAAAAAACTGTTTTTCGTTCATTGTTGTTTTTGATTGTACATATTCATAATAATAATTTTATGGACTGACTGTAGTATGTGGGATTGTAAATTTATCAGAAACTTATTGGTTATATATATATATATATATATATATATATATATATATATATATATATATATATATATATATATATATATATATATATATATATATATATATATATATATATATATATATATATATATATATATATATATATATATATATATATATATATATATATATATATATATATATATATATATATATATATATATATATATATATATATATATATATATATATATATATATTCATTCATTCATCCAAGAAAACAATGTGATTTATTTTTCTAATAAGCATAAGGACAGATTTCTTAAAAATTCATAAAATCTATTATCTTTAGCAGTTGTATAATAAAGTCGATATAAGTACATATACCTAAACCTTTACAAAAAAGGGATAATAAATTGATCGTTTTTGACTGTAAATATAATGACATTATTTTTTAATTCATTAAAATAATCACCAAACGGTCAACGTATTTAACAATCAGCTGATTGAAATCATTGACGCCATTTTGTTATTATCTAGGGCTTCATAACGATTGAACAAGTTTGCTCCTGGTTTTACGCTATTGCTATAACATGTGCATTTTTAATATTTTTCAATTGATCCCTCGCTGAGGTTTAAAAGGATTTTTTTACAATCAACATCAATCAAATGAAATCAGACAATCTACATCAATCCAATCAAACTTAAAAAGAAACCTCCACATTTCGTTACAATGGTTCGACGTCTAGGTATAACAGTAGGTTTTGTTACTTTATTCAATACTGTATAATTAATTGCTGGAAATTATTCTTTAAACATAGCTTTTCAGTCCTTAGAACTAGATATGCATTTTTATCCTCTTTAAGATAAATTTATTAATATTTATGTAGAAATCTGACCTTAATAGATCATATAAATGAAATTTAAAGGGAACGAAACTAAAGGTGCATCGGAAGAAAATATATCTTTACTTACGCATAAAGGACAAAACGTGATATGTACCTATCTGGTTTGCATTTGGAAAAAAAAACATTGTGGATTTTCAGAAAAACAAAAATCTACAAGATCTTCTTTATTGTGTTCAATTTTTGAGTTTGAAAGAGAATGACATGAACTGTTTTTGCCAACAATAAATTCAAGAGAAGACAATACTAGGAAACTTCAACAACAGTTCACTGGGTCATTTTCTATTCTAAAGAGATAATGGCTCCGTCTTCTTTGATTGACGTCGCAGACATTAAACCAACAAATTTGTATTAAAATCTATAAGAACATTGTTTTTTGTAAAAATACCAAATAAAATGTTTCATTAAGGTTTTAAGAAAATTGAATGGTTAATTAAGTTTTAACAAATATATCTCTTTCTTAGGAAAATGAATTTGGTTGATAGGTCTTTTATAATCTGATCGGGGGAAATTATCTCAGTATATATCGGCTTAACCAGCTGATACATTTTTTCGGTGTTATCTTCTTCTTCTATCGTGTCAGCAACGCATTTAAATAATAATCTACAAGTGCCTAGCAACGTCAATATCACAATCATTGTCCACCATAAGATCGTGCATGGTGCAGTTAAATGGACTTGAGGGCCAGCTGCACAGATGTGCGGTGGTTTTCTGCTCTCCAGTCACATGTCGTTGGTATTCCCTGTTGCAGGAAGCCCCATGTAGACAGGTTTTCTAACGTTCTCCCAACGTCCGTCCTCAGTCTGTTTAGTGACTTCCACGTACCCCCCTCCACGGTGTTATAATATATAAGTGAATATTTTTGAAACCTGATTTTATTTGGTCTTCCTAATAAGCTTTTTTTGGTATTATGAAAATCCGTTAATAATTTATTATTGTTATTAAATGAAACGTGTAATGATAGCCACAAGTAACAGAGATATGTGGAGATGAAGGGTTTGATTTTAGCAAATTTAAGGGTTGCAACCCATAGGAAGAGGCCCCAAGAGATTTTATGTTTTTGTCAAAAATAATTCTTCAAATAAACTACACTCCCGCCATGCTCCTTGCCACAATTTTGAAAAGTGACTCGGTTGTAATTGAACCTAAATAAAGTAATATGACATTCTCTCTCTTCCTTAGCTTGCATCCCACATGGTGGTTGGGTCAGCCACCAGGCCTTTCCATCGTTTTTTTGGGACGCCCTCTGGATCCTTTGCCAGACACTCGATGATCCAGTGCAGTGTTTCCTATATATTCTGGCGGCTTTCTAAGGATATGCCCGAACCACCTCAGCCTATTCTCCATCAGCTTATCGGATACATTGCGTGCACCCAGGCTACTTCTTATATATTCATTTCGTATTTTATCTATTCTCGTGACGCCGCACATCCACCTAAGCATCTTAATCTCGGCTGTTTGCACTGAATAAACTTGTCTTCGAGTGACGGTCCAGGTTTCGCTACTATATGTCAACACTGGTCTGATCATTGTCTTGTATACATGGCCTTTCATCTTCACTGGCATTCGCTTGTCACAGATTACTCCAGTCACTTCTCTCCATTTAAGCCAGGCTGCGGCAATACGGTGCTGAATGTTAGTTTCCAGGCTTCCTGACTCATGTATCATGTTCCCGATATACTTGTATTTATTACAATTGATGGGCAGCAAGTCACAAGATGTGATAAATACAAGTCTTGTGACTTTCTGCCCATCAATTGTAATCGGGTCATTGTCTGTTTGGGGAACATTGCAAGCCATAAACTGTGTTTTCATCACACTCAGCACCAGGCTTCCTTTCTGTAACTGGTGTTTCCAAGCCAGAAGGGCTTGCTGTAGGGAGTCCTAAGTCATTAGAAAAAATAAAGTAATATGACATTCTTAACTTAATAATGAGAATGTCAATAAATTATAAGAACATCGCATGATTTGATTCACATTTAGGTTTATTTTACACAGCTTGGCACACAATCACTTAGCTACCAACTTGATAAAATATATTTATTATTCAGAAAACCCACTTCATCTTTGATAATCCATAGTAAGAAATGAACACCTTTGAAGCAAAAATATTAATTGAGTTCGAACTATAATTTTCGATTTGGGAATGGTGATTTATAAGCATGATGGAAGTATGCTTTTAATAATAATTGAGAGTGGGCACTAAGTTAGCTATATGGAAATAGCTAGTAAAACATTGTAAAGCAACAAGTCCATTAAATAACATTTAAGAACAGAGGTCTTGCAAAAAGTAATGCTTTGATTTTACGATGGTTATGTTTCGGCCAAGTACTGAACATTAACGAATGTAACATAAAAATACTAACTTCTGAGTTTAAAATCTATTTTAGTACCTACAATTTGATGTATTGCAAATCACTATGATTATTTGGAACAACCGGTTTCAAAGCAAAACTATACTTTGTCAGTACGGATAATGAATGATTTAGTTGATTCATAAAATTTGACACAGTAAGAAATTATAGCATTGGAAAATACTGTGAGGATGGCATTAAAATTATAAACGTGAATACATTTAGATGGTTTGGCCACGTGGAATAAATCAACAAAGAACGCCAGATATAGAAAATATACAAGGTTGACAGGAATGCAACAAGATATCGGGTTGTTCATGAAAAATGTGACACTAATATCATCTGAAAGACATCCTGAAGCTTGAGCAATAGACGAACATGTACATATGATACGATGTATGAATATTGATGAGGTAATGGTAGCGGGTTGAGATAAAAAAATAAAGCATTTGGCTATCCTAAAAGTGGCATGGCGTGATGTTATGTATGTGTGCATACAAAACTTAATCATTAATTCCTCTTTCTTTCGGAAAACTATTTATTTTTACTCTTTCTACAATAATCACGAATCTAACGATTCGGTAATTTCTTTAAAAATGTGTGTGAAATAAGGTCAGTCTTAAAATAATTGACGTGTTGTCAGTGCTTTACAAATATCTTGAGGATTGAAAGACGTAAAGAAGCTTACGTAAGTTACAAAAAAACTAGTAGGTACTAAAGAAAGTATCACGCGCTAGTTAAGAGGCGACGTGATATTATCTTCACAGGAGAATATCCTTCATTTTATTCTAAGGGAAATCCTTGAGGTTATAAAGCAGCATCCTTCTCAAAGTATTACGTGTCAACTTCAAAATTTCAAATGTAAAAATACATCTTCATACTACATTATTTGTGTTTGAAATATATAATATTATATATCCGAATAGAGGGAAAAAAATTCTGGTTGAAGATTCAAAAATGAATAAGGTAATTCTCATAATTGAACACTTAATCCTTAATATTTGTGAGCTGTGTTAGAGAAAAGAGCTATCTGATAAGTATCTCTCACTCAGGTATTCTGGATCACAGAGTAACAACTCCGTAAAGGAGTTCGACAGAGTCAACAAAGCGGATTACTATGATTGATGCTTTATTGAGAGTGATCCTATCAAGTGGAATAGATTGCCTCCAGATTTCCGCAGTGTTCAAAACATGAACACTTTTTTGAAAACATTTTTGTTTCGTAGAGCAACATATGACCAAAATATAAGCGCTCTTGGAATGATCCTGAATCATTAAACGGAGCTATAGAAATTGTTTGCATTACTATTTATTGTTGCCCTCCGTGGCTCGATAGTTAATTAGCTATCTGAGTCCTGAGTCAAATATCATGTGTTTGATTGACCGAAGGAAATACAGTATTTTACTGATTAACATTGTGTATAAGTCACCAAAATGTAGCAAGTTTTTATCGGGTGCGCGTTATTAGAATTTGATATAGTGCCTGAGAGTTGCTTGAGAAAAAATTGAAAATAAAATTCAAACTAATGTAAATCGAAGAGAAATTGATTCATTTATCGATCAATCCTATCATACTTCTTCTCAGGATTTTATTAAACTAGTTGCATGTAACACATGAGATCCAACTGTCGATAGCGAAAGTATGTATTGTTGAAGAATAAATACCAAACCAAACTATTAAGTCTTCTTACATATATTATTGTGTATAGGCGACTGCCATACAAATTGTATGAAGCAATGTCGTCACTAAATTCAATTATAATTAAAATTGTTAAAAAAGTTTGAGATATATTACTATAATGAGACATTATTATGTCATCTAAATTACTGAGCCACAAGGGGAAAAAATCGTTAGCCAAAAATATTCTTGTTTAGTTTAAACTGTGGAAATTTATCTGTACCATTTTATCCTTACATATATATCTCATTTCCACTTCGTAAATTTTTCTTCCATTTGAAACTTCATTAAGAAAAGAACGATTTTGCGTAAGAAACGGAATAGGTACCCATATACGTAGAACATTGTATACGGGTACCGGGTACGTAGAACATTACATCTTTTCAAATTCGCCGACCTTTTTTCAGTATTACGATTGCGTGATCGGTCTATATGTCACGTGGTTACCCACTCATGTTGAAAAATAAAAAAAAGTTCTTATACATATAACGTGAATACAAGAATATGTAGGTAGAACCCTCCTTACTTAGTACACAACAATGGACGGTAATGATATAGGCTTTTGTTAACATCTAACAAAACCATGTTCACAAAATACTTTCATTACAATATTAAAATAACCCTTTCTATGTATTGTTATCTACCTGTTGGTAATAATATTGATTTAGGGATAACAATAAGGTATCTTTTTCCACCCCTCAAAGATTATTTAGATTAATGGGGGAGCAATTAATGAATTTCGGAGCAATTGTGGACTCATCATGCTTTATTATGCATGTATGTTGTAATGAAATGAGATACAAATCATTGTTGTTGTTCATAAAATTAAATCCATACCAGATCTTTTGCTTCTGCTGGATCCACTATCGTCCGGCTAGGACACACGGTAGAGCATTTCTTTGATTCTCAGAGGGAATACAGGTGGATAATTGAGAAACAGCGAGCGTGACCAGAACAAAACTGTATATTCTTTTGTGAAAGAGAGACAAATTTAATTAGAGATATAATGGTACATATGGGTTAGTGTGATATGAGGTAATGATGGTGATGTTTGATGATTAAGAATAGTCTTACTTTCTAGGGTGGCCAACTAATTAAAATAAACAGTGATCACTATTGTACATTTATATGAGCCTTAAGTATTTAAATATTTCAAAAGTCAGTTCCAGATTAAATTTATTTTTCAGGCCGAAGGGCCAACACTGAGTAATTAAGGAATTTCTTTTTTTTTTCTTACCAAACTTAGTTCTAAGGGTATGTCGATATCAGTAATTCTAGGGACGATTCACGAAAAGGGGGTGTGCGAAAGTCAATGATCTCAAACCTTTAGTCCGACGGTGGGGAGAAATTGCCTTATCACGTATTCAACAAGGCCTGATGTTTCCAACCGTGATGGAGGTGAAGAAGAGAAGCGGCAGGGGCGATCTAATGTTGAAGGCGCTCCAGACTTTCTCTCATCAAGGGGAGAAGCCTAATCCGAGGTGATAACAAGGCAGTTGGCCTACTGTCAGTCGTATACATCCCGTGTGGCAGACATAGGTGTTAACACTTCGTTATGTGTTCATACAACCACGCGAAGTCACTTTGAAGATTAATAAACATTATAAAACTGCCACGAAGTAAGTCTTGCGACCATTTGTTCAAAAGGTATTGTTCATACGCAGCAGATTGAGATGTTAACACTTCGTTATGTGAACATACAACTACACGAAGTCATTTTGAAAATTAATAAAATTGAAAAACAGTCACGAAGTATGGCTTGCTACCATTTATTCAAAAGGTATTGTTCATACTCAGCAGATTGAGATGTTAACACTTCGTTATGTGTTCATACAACTACGCGAAGTCACTTTGAAAATTAATGAAATTGAAAAACAGTCACGAAGTATGGCTTGCTACCATTTATTCAAAAGGTATTGTTCATACGCAGCAGATTGAGATGTTAACACTTCGTTATGTGAACATACAACTACACGAAGTCACTATGAAAATTAATGAAATTGAAAAACAGTCACGAAGTATGGCTTGCTACCATTTATTCAAAAGGTCTTGTTCATACGCAGCAGATTGAGGTGTTAACACTTCGTTATGTGAACATACAACTACACGAAGTCACTTTGAAAATTAAAGAAATTGAAAAACAGTCACGAAGTATGGCTTGCTACCATTTAATCAAAAGGTACAGCTCGTACGCAGCCGATTGAGATTTAAACACTTCGTTATGGATTCACACACCTACGCGAGGTCACTTTGAAAATTAATGAAATTATAAAACCGTCTCCAAGTATGACTTGCGACCATTTATTTAAAAGGTACAGCTCGTACGCAGCCGATTGAGATTTAAACACTTCGTTATGGATTCACACACCTACGCGAGGTCACTTTGAAAATTAATGAAATTAAAAAAACTGTCTCCAAGTATGACTTGCGACCATTTATTTAAAAGGTACAGCTCGTACGCAGCAGATTCAGATGTTAACACTCCGTTATGTGTTCATTCAACTACGCGAAGACACTTTGAAATTTAATGAACTTAAAAAAAACTGTCTCCAAGTATGACTTGCGATGTTGTTTTATACGCCTCCTTCACGCATAAGGCGGTATACTCAGAGATCCGACTCGGATTTTTAGATAATTAGTTTATAACGACACTCTCTGTTTAGTTACAATGCCTTACATCGATTTCAGGCATAAAACACAATGAACTGAGTGAATACGCTGATAGATCGCGGAGGAAACAAAGCGTGGTGTTGTGACCGTTAGAAAAAAAGACGCCGACTGATGGCGGAAGTTGACGCGGGGGAACGGTAGGTGGACGAGGGGGGCGGTGCGGGCCGCTTGACACCAGCTGCGTTTTTAGCGAGACCTTGAACTAGTTCAAGACGTAACTACTGCCGCGAGATTTAATTTGAAAAGATGATTATTTAAATACGTAGCGAGCGTACCGCTCGCTACACTCCAATCAAAGTTACCCAAACAAAAAGAAAAAGAAAAGAAAAAAAAATTCCGTAAGCCGGCCTGTGCAAATTGGGGAGAATGAAAGACCCTAACTGTAATGAAGAGAAGTAACGAGAGAAACTTATAACCACGACCAGATTCTTAGTTTATGAGGAATGTGGTGAGTTGCGTGTTCTCGGCTGGTCACACCAGTACATCGCAACCACCTCCAGTAGTGAGACCGACCTAGTGACTCTTGGTCATCGTAGGTTTGTCGAGGGTGTAGGCAATGGGTAACATACTTAAGGTATGTGCCCCCCTACTCATGATCAAGGTTTCGTACGTGAATCATAATTGATTATAGCATTCAGAAGGAATACGCCCTAATTGTGCGAGTTCGGAATCATACTAATGTTCAAACTTCGTTGAAACCTAGGTTAGACTCGAATAAGGACTCCTACTCGCGATACGACACGATCGGGGTTATATGTTGGGTTGCGCAGCGGTGTGGTACAGATACCAATGTTCGGCAACTAGCTTCTACCTATAGCCATGATTAATTCTAGGAAAACACTCCATTGATGAACAATACAGGGGGGGAGCACCGAAAGAATTAGAGTTGCCAATCTAATAGGCGAACTCTCTTCAGCCTTACCCAAACAAACTTAACAATAATTGGCGAACTCGAAGCTAGTCGCTTTCCTACACGCATGTGAGTTGAGCAATCAGATATCTCACTCAGGGCAACCGACTGGAAACATAAGTATAATGTCGCGGAGCAAGCGTGCTTGAACAGTCCGCTTGCTATGTGCGAAACAACAAAATTAATGACTTACATTCACAAAAGGAAAATAACAATCTTGTAGCTACAGTTTGTGACCACACTGGATAGCTGGCCAAGCGATCCATCACGATGGACGCGAATCGATGCTTGCCAATTCTCAACACGACTCCTCAAGTGAAGACTTGGCATCAGGCTACTACCTGGGATTCCTTCCTAACGACAGTTTACAAATACAATGAATATAAGGACAAGGGGCCTATCACGACAGACGCAAACTGAAGTTATTATTCACTTGCAGCGACAGTTCACAAATACAATGAATATCAGGACAAGGGGCCTATCACGGTAGACGCGAACTGTAGTTTGCACAGCCTCAAAATGACTCCTCAAGTGAAGACTTGGCATCAGGCTACTACCTGGCATTCCTTTTCAACGACAGTTTACAAATACAATGAATATCAGGACAAGGGGCCTATCACGACAGACGCAAACTGAAGTTATTATTCACTTGTAACGACAGTTCACAAATACAATGAATATCAGGACAAGGGACCAATCACAATAGACGCAAACTGAGGTTCTTCACGCAACCGCTTGGTACTACCACTCTTGCTTAACTCTACACCGGTCAAGTAGTACCCAACCGAAGGGAATCAAGCCAAATGGCGAGTTGACAATCCAGTATTCAACTCGTTAATAATACACAAGAAAAGGGTGAGTTGACAATCTAATATTCAACTCTGGAATAATACACACAAAACAAGGGAGAGTTGACAATTCAATATTCAACTCAGAAACACTTATATATAATACAAGGCGAGTTGACAATCCAGTATTCAACTCGGAAATAATACACACAAAACAAGGGTGAGTTGACAATTCAATATTCGACTCAGAAAAAATTAAACATAATGCACGGTGAGTTGACAATCCAGTATTCAACTCGGAAATAATACACACAAAACAAGGGTGAGTTGACAATTCAATATTCAACTCAGAAAAAATTAAACATAATGCAAGGTGAGTTGACAATCCAGTATTCAACTCGGAAATAATATACACAAAACAAGGGTGAGTTGACAATTCAATATTCAACTCAGAAAAAATTAAACATAATGCACGGTGAGTTGACAATCCAGTATTCAACTCGGAAATAATACACACAAAACAAGGGTGAGTTGACAATTCAATATACAATTCGGGAACTTATGTATTTTAACAAGGAAATCTTTAGCGAGAACTCCTATTACACAAGGGGAGGGAAGGTGTTATATACAGTTAGAGCTACCACATAGGATGCCTGTCAGAAGGCGGCTAGCTCCTTCAGGAATGGAGACAGGATCCTAGCAATCATGCATTGGTCATAAATAATTATACACAAACCCTTGCGTACATCATTCTTTTACAGATGGTCCTTACAAAATCCATCGTTCACACTACTTTAATTTCACGCGATCTTTAATTGCCAGCACATTTTATGACGGGTACATGACTGCAGGGCATAATTGAAAAGGGGTTACATAATTCATCCGGGATGAGAAGTGTATCGTTAGGCGCCACTGATTTTTTGCGGATCAAACCAGAAACCAAGTTTACAATTTGCAACTTATCAATAGGTTTATTGCTAGATAAGGGTCTCAGCACAACAATTAATACTTAATTAAACTTAATCAGGTCCTTGATATGGTACCTGCCACTATGTTTACCCTCACAGTCGCGAACCTCGTAAATGGTGTCCGAAATTTTATTCGATACGACGCATTTGATGAATCGAGGGGCGAGCTTGTTTGAGAAGTACTTTCCAGCGTCAGATTGGGTGAATGCCCTGCGCCAGACCACTGCGCCTTCGGACAGTGAGCAGTGTTTCCTACGCAGGTTGTATCGTTTCGCGTTTACTTTGAACGCAGTCAATAGTGCGCTAGATACCTTCTCGTAAAGTTGCTCCATGGTTGAAAGGCTCGTTCCATAAGAATTATCCTTGCTCGCTGGCTCCTCCGAGCTATTGGTGACCTGTTCCATTTTGTCGTGAAATGAAGCATGCGGACAGGGGTGGAACCCGTGCGTCAGGAAGAACGGTGTGTAACCGGTGGCGATGTTCACGCAATTATTGAGGCAGGAGCAGATCTTAGGCAGCATTGTGCACCAGGTTCGCTGGTTCTCCCCCACTAATATTGACAGGGCGGTTACGATGGTAGAGTTGTATCTTTCCACAGTATTGTTCTGGGGGTGATAGTACGCGTTATAGAATAGGTCTCGTATACCGAAGCGATCAGCGAACTCCTTGAAATCCTTGGATATGAATTGCTTGCCGTTGTCCATAATTAAAGTACGAGGTACACCGTAAGGCAGAAAGATCTTTTCTTCTATCAGCTTGGTGATAGCCGGGGCTGTGGCACGTCGCAACGGCAGTGCCCATAAGAATTTCGTGAAGTTATCGACCACCGACAGTATGTAAATATTTTGTTTATGTGAACAGGGAAGCGGCCCAACAAGGTCTACGCTCAATGACTGCATGGGATGATCTAGACGTTTAGGCACGCTCATCAAACCCAGAGGTGCTTGGTTGTTATGTTTATATGCCTTACAGGTGTCACATTTTGATACAACCTGTTTAACCGTGTTCGTAATGTTTTTCCAATAGAAGGTCCGTGAGACCACCTCCAAAGTTTTTCTGATTCCAGGGTGGCAAAAGTTAGTGTGGAAGTCCTGTACGATACTTTCCTGTTCTCCGGCGGGCACCACGACCTTCCAGGAGCTATTTCTGAATGGAGGGTCAGTTTCGGGAACAGTTTTACAGTATTTGTAGAGGTGTCCGTTACTTATCATATAGTTGGGTGTGGAGTTAGCATTGGTCGAACATTCCTGGAACAGACGTAGATAGGCTGGATCAGTAACATTCTGAAACGGTGTAGGGAACGTTAAACTGGATACTTCAATTCTGCTTAGTGCGTCGGCCAAGTTGTTCTCGCATCCCTTTTTGTATACAAAGTCGAAGCTGTATTGTGAGAGGCGGCAGGCCCATCTGGCCAGGCGTCCCGATGGTGAAGACAAGTTGTTCAGGTATTTAAGACAGCCGTGGTCGCTGATCACTTTGAAGTGCGTTCCGTCTAAATAACTCCTAAAGTGGTGTACCGAGTCCACAATGCTCAAGAGTTCCCTCTCGGTGGTGCTGTAAGACCTTTCGGCAGGTAGCAGTTTCCTGGAAAAATATGCAATGGCGTGCTCTGAGCCGTCCGGGCTCCTTTGGGCCAGGAAGCTCCCAATGCTCACGCCGCTGGCGTCACAGGTGAGTACGTATGGTAGGGAATAGTCGGGGGGCTTCAACACCGGAGAAGATATCATTGCGCTTTTTAGGCTTACGAAGGCTTGTTCAGCTTCGTCGTCCCAAGGGAGATTATTCTTTGCGATTTTCTTGCTGGTGAGGCGGCATAGAGGGGATGCAATACGAGAAAAGTCCTTGATGTGTCTTCTATAGTATGCACATAATCCAATGAACCCGCGAACCTGTTTGACAGTTGAGGGCCTAGGGTAATTGACCATCACGTCAATCTTTTCGGGGTCGGTCCTGATGCCTTCTCGGTCGACTATGTGGCCGAGATACTTTAAGCTTTGTTTGCAAAATTCAGATTTCGCTAACTTAATGGTTAGGTTGGCCTGTTTTAGTCTGTCACACACAGTTTTTAGTAGCTTGCAGTGTGACTGGAAGTCCGGGCTGCATACCAGTATGTCATCAAGATATACAAAGACGTGGTCTCCCAAGTCTGTGAACAGTCCATCCATCATACGTTGCATTTCGGCCGGGATATTTTTTAGTCCGAAAGGGGTAACCTTGAACTGGAACTGTCCTCGGCCTTCTACGAAGAAGGCGGTCTTTGGCTTGGATTCCTCGTCCAGTCTCATCTGCCAGAACCCGTGGGAGAGGTCCAGGGCTGTGAGGAACTTAGTGTCGCGCAGATTGTCCAAGATGCGATGAATGTTGGGCAACCGGTAAGAGTCAGAGCGAGTGATCGAGTTAAGGCGACGTGGGTCAAGTACGAAGCGCCCAGAGCCGTCTTTCTTGGGAACAATGAAAACATTGTTCAACCAGGGGCTCCGCGCCGGTTCTATTACGTCGAGTTTGATCATTTCATCCAGTTCTGCGATGAGTTGTTCGCGTCTCACGTGAGAAAGGGGATAAGTCTTTTGTTTAACCGGGGCGTGATCACCAGTGTCTATGATGTGGGAAACTAGGTCGGTGCGGCCTAGTCCCACCTTTTCATAAGCAATCTGGTCGAACTCTTGTTTGAGCAGATCCAGTTGTTTCAATTCTGCAAGAGAAAGGTCGGCTGTAGAGTTTAGACAGGAAGGGGTCGACAGCGGTGAAATGTACAGGGGGGGCATGTTGATAGCATATAATGATGACACCTTATCTGGGAATAGGGTCGGGGTTAGTCCGGACTTCTTCAAGAAGGGTGCCCCCAAAATAAACCCTTCTGCAAGAGACGGAGCTACAAGAAATTCAACAAAGGTTGTTTGCTTATAAAATCTGAGGGGCAGCGTGAGGGAGCCCAGGATCGCATGGGGATGGCCGTCCGCTGTGTGAATGGAAGTGTCGCCCGGCACTAGGTCATAACCCAATTCGAGGAAATTCTTGTATAATGTGCCACCCAAAACATTAACTGCAGCTCCGCTGTCTAAGAGCGAACGGAAGGCGATGTTGTTGATTTTGAAGTGTAGGTATGGACGATCGTCTCGCGCATTTGTGATGGCTGATACATGTAGGTATTTAGTATTGTAGAAGAGTTTGACCGATCTCAACCAGTCCTCCCACTCTGTCTTTTGTTGAGAATGGGACGGTCTATAATAGGGCTGGGTGGTTATTCGTTTTTTGGCAACTTTTGGAGGAGAGGTGGGGGTCTAGAAACGTCTGGGAGGTTTCTGGGGGTTGTCGGAGGGTGACCTTGTGGGTCAGTTCTCTGGTACTTTTGAAAGCGGGGAGAGGTTCGTCTTCCGAGGGGATTCGCTCGTGACCGATTAGGGCACAGTCTTGCAAAATGTCCGGTTCTTCCGCAGGAGTAGCATTTGGGACTGTACGAACGCGGTTCAGGGTTAGACAAGGAGGCTGCAGCCTTGGTGCGCCGGGGCCGGCGGGGGGAGGTAGGGGCAGTCTCGTCCTTGTGGCCAAGCGACATCTGTTCGAGTGTAAGACACAGTCGCTCCAGATCCAATACTGTCGTGGGTTGTGAGCCGATGATAATAGGGAGGAACTTCTTGTCGAGTCCTCTTTTGAAAACTTGAAGGAGCTCGTCCTCTGGCAAGGGTGAGGACAATGAGTTATTTTTGTTGATGATTCGGCAAATATAATCGGCCGCAGATTCCGAGTCTTGCTGCTTAGAGGACCAAATTTCTAGCTTGATGTCGGTGGAATAGGTTTGTGATTCAAAACGGTCGAGAAAGAGCTTCTTCAATGTGTTCCAGTCGCAGTTCTTTCTAGGGTTTGTACGATAAAATAATAGGGCACGTCCTACAAGAAATTCAGGAATGATTGTGGACAATAAATTAGTATTGAACCTGCGGGAAGTAGCGATCTCCTCTAGGCGTACGAGGAATTCTCGGACGTCATTTGTTCCGTTAAACTTTGGAACAGGCCACGTGGCAAAGTTTGTGTTTATGATTCCTCCAGGGTCTCGATCTCCACGTGAGGTATAACTTGACGAATTGGAGGGCGGCTCGACTGGGGATGGGGGCAATAAGGCGACAGTTCCTGGGGGAGGGGCGCTCTGGGGTCTGGAGCTCGATTCGGAACTGGATGAGAATGGGCGGGCTATTAGATCATTCTCGGCGGTGTGGGAGCTCTCGGAAACCGACGCCAGTTCGGGGGCGTTCTCAAGTGAGTGGTACGCTACAGACCTACTGGGGATGGCTACGTTGTCTGTATTAAAGGGACGGGAGGCATTAAAAGCATTGGCCTGGGAACGCAAGGAGGCCAAATTGTCGGTAGGAACGATGTTTCTGTCGCGCAATGCTTTAGCAAGGGTTTTTGCATTTGCAAGATTTATTCTCTCGATTAAATCCATGACGTCGACTATTGCGAGACAACAGAGGAAACGAGGATTTTTGTTACGACGTGGTTACAATATAGGAGGCTGTCAGAATAAAGGGGAAAAAATAAAACACAAAAGAACAAGCAGTTTCGAGTGAGGGTCCGCTCGCAGATCTCATTGAGCAGACTGTCATCAAAGGACAAGCGTACGTGTCAATTGATGAGAGTCATAGCCCCACGTTGGTAAACGTCAGTGTAATGAAATGAGATACAAATCATTGTTGTTGTTCATAAAATTAAATCCATACCAGATCTTTTGCTTCTGCTGGATCCACTATCGTCCGGCTAGGACACACGGTAGAGCATTTCTTTGATTCTCAGAGGGAATACAGGTGGATAATTGAGAAACAGCGAGCGTGACCAGAACAAAACTGTATATTCTTTTGTGAAAGAGAGACAAATTTAATTAGAGATATAATGGTACATATGGGTTAGTGTGATATGAGGTAATGATGGTGATGTTTGATGATTAAGAATAGTCTTACTTTCTAGGGTGGCCAACTAATTAAAATAAACAGTGATCACTATTGTACATTTATATGAGCCTTAAGTATTTAAATATTTCAAAAGTCAGTTCCAGATTAAATTTATTTTTCAGGCCGAAGGGCCAACACTGAGTAATTAAGGAATTTCTTTTTTTTTTCTTACCAAACTTAGTTCTAAGGGTATGTCGATATCAGTAATTCTAGGGACGATTCACGAAAAGGGGGTGTGCGAAAGTCAATGATCTCAAACCTTTAGTCCGACGGTGGGGAGAAATTGCCTTATCACGTATTCAACAAGGCCTGATGTTTCCAACCGTGATGGAGGTGAAGAAGAGAAGCGGCAGGGGCGATCTAATGTTGAAGGCGCTCCAGACTTTCTCTCATCAAGGGGAGAAGCCTAATCCGAGGTGATAACAAGGCAGTTGGCCTACTGTCAGTCGTATACATCCCGTGTGGCAGACATAGGTGTTAACACTTCGTTATGTGTTCATACAACCACGCGAAGTCACTTTGAAGATTAATAAACATTATAAAACTGCCACGAAGTAAGTCTTGCGACCATTTGTTCAAAAGGTATTGTTCATACGCAGCAGATTGAGATGTTAACACTTCGTTATGTGAACATACAACTACACGAAGTCATTTTGAAAATTAATAAAATTGAAAAACAGTCACGAAGTATGGCTTGCTACCATTTATTCAAAAGGTATTGTTCATACTCAGCAGATTGAGATGTTAACACTTCGTTATGTGTTCATACAACTACGCGAAGTCACTTTGAAAATTAATGAAATTGAAAAACAGTCACGAAGTATGGCTTGCTACCATTTATTCAAAAGGTATTGTTCATACGCAGCAGATTGAGATGTTAACACTTCGTTATGTGAACATACAACTACACGAAGTCACTATGAAAATTAATGAAATTGAAAAACAGTCACGAAGTATGGCTTGCTACCATTTATTCAAAAGGTCTTGTTCATACGCAGCAGATTGAGGTGTTAACACTTCGTTATGTGAACATACAACTACACGAAGTCACTTTGAAAATTAAAGAAATTGAAAAACAGTCACGAAGTATGGCTTGCTACCATTTAATCAAAAGGTACAGCTCGTACGCAGCCGATTGAGATTTAAACACTTCGTTATGGATTCACACACCTACGCGAGGTCACTTTGAAAATTAATGAAATTATAAAACCGTCTCCAAGTATGACTTGCGACCATTTATTTAAAAGGTACAGCTCGTACGCAGCCGATTGAGATTTAAACACTTCGTTATGGATTCACACACCTACGCGAGGTCACTTTGAAAATTAATGAAATTAAAAAAACTGTCTCCAAGTATGACTTGCGACCATTTATTTAAAAGGTACAGCTCGTACGCAGCAGATTCAGATGTTAACACTCCGTTATGTGTTCATTCAACTACGCGAAGACACTTTGAAATTTAATGAACTTAAAAAAAACTGTCTCCAAGTATGACTTGCGATGTTGTTTTATACGCCTCCTTCACGCATAAGGCGGTATACTCAGAGATCCGACTCGGATTTTTAGATAATTAGTTTATAACGACACTCTCTGTTTAGTTACAATGCCTTACATCGATTTCAGGCATAAAACACAATGAACTGAGTGAATACGCTGATAGATCGCGGAGGAAACAAAGCGTGGTGTTGTGACCGTTAGAAAAAAAGACGCCGACTGATGGCGGAAGTTGACGCGGGGGAACGGTAGGTGGACGAGGGGGGCGGTGCGGGCCGCTTGACACCAGCTGCGTTTTTAGCGAGACCTTGAACTAGTTCAAGACGTAACTACTGCCGCGAGATTTAATTTGAAAAGATGATTATTTAAATACGTAGCGAGCGTACCGCTCGCTACAATGTGTAATATTAAAGAAATTCAAAAACGTTACAGAACTCTCATACATCTATTTAAGAGGGTAACTGCTGCCAACGTACCTATTTCTTCAATTTGAATTTGCATCATTACTACAAAACGAATCATTTTGAATAACCTAGTTAGTTTGGATATTAATAAAGGAAAATATACCTTAACTTTTTAATTATGTTCTGTATATATTCTTGTAGGAAAATAATAAGAATACCCCGATTTTCGACATTTATCTTAAATTTCTAAAAACTATAAGGTATAAAGCATTATATTTTTTTTATAAATTAAAGAAGATCAAAATATCTGAAAAAATACGATGTAACGTTGCATTAATGCATCAGGTTAAGTTATTAAACCAAAAAAACGTTTATTTCGCAATGGCGCTGAATGAAAAATAAATGTTTTTTAGGTTTATTTACTAAATCTAATGCAACGTCACATAAATATTTTTCTAGATATTTTTGTCTTCTTTAATTAAACTAAAATATGCTGAACTACGCCTTAAGATAAACGTTGAAAATCGGGGTATGTCATTATTTTTCTACAAGAATTTATACAGAACATTATCAAAAAGTAAATATATACTTTTCTTTATTAATACCCAAACTATCAAAATTATTTTTTTCACGATTTTATAAAAAATAATGATAATATATCAAATTGAAAAATAGGCACGCTGGCAGCAGTCCCCCCCAGCAGAGTGAATTAATTAGTCATTTAATTTTAGAGTGACAAGAATGTCCATTCGTTTGATTTGTCTCAAAAATATATTGATTAATAAATAAAAATCAAAATAAATTGTGAATTGGTTGTCCGTTCAATAATTCAAATATCTGAACGCCTTTTATTTTAAAATAGTGACATTAATATAAATTACTATAAACTGTTCCCCATAAAACACAAACGCGTCTTTTGCTTTTTAAAGGGATATTTAATTGATAATTACTAGTTTCGATCACTTGCTGACCATCTTCAATGTTAACAAATAACATATCATAGTAAGTATCTTCTTCTGGGTCACAATCCTAGGATTGGTCTGCACCAAACACTCGATCTTTCCACTTAACTCTATCGTCCGCCAGTCTCTTCATCTCTTTGTTACTGCTACAGCGCACGTCACCGATTATCTAGTCTATATAGTTGTTGCCACAGCATCCAGAACCCAGGCCTGCTTTTTACCATCGTCGAAGGAATGATTGATGGGGGTAACTACAGAGTTTGCCCCAGAAACAACTTTATAGACCATTAAATATATTCAATAATGAAATATTATACCTACCTATTAATTATTAAGAGGAACGAAAAGTAGAAGTTGGCCAAGGAAAATTTGGCAGGATCACATAAATGGAATTTTACAAGATAGAGACGTTAGAAGTAAGAATTACAAAATAGCGTGTATGAGAAGATGCATGGACGTGAACGAAGCGAGAAATGTTTGTCAAGAGAGAGGAGTCTGGGGTTCGGTTCTCTCTGCCTACCTCAAATAGTATGGTATGGTATTATTTTAGTTGGACAATTTGTATGTTCCAGTTTTCGTTAAACCTGCGTTTTTTCGTTAATGCCGACCGCCGTGGCACAGTTGGTAAGCCGTTCGGTTTCTGTGCGGGCGTCCTGGGTTCCATTACCCAGTTGGAAGAAATTGCCATACGGTAATAAACTCGCCACTTGCGCAGGGTGTAAGGAAGTGTTCATTATTATTTTTAAACTTCATCTTGAGGGAGTAATATACCAATTTCTATTATTAAGCAAATAATTAAAATTGATTAATTTTTATTTTCGATATTCCAATTTACGAGTATCTTTTTTGTACTGTCTTTATCTTTATGATGTGTACCTTTTATCTAGGGAAAGTATTTCTATGAAATTATTAGGAAATACAGAATACGCTCAAGCAGCCTTAATAATCACGGTCTCGCAAGGTTGGTATTAATGACGACAATAATAATAATATCTATCCTCTCGTTATACTTGGGTGCTTTCCTCGCCTCAAAACTTTAGGCTTCGCTTCATTTGACCCTCAAGCCCCATTGCAAAGGGCTCCAACCGAACTTGCCTCATCCACGTGTAATGTTTTAAGTAAGGTAATAAATTTATATTGTTTTTCGTAAATAGTTTCGGTTATTCTATTGATAAGGTAAAATCAATGTTAACACAGTATTTTGACCGAGTTTCATTCTAACTAAAGTAATGATATTTCGATATTTAACAGACATCATTTGAAATCAAGGGAACAAAAATAGCTTTCAATATAATCTTGTTTCCCTCGTTTTGAAAATTTGTGGTGTTAGTTAAATTAATCTTAATTCTCAAATATAGATTGGAAAAATACGTTTCTTTGAGATTTTTAGTAGGTATTGAATTATAGAAATTAAATTTAAAAAAAAGGTTTTTATACATAAGTATGCTGACTTAAATTACATCAAACATACATAATATTAACCATATTGAATTATAAATTAGCTATAAACCACATGTTTTTTGAGTCACTTCGCGACATGTTTCGGAAGCGCTGTCCTTCCATCGACCGGCGTATCCAGGAACCGATAGACAGCTAAATTCCTTTCTTACACATATTAACAGCCTAAACGATAAAATCAAATTCACGATCGAAAAACACGAAGATAACACAATAAATTTCTTTGATCTCACAATCCAAATTATAAACAATTTTTTTTTTTTAATTTTGTCAATACTCACGGTGTTGAATATGTAGAATTCCATAATAATGGGTATTTTAAATCAAACAAATGATTTGGTCTACATATATTTATTTTTTCCTGAACATAACCAGATGATAAGGGCCTAATAAGCTGAAACGGTCGTCCTGATTCAGAAAAAAATATATATGTAGACCAAATCATCTTGCTATCTACAGGAAACCCACCACAACAGACACTGTCATACCTAACTCCTCGTCCCACCCCATCTCCCACAAACTCACTAGCTTCCATTCCATGATAAACAGACTCGTAAATATACCTATGACACAAAACAACTTCCAATGCGAACTACATATCATCAAACAAATTGCATTTAATAACGACTACAATAACAAAATAATAGACAACATACTCGACAAAAAACAAAGCTGCATTTTACACCAACAACAATATCAGTAGATCATTATAAAATTCTAATACTAAAAAATTTTTCAAAGAAAATAGCGGAGTTTATAGAAATAACATGTGGTGACTGTAACGAACACTACATAGGACAGACCTCACGCAACCTAAATATAAGAATTAACGAACACAGAAGATGCTTAAACAGCAATAGTTTCTCAGAATTTGCTATCCACATTATCCAAACTAATCACTCATTCAATAACCACAAACTAAAACTATTACACGAAACACAACATAAAGGATACCGACTTAACAACTACGAAACACTCGAAATACATAAACACATAAATTCAGGAATAAAACTTATAAATAACCATACCTTTCATAAAATTTCTCCAATACTTAACATATTCCCCATCAAAACCAAAAACACTACGCAATACTCCCCTCCCCCCACTAACCCAAACAACCCTCAACCGCCAACTCCCTCGCTTCACAGAGAGATACACACAAATTCAACATGTTAGTCTGGATACGCCGGTCGATGGAAGGACAGCGCTTCCGAAACATGTCGCGAAGTGACTCAAAAAACAAGTGGTTTATAGCTAATTTATAATTCAATATGGTTAATAATATCCGCCGATTCATTAAATGCTATACATAATATTTATCAGCATGTTTAAAGAAAATAGGTACCTATTTATTTATTTATTTATTTATTTATTTATTTATGTATTTATTTATTTATTTATTTATTTATTTATTTATTTATTTATTTATTTATTTATTTATTTATTTATTTATTTATTTATTTATTTATTTATTTATTTATTTATTTATTTATTTATTTATTTATTTATTTATTTATTTATGTATTTATTTATTTATTTATTTACTTATTTATTTATTTATTCAGAATGTCTGTATACGGTTCATTTACAATCTTAAAAAATATGATCATGTTTCGACTTGTAGAAATATACTTCGTTGGCCAAAGATACGAGATCGTCGTAACATTCACATTCTGTCATTACTTTATAAGACTATTTATGATCCCTATTCACCACAATATTTAAAAAATAACGTCGTTTTCTTGTCAAGTCACGGCCTATCCCTTCGATCTGCTGAACGTACTACACTAGCTATCCCCATTCACAATACAGAAGTTTTCAGCTCCTCTTTTCAAGTACAATCAGCTAGACTATGGAATGGCCTAAGTGATGAAGTAACGTCATCTCAATCCATTCAAATATTTAAAGGTAAATTAAAAAAACTTTATTTGTCAAATAGTTCCTAAATTCCTTCTATATCCTTCCGTAACCTCCTTTTCCTCATTGCTATGATCAGTGTTATTTTTATTATTCTTTTATTTTTAAACTCTCTTTTCATTTTTTTCTCTTTGTAATTTTTTTTTATATTTCTTACTCTTTTATGTTACTTTTTATCAATTTATTTCTCACTTAATTAGTACTGTACCAATTTAACTAAGAGACTTCACGTTGCTCGGGTTGGTTGGAAGAAATTGCCTTATGGCAATAAACCTGCCTTTGTACACATGTACATAAATTATATAAACAAAATAAAATAAACAAAACAAATGAAAGTAGGTATAAAAAGAACAAATAAACAATATAGGTAAAGCAGGTATGAATAATGAAGAATAAAATTAAAGACGATCAGTGGAATTTAACCCACTGTAGATTTATTTGTAGGTTTTAAGAGATAATAACGGTTTTTTGTTGTTATTTTGTTTGAATATTGATTTATTTTTTATAGTATAATTTGATTTGTGTAGCATTGCACCCCCTTACTCACGAACTGTAATAAAACTGATTTTTATTTTTATTATACACCACAGATCACGACCCTACGAAATACAGTACATTCAATTTTTTTTTATTAAATTTTATTTTTATTTTTTTTTTTTATTTAGAGTTTTTTAAATGGTAAGAATAGCAATTAAAATATTCATATTCTTTAGATTGAAGTAAAATTCTGCTTCATAGGCCTTGTAGTTTTTTACCATTAAGAATGAAACAAGGGTTTTATTAAAACTAATTTTACACGAAAAGTATTAAACGAATTTAAATTTCATAAACTCACGCTTAAAAATAAATATGTTAAAATAAACTGTTCTGTATTTCAAAGACGTGAGTGGGAAAATCTTTTCTAAATTTACTTTTAAGCCTTCTAAAGACACTAAAAGGATTACTTTTAGACGATAATAATTACTTAAGGGATTGTCAATAAAATGGACACAATATGTTTTTATTGGTAACGTTAATGAATCATTCAACGATTTACGACATTCCCTCTATCGATTTAATTTTATTGACAACGAATAGTAAACGAATGTAGATCAACATAGAAATAATTATAATTTTCAAGTTTTATATTTATTAAAACAAATTTTTAATAAAAATTTCTTGGTCATTATTTAAAATAAAATGAAATTTCCACCAAGAGATCAACAGAATAATGTAGATATCAGATCCAAATATGAGTGTCAAACATAGTAACATGGCACCGTAAGTAGATAGTGAGATTTTCGCAAAGTAAAGTTAAAATATAACTAGTTGCATGTAACTCATGAGATCCAACTGACGATAGCGATCGTACGTATAGTTGAAGAATACATATTAAACTAATAAACCCTTGAATCCAATTAATTGAATATTTTAAGACATTTTATTTTCTTTTCAAAGCATGTACCTATGTCAAGATCGGTAAGTGAGGAGGTCAGTCCTTTTTTCATACCCCCAATATGTAAACAGCTTTATGGTATGCACAGAATATGAATGTATAGAGATTAATTTTCAAACTATTGAGTCTCCGTAGATATTGTGTGTACTGCCATACAAATTATATAAAACGATTTCGTCACTTAATTTTTAGATGGGTCGATGGCAGAGCGGTTAGCGCCCTGGGCTAGTAATCCAGTGGTCGCGAGTTCGAATCCTGCCTCGACCAATTTCGTTCACCTATAGTACAAGCATTCACGCTTATTTTAGGGAACGTAGGAAGATGTATATGTACTTGTTTAACAAGGACATATTCATCTTAAAAAAAACAATTTTTCACACGTTGTTAAAAAAGATTGAGATGTACTACTAAAAACATGAATTTTTATTGAAAATTTAATTATCTAGTTGGGGTGTTTCGGCGTTTTCGATATTTAAAAAAATGGAAATATTGGCAGGTACCTACATAAATTTTCCTCCAATTTTCTTAATAAATCAGTTTGGGAAACCCTAGTTTTTCATAACATAAATTTGAGATTATATTTATCTATGTTTAAAATTTTAAAATAGTGTTTTGTTGGCTTAAAACATTCTAAATAATCTAATTTTTTGGGCTCTGAACATTAAGCGGATCAAAAGTTATAAGGGACACACACACAGAGATGCACATTAAATGTTCTTCTCCGAATTCTGAATTAATCCATTTAATAAACATGTATGCTGCGAAGCCTCAAAGTTGGTATTTTTTGACTTAAAAGTTTATAGACCTGGCCACAAAAAATCTCGCGGATCTTGGCTTGAATCTTTGTCGATCTGTTAAGAGAAATAAATTCACTTGAACAAGTCGACAGTTGGATAATGTGTGATTTAACATAATGAATTCTTATGGTTAAACAAGGTAATTACATAGATACGCTATACACAGATATTTGATAGGTGTAATAATGCGCACATTTAGCGTACCTAATAATAACATTTCAAAAGGTTGGCATTGGTTTACCGCAAATCTGTGGATCAAATTACGTTCTTACTGACAGACTACAAAACACATTAAATTTGTTAATTTGTTCACAAACATTAGTTTCCAATGTTATTACGACATATTGTTTACACACAAAAAATGTTTGTTTTATAGATTGAGTTGACATTTCATTATCGTTTAATGTACAACTAAAAAATTCTATAAAAATAGAAATATTATATTAGAGGTAAATCAGCTCAGAATCATGAATCAAAGTAAGCTCTGTATTTATCCCAAAGATATTTTGATTGTTTGAGGATGTACATTTGAAGGTAGGTACTAAAAATATTTTTTTAAAATAATTATAATAATCGGGAATGTAAATGTGAAGCAAAAAGCTAACTCATCAAGAAAATCGTTTTTGTAATTTTAGGAATTTCGTATATTACGATAAATTCAGAAACAGTGAAAAATATCCAATATAATAACTAAACATTGATAGCTAATCAACAATAGCATAGTTAATAATAAAGTTTTTAAAAAATCAGTTCCCTCCATCCCTTCAGACCCTCCCATCCCTCTCTCCGTCCCTTCCCTTCAGTCCCTTCCTGTCCCTTCAGTCTTAAATAATGGACTTTGGTGGGAAGTGGTTTAAATTTATATTGAATCTTAATATACTCAAGAGACAGCGTTAGCAAGAGACACAACCCATTTCTCATATACTTTCATCGGAAGCAAATGTGTATAAGTATTTGCCTATGAGAAATGTTTTAAAATGTAATTATATATGTGTTGGAAAGAGTTTAATGTTGGCCCCAACCCACTCGTTTTTATAAATCGTCATCAAAAGCATGTGTGTATTCAAAACATCAGCAAGCTTAGTCTTTGGGTCCTTCATACCTTATTTAATGAATTTCAACTACCTACTTTGTTTTCAAAAAAAATCTTTAAGAGGGTGACTGCTGCCAACGTACCTATTTTTTTAATTTGAATTTGCATCATTACTACAAAACGAATCATTTTAAATCATCTTAAATTTCTACAAAAGTACGTATAAGGTATAGAGCATTATATTTTTTTATAAAATAAAGAAGATCAATATATCTGGAAAAATACGATGTAACGTTGCATTAATGCATCAGGTTTGTTAACTAAACCTGAAGCATTAATGCAACTTCACATCATATTTTTCTAGATATTTTTGTCTTCATTAATTTAAAAAAAATAATAATATTGAACTACGCCTTGTATTTTACTAAAAATATAAGATAAACGTTGAAATCGGGGTATGCCATTATTTTTCTATAAGAATTTATAAAGAACATTATCAAAAAGTAAAGATATATTTATATGACAATGATTAATATGAACACATATATAATTCCACAATTTATTTTATTTTTCTCCCGACGACCGTTTCGGCTTATAAGGCCATAATCAACTGGAATTCTACAAATTAGAAGCCGTCACAATCGAAAGATTGAAAAGTGCGTATATATTTATATCTTTATACTTTGCTGCTATTGCTTTGTGGCACATTTTAACTAATATAATTAAATAAAATCTCTTAGTTTTTAACCACGTTGAGTATATTTATATGTCAACTAGTTTCGGAGACGTAACCGCTCCTTCGTCCGGACAAACTTATACTAAACTTAGATACTATGTACATAATGTGACCCGTGTGCCTAAATTATGTATGGGTAAGTTGATTGGCGGAGCTTACATTATTGAAAGCAGAGGTTGTCAACGGAAAAATATTAAATAATGGAGTATTGTTTAAATGTACTTGATTATTAATTATTTTTTGTTTTGTATTTAAGGCTTTTTTTATCTCTAATGCCTCCAAGTTATCCAATCTTAAGCCCTCTTTATTTATATGCAAGATTTTATATCCCGTTTGATTATTGAAAGCATGACTATTTTCAATCAAGTGATTTGCAAACTCTGAGAAATTGTTACTTTTTAAACATCTTAAATGCTCCTTAATTCTAATGTCAAAATTTCTACCTGTTTTACCTATATAAAAAAATTCGCAATCTTCACAATTTAATCTATAGACACCCGAATTACTTAATACCGTGTCTTTATCTTTATTATTTTTTAAAAAAGTTCCTAGGTTATTACCAGTATAATAGGCTGGTTTTAAATTTGGTGGTAAGTCTTTTATTAGCACTGATTTTATTTTATCATTTATAAAAAGCATTCTCCACCATTTTTGATCATTTGTGTTTATACATTCTTTACCGCTGTACAAGTAATTGATTATATTTTGTCTCTTTTGTATTTTATTTTTTATATTACTTATTATATTTAAGTCATAACCATTATTAATCGCGATGTTTTTAATTGTATTTAATTCTATATTGTAATTTTCTACTGTCATTGGAACATTTTGTAGCCGATGTAACATTGCATAGAAGGCAGACAACTTATGTGATAGAGGATGATTTGATGAATTATGTATAACTGTTTCTGCGTATGTAGGTTTACGATAAATACTGAAGTCGATTGCGTTATTTTTAAAGAAAGAGTTAAATCTAAGAAGTTCAAAGTGGAGTTATTGTCTATTTCAAGAGTAAATTGAATATTTTGGTGAAACGAATTAATAAATTTTAAAAACATATTTAACTGGCGAATACTACCCGTCCAAATACAAAAAATATCATCCACATATCGCTTCCACAGTTCTACATACTTCAACAAAGGTGACTTACTATTAAAAATCTTATTTTCTAAATGGTTTACAAAAATATTTGCTATTAATGGGCTAGCAGGTCCTCCCATCGGGAGACCTTCCTTAGATAAGAAATTTCCTCATAATGCCCGTTTAGTGTCATTTGACATTGTTAGCTTGTTTACTAACGTTCCAGTAGCAGAAAGCAAATCCCTGATTAATGATATATTGGTAAATGCAAACTTACCGGGTGATTTGAGTAATGATTTAATACGCTTGTTCAATTTGTGTCTTGATCAGAATTATTTCCAATTTAATAACGTTTTATATAAACAGAAGGAAGGTCTCCCGATGGGAGGACCTGCTAGCCCGTTATTTCATAACCACATTGCCTCAATACACACTGTATTGTTTATTAACATTAACTCTGGTTGGTTGGAAGAAATTGCCGTTTGGCAATAAGCCCGCCAGTGTACAATAATAAATTATAACAAAGAGATCAAACTACATTGATAAATTCTACTATTTTTCGTAATCTTCATAAGACAATCGTTTTACTTTATGTAGTGTAGACCCTTGTAACTTTTATAACTACAAATTTTATGATTTCGATATTTTTACAATAAATTGTCGTTATATTTTCCAGTTGGTGTTATTAAAAAAAAACAGGGATAACCACTTCGCTCAGGGAATAAGCTAGTTTTTTTTATTCTTTCTCATGGTTTCATTTACGACCCCAGCAACTTGACTCTGCAAGAATCTTTTGTTGGTTGAATGAAATACACCCCTTTAAAGTATTACCTGTAGCCGACATCCCTTACTGTCATAGCTCTTGAGCAGAGTAGTACATTGTTCTTTTTTTTCTTGATATGTTTCCTATCTATCTCTGTTCCCTAACGTATATGTTTTTGTACGTAATTAATTTAACTATATGTATTCAACGTTAAATACCTTTTCAGATATAATTGAGTAACGAAGTACTTGAACCATACTATGTCCTATTATTTTGGAGAACTTACAGGTTTAATGATAATTTAACACGCACTCATTAATTATATTATGTAGACTTATGTAATAATTCGTCACAGAAATACAAAGTAAAAATACAATGAAAGACTGTGAGTCCACCGGGAAATGAATCTGGGATCTTTGACTCTGGATTCAGATATGTAACTAGCTAAACCACTTATGTCTAAATTGATTATTATACCTAATAGTTAATCATATAATCAATTAAATATTTGATATCTTAATTTCTGAAATATGCACATTCAAAGCCATATTTTTGAATTTTATAGATTTTAATTTGCGTGAATTCACTTGCAAAATAATTTGTATTTCATAATAATTTACGAGATTTTACTTTGGTTTTAGTTATTTTATTTAATTCTGGAATCACAGTTATACACAGTTTTATAATAAAGCAAAATATCAAAACCAGTAAAGTTCCCTAATGCATTTACACAATCAAAAAGCTTGGTTATAAAAACATTTACAAATATTTTGAAAACATCTTCAAGAAAAAATTGAATATTTGGGGAAAATAATTTCATATAGAGAGATATTTTACTTATTGCGCAGATATCTCATAGAACTAAGTTAATTGAAAGTGACTTTACATGTTATGTTGTTATATTAAAACTTTTATATTAGAAATAATAATACGGAGTTGGTATCTAAATTGTATGTACGATATTAAAATGTAACATTTTATTATTTGTTTCAGACGCAACAAGTCGTAAGGAGACCAACCCATCTCATAAAACCTACCCCCTTCATAAAACCTTGTCATAATTCCCTCTCTCCCTGTCTTCTTACTCTTGTCTTCTATCATAACCCCTCAGCGAGAAGACCAAGCGGCGCCTAGCGTCGACAAACATTTTCAGGTTAGTGAGAAAAAATGTTATATCATACGTCTCATATTACAGTTAGCCCCAAAGTCAACACACTTGTGGGGAGATGTTTATTTGTGTACATTCAGTATGAAATTTTTATACCTATGTAATCGTCAAATTATCTTCTTCTTCTTCGTTTAGTAGACCTAGTTGATCTGTTCTTCAGAAACTATGCCTCGTGGAATGACGAAGTCCAATTATCCTTCCATCTTTTGGGTAACAACTTGGGAAACATCACGCCAATTATAACTTGAAAAATTCGGTGTTTTCTTAGTTTGTATTTGAGTGGATGTTATTTTGATAATACACTAAATAATTCTTCTTCAATTTTCTCACCATCGTTAATTTATTTGTTAGTGAAGCCAACGCCCCTTTTCCTGTCGATATAAGATGTTGCGTAAGAACTTGGCAAAAGTTAGTAAATTATAAAAATAGACCTTCTCTTTAGGAAGTTTTGGCTCAGAAAGGTCTAACATGCATCTCGTCGATTACAGTGTACATTATAACCTTTAATCATTAAATAATTTTTTTGTAGTTTCACTATGAAATGTTTATTTATTTCTCGGGCAACTAACAGGTACTATGTCAAATATTAATTTAACACGCACCCAATAATAAGTTGCCACATTATGGAGACTTGCGATATTGATCGTCACACAGATCCAAACTGAAAACAAAATTAAAAACTATGTCTCAACCTGGTATCGAATCCGTGACCTTTGAATCAGCAGTCAGGTACCTAACCAATTGAGCCACGAAGGCCGATATATAAAATAATGAAAAGATAGATTTATAAAGTATTTGTTCTATATAAAAAAGGAGGTATTTGTTCTATTTATCTTACAGGTATGTTTTTTCGCTCGTTCGTCTACTTAAAGAGTATGTTTATTGTTCCTACGTCAAAAATGATGTTTTTCGATCACTAGTATAGTTATTCTTATGATTGACAATATTTTTAAAAATAATAATAATAATATTTATTATGAATTATGATTATGTTGGACAACGATAGAAAAATATTCATTTAATATATTTTATCGGTTCTTTCTCAACTCACACACGTATCGTTTATTAATCTTGGGGCAAGTCTAAATGGAAGAGTTAGTTTAGCCACAGGCGATAAAACTGATATATGTATCATAAAAGTAATCTCAGAGATCCACAGAGACTATATTCTGGACTATCACCAGTCTTCATTCAATAGGTACTTAGATACGAGTATGTATGTAAGTTGCATTTGAGAATAAAGAAAATATAGAAAAGCAATATCTATCACAACTAGTTGAAAAGGTAGCTAATAATATGTACACACAGTAACTTTTTTTTGAGAAAACGACCAGAGGGGTAAGTCTGATCAATCGGCGGAATAAAAACCATCCATGTTAACCAATGGATATAATTATCATATGGAGTTGTATAATATCTTAAGATGTTATAGAATAATAATAATATATAATAATAATAAGGACAATTTATAAAGCGCCGTTTAGTGACAACTGTGGTCACCTCAAGGGCGCTTTCAATTTGCAAAAAATAATTTAAAATTAGTCCTATAGCTAACACATTGAAAATGGTGAAACATAAAACTTAAAAAATACAATAAGTTAAAATTAAGTTAAAATTAGTCCTATAGCTAACACATTGAAAATGGTGAAATATAAAACTTAAAAAATACCTAGAAATCACAAATTAATCTTGTTAAATAATCCAGATGAAATTAATTATAAAAAATAGTCGATTCAAAGTAAACTGGCATAAACTCTATAAGATAATTATATCCATGGTATGGGTAAACATGAATGGTTTTAATTCCGCCTGTTGACCAGACTTGCCCCCCTGACCGTGCGCACAGGACCTCCATTTCGACTACCCCACTACAAGAATTATTTTATAACGAGCATCAAAGGAAAAATGGGATTAAACATGATCACGTAATTTTTTTGTAGAATATATCAAACTTTTTGTGTAATATACTATTTTAGCATCTACAAGGTGTCTCAAAAGAAAGTTTATATTTGTATTCAGAGCGTTATGTGGAGATGTTAGACGACTTCTTGGTGCTTGCACTGCAAAACTTTCTTGGCTATAACCAAAGAACATGATTCAAGCAGGACGGAGCAACGTCACACAGGTCCTATACATCTTTGCCACGAGTTCGTGAAATTTTCCCAGTCAAATTGATCTCCAGGAGAGGTGACATAAATTGGCCTCCACGCAGTCCTGATTTAAACCCTATGGACTTTTTCCTATGGGGTTATTTTAAATCTAAAGTTTACGTCAGTAAACCGACTTCCCTGGCGCATTTGAAAGAAAATATCCGTCACGAAATGGTTGCCATCACTGAGTCCACCTGCCGAGCCGTCATAAGTAATTTTACTGTTCGATTAAATGAGTGCTGCAAACGCAAGGTCTACATTTGGACGATATTATTTTAAAGAAATAAATTCCCAAACTGTGTACTTTAATTATTAATAAACATTTTTTCGATACACCGCTTACTTTTTTTTAATCGATACACTAAATAAAAACTTCTGTTTGAGACACCCTGTATAATATTGAAATTATTTTTATAACACAGACACTTCAAAGGACACTCAAAATCCAGATGTCATGCGTTATTGTAGGTACGGATATTACAAATTTATAGGTATTACAAATGTCATGTTATATTTTAGGTGGGCAGAACAAATGACTTCTCTCCCAGAAAAAAAAAATTGAATAATTATAACACTGACATAAACTTGTCCTCATTTTAAACGAGACTCGCTAACAAGGTTCAACTTCTCTTTCATGTATCCAAAGTACATATGTTGCACGTTAGTAATTGGTACTTATGAAAAAAGCTACGACAGGAAGCTGACAGAAGTATCAAAAGCTTATCTCGACTTAAGACCATTAGAGCATACTTGTTAAACGTGTGGAAAAAAGACCAGTATACCTGTTAAATTTAAACCATTGAAATATGCTATATTTCATATTAAATATGTTTGGGCTGTAGCGGTATTATTGTTATATACACTTCCATGCACCCTGCGCAAGTGGCGAGTATATTTCTTCCAACTAACCAGTGTTTTCAGACCAGAGAAGCAACATTTTCGTGAGAAATAAATTAATTTAAATTTCCACTCTGCTGGGGATCGTACCCTGGTTGCCCACACAGAAGCCAAACGGCTTACTAACTGTGACAAGGCATCGAAGAAGGAGATTAAATATATGTCGAACTTTGTAGCTTAATCGGTTAGGTATCAGACTGTTGAACCTAAGGTTCCGAGTTCCATTCACTTTGGAGACACCTTTTTTAAATCGTTTCAGTGAGACGATTAATACCTTAAGTCTCCAGAATGTGGCAATTTGTTATTGACTGCGTGCTAAATTAATATTTGATAATAGTACCTGTTAGTTGCTCGAGAAAAAATATAAATAAATAAATAAAAAGAAATACATATTGTCCTAAAAAGCGATGAAATTATTGATATTTTGAAAAAAAAGAGAAATAAGTTGAGTAACCAGCGACAGGTATGCGGGTATGCATGACCTTATAAAAGGTGCATGCGTGTATCCCACACACCAGTTCGTTTCACCTGAAAAAGAAACATTCAGATTGAGTGTTGAACCTCGTTATTTTACCAGACCTGTGTTATTTAGCCAGATATATTTTTGCCGAAAAAACAAAAAAGTGAATATAATGCACAATTTGTCATAGTATCTTTTTTGCGATTCCTGTATATCATGTTATATTGTGAAAACAGAAAAATCTTTAAATATAAATAATATGGCGAGCATGTATGAGACTATATTTTATTATTTTTATTTTATTTTTTTCTTATTTGGCTTTTCAACAGACTACCTACACATACAACAAGTAACAATACAAACTTAATACAGGGGTAAGTCCAATAACAGAAAAGCGCAAATTATTACGACTATGTATGGAACAGATGAAACCACGGCTTTTTGAAATATCTATGAGGCTCAACTCCTTCTACCTACCTTAGTAAGAACGTGGCATGTTAAGAAGAATAAACTATTTTTTTCAGCAGTAAATATATCATTGTTTTATATGTGCATACTGAAATTGATAGACATCACAAGAATATATTATCTTAATGCTCTAATAGGGAATAAACCTGTACCGGGACTAATGCATTTCGAAACAGTGACACTCTAAATATGAATGACAACATCAATCGTACATAAAATAGTGTAAAGCGGTATGGTTGACAATTGGTTAACAGGTGAATATCAAATCAAGGAGATTTGATACGGTTTGTGTTAAGATTACAAGGACAGTGGTTTTGAGGATATGAAGAAAAATATTAGGTTCAAACTTATACAATGAGTATATTGATCACAATTAACAGTTTTCTCATAGTTAAATTTACTATACACGTACTGAGGAACTTTCTCACGATGAGTAGGTATTCTAGATAAGTCGATACGGTATAACTAGCGAGTCGCATGTTGAAGTACCATCGTGCTCGCGGGGTGGAGAGATGACCGGTGGCCGAGTGACGAAGTGTCGAAGTGTCGGCGAGACGCGTAATGTAGAGACCGGTAGTCGAGTGACGAAGTGACAGCTTAGTCGCGTGGTTGTAACGGCGTGAAGTAGTAACAAAGTGTACAGGCGTACACTCCCTTATGCTGCTGCTGGCGTTAAGGGTTGGTGAGTCCAATGTCCGCGACCGCGATATCTCTCGAATTCACACCGCAGTTGCGGTTTATTGTCGCACGCTCGACACCGAGGGCGATGAACTCGGCCTAGCGAAAAACTAATATACGCTAGGCGCGCGTGCGATAGAAATTTCTCGACGTGGTCTGCCACAAGTGCATCTATATAAAAAAATCAAATAAAGTAAAAATAAAAATATATAAACAAATAAAAACTTTAAAAGTTGTATGGTGTCGAAAGCTATGGGCGAAGACTCTCCACTGCATTGTGTCTGCCCGGTACTAAAAACCATTCCTTCACTTGATTTTTTAACAAGTTTATTATATTTGGAGCAATAACTCCAAAACTCTCTGTCCAAACGAAGTTTTCATTATAGGCACAGAGAAGTTATGTAAAATCATTTTCTTCTCTAGTGAAACGCGTCAGTTGAAATTCATTATTTCCCAATGAGCAACAATTATTTTCTTGTTCAAGCTTTTTGCTCGCAGATATAGATAGAATCATGGTTCATTATTATTTTCTTAATATATTTCGAACTACTAAAATTTATCCCCGTTTGCATTATTTTCGATAAATTCTACTAATCTTGTTTTTCTTTCAGTAGTTTAAATATTTTTTTTTCTCTCAGTTTATTTAAAAGAAAGTCTTTTTATTATTAAATTTATTGCTGAATTAAAAAAAAATACAAAGACAAAGATTCTTGAAAGTACTTGAAGGCAGAATATTTCCTTGGGCTATTTCATTTTCAATAAAAATAACAATAAATTGGTGGCCATAAGCCTTTTCGTGTTTTTATCCCTCATCAAACAAAGGGGTGTGGAGTGACGACAAAAAAAATATTAAAAACAGTCAATAAATACCGCATTGAAAAAATATCAAAAGTAATAATATAACCAGTTATTTGCAAAATGGTTGGTTTACTGAACGTTGCATGTACCAATCACTTAAGACTCGGTATAATACAAACGTTCTCGTAAAATTATATACTGTGAAACTTAATCACGTATAATTATGTTTTTCCTACAATTTAAGAAAAAGTAAAAAAGGAAAAAAATACTTATTGATTTGTGTGTTTATTTAGAAAACTTAAACATACAAATTAAACATCGATAAGTCTTCGTCGATGGGATGATTTAGATGGGTCGATGGCAGAGCGGTTAGCGCGCTAGATTAGTAATCCATCGGTTGCGAGTTCGAATCCTGCCTCGACCGATTTCGTTCTCCTATAGCACAAGCATTTTTGCTTAATTCAGGGAATGTAGGAAGACGTATATGTACTTGTTTAACTAAGAAAAATTATTTTTTTTAATAAAAAAAAACAAGAAGTTCAATATGAAATATTGGTGTGTTTCATATATTTTTTTTTGTTTTGATTTCATGTCTTTTTCCATATTTTAAACAACTCTTTGATGAGGTTTTATAAAAATGCAATAAAATAATTAACGAAACAATAAGTTACGATACTTGAAAAATGCATTCATGCACGCATTTTATTAAGCCATATATTACTGCCTCAGAACAAACTAGTCTTGTGATACAGTAAACTTCCAAATTGGAGTTTATTGTAAGTCTTTTTATAATATGGTTACTTTTTGTTATTGTAATTAAATACTGATTAGAAAGAAGAAATTACCATTCGGCAATTAACTACCCACTTGCACGGGATGCAAGGAAGTGTTTATAAATTAATAAAAATACATAAATAAACAAATAGTTTTATTTGAAAATTGGATATTTATATTATTTATTTATTCATCTTCATGTAAAGCAAGACGTTTATTGCCATAAAGCAATTACTTCCATACAAACCCGAGCAACGTCATGTATCTAAAGTTAAATTGGTACAATTGTAGATATGTATATAGTGAGAAATAATAACAATAACACCTCACATAGCAAAGAGGAAAACATGGAGAGTACAGAAGGATATAGAAGGAATATTGAAGAACTATTTGACAAATAAAGTATTTTTTGTTTATGTAAATACGTAAATTCATCACTAAGGCCATTCCATAGTCTAGCTGTTTGAACTTGAAAAGAAGAGCTGAATTATTTTGTATTGTGAATGGGGATAACTGATGTGGTACGTTCAGCGGATCGAAGGGGTGGACCATGATTAAACAGGAAAACGACGTTATTTTTAAATATTACGGTGAATGGGGGTTTTAAATAATCATATAAAGCAATGACAGTAGATGAATCTTCGACAATCTCGTGTCTTTGGCCAACGAAGTATATTTCTACAAGTCGAAACACGTTCATATTTTTTGAGATTTTAAATTAACCGTACCTATACAGTCTTTCTGTAATCGTTCCAGTTTATTTAATAAGTTTTCTTTAAAGCCATCCAGATAACATACATCACCGTAATCAAGCAATCGAAGAAGTGAAGATTGAGCTAGTGGGATTTTAGAATGTATTGATAGAATGTTCTACAAACTATTTATTAGGTTTTATATTAATGCCGAGTGAAGTGTCCAGATGGACTAAGAAAGTGCTAGAATGGTGACCTAGAATGGGCAAAATAAGTTTTGGAAGGTCTCAAACAAGGTGGTCTGATTATATTAGACGAGTGCCTGGAGGCGGATGGATGCGGTCTCCTTATGATAGGGAGCTTTGGAGGTCTAAAGGGGAGGTTTATATACATTACTGGATAACGGGGGGGCTGAAAAAGACAAAAGAGAAGTGTCTACATAATTCTCATTGTTACATCTATTCTGAACAAACATCAGCGCCAGTTAAATATTGATCATAAATTGTATGTTTATTGACAGAACGCCAATATTCAACCTCGACAAATTTCATTCACCTATGTTATGTATATTTTATGTAGGTAACTTTAGAATTCAAAACAATAGAACTTCTATAAGCTTATGATTTTTTTATATGGAATCCACAAAAAATGCAAGAAGAATGATTTATATCTCTCGGGGATTCGGAAGTGTTCAGAATTTTTTTGTTCCATCTTTCACATTTTTGAGATATATTATTCGAGAAAACCCTACTTATCTTTAAGAAACATGCCATTCTGTCTGCGTCGTATCAGCAGATTTATCTATTTTTGAAAAAGTTATACGTTAATAATATTGACGTTGTTTTAGAGTTCCCGAAATATATAAGGGATGTATTATTTCATACTGTGAGGTGACAAAGGGTACCTAACTCTGGAGCTAATCTGGGATTACCTCGAAGCTGTAAAGAGGATTGTGTAGATTGTGTATAAACTTGCCCTTTTATTTTCACACCGAGAGCTAAATTGCCACGAAACATTTTACGGTTAATAAGAAAATTAGGGAAAAAGTGACGCGGAAATATGAAAATATTTCAGAGTTAAGGCAAGACATTGTAAGCTTCGTTTATTTACTCCAAGGAAAAAAATATTTTGTAGATATTATATTTTTATATTATATTAAAAGTTTCTTTCTATTAAATTTTTATATTCTATTAAATTTGTAACAGAACGATGTGTGACAGAGTCCGGAATGAAGATACTAGGAAAGAATGTAAGATGAAGAAAGATGTAATTAACAGAATGAAAGTTAACACATTGAGATGGTTTGGCCACTTGGGGAGAATGAACGAAGAACGCCTGACGAAGAAAATATACAAAGCTAACAGGAACGGACTAAGAGGTCGGGGGCGCCCAAGAAAAGGATGGCACGACCACGTGAACGATATTTTGAAAGATAGAAATGTAAGAAGCGTGAACAACAGACGAACGTGTATAAGACGATTTATGAATGTTGATGAGGCGATGAATTTGTGTCAAGATAAAAAAATGTGGCGTTCGGTTCCCTCTGCCTACCTCGTGAGGGACATGGCGTGATGGTATGTATGTACTATTAAAAGTTTAAACTACATTAGGTTTTGAGGTAACCTATATTGTGAGATGAATTGGAATGCGTATTCAGATTGTAGAGTCGACCCAAAAAAGATGACTGGATCTGCCATTGGTGGGGATATATTATGTAGCCATAGGAACTGTTCCTTCATGTCCCCCAACATCTTTTATTTGATACCCAAAAGTTTTGAAACTCTTTAAATATTTCTCATACTCTCCCAAATCTCTTTTATTGTATTTATTTTTTTACAGTTTACCCTTTTACTAATTAATTAATTAAAAGTTTACTAATAATTAATAAAATAAACGAAGCACTCAGACCAGTAGTGTCCGATCCAGGCAACTCAAAGGAAGCAAAAATTACCGTATATAATGCAATTGTAGTGCCTACTTTGATGTGAGCCAGTGAAACATGGACGTGGCAAAAGACGCATGAAAGTAGAATTAATGTTATGGAAATGAGATCACTAAGAAGACTATTTAATAGAACGATATATGAGGACAAAAGGAGAGAATGCAAGATAAAGAAGAATATTATAAGTAAAATGAAAGTGACTTCCTTGAGGTGGTTTGGACATATTGAAAGAATGAATGATGAACGATTGACCAAAAAAATATGCAAGGATTCAAGAGATAGAGTGAATAGCATGGGCCTCCCCAGAAAGGGATAGCATGACCATGTGAATGATATTTTGAGAAAAGGAAATATAAGAAGCATGAAAAGTCGACGAGCATGTGTGAGACGATGCATGGATGTAAAGGAAGCTAGGAATATGTGCAAAAATAGAGGAGTATGGCGCTCGGTTCTCTCTAATATGGCATGATGGTATGTATGTATGTACTTTTTTTTCACCACGAATGAATGACTCACGATTTCGAAACGCTGGACTGTTTCTTATCTTTTCCAATACCATGGACTAATAGTTACAGGAATGTTATAAACTCGATTTTTTCCATTTACTCTCCGAAATGATCTTTATTAAATTATTTTTAATGTCAAATATAGGTACAACAGTATTTTCAGCAGCTATTTTCCTATTTACTTTCCTCTCCTCTTTATTTTTTACAAAACCGATTACATAGAGTTACAGCAGTGATCTGAACTCTAATATTACTATTTAATCTTTGGAATTCTCTTAATTAGTTCCTTTCAAGATGAAATATAGTAACAACATGAACTAGGTGTGAGAATTTGTGTTGTTTGAACGTGGATTTATTCCTTGAAAGCCGCATAAGTCTAAAAATTTTAATATTCAGGAATGTATGTAACACCATGAAACTTAAACACGAAATCTCAAAATTTCGTAACTTACACAATAGAAGAAATTAAATGTGATAGTTAAAAAACAATGAAATATTTTGGTGTGTGAAAAATATGATGAATTTATTACTCGTAACAATTCTACCGGTTACATAACACAAGAGTTAACAAAGAAAATGAGTTCGGTTCATAACAGTACCTTACAAAATATAAATGAGTGAGTTATGGCCAAAACTAAACTCATCTTTTCATAAATTTTACAATAATATACACACATAAACATTATGACAAAACTGATATCCTCGAGGAAATTTCTTTCTAATTCTCGGCTCTAGGGTTGATAGCACTTCGTAAATAGCGTATCTTTATTTAAAACGAGTGGGTTGTGGCCAACGCTAAACTCCTCACTACCAAGTCACTCCACAAAGTACCTACTACCTATTCAAATTTAGTGGGGAAAATTTTCATTAAAGAAGTTTGTTAAATTATTTTTGATTTATTTTTTTTATTATGAAATATTTGATAATTCTTCAATGCCATTTTATGTAAGTGAAATGACTTTTTAGCAATTTGAAAATAAAAATATGAAATATCAAGATTTCTGAGCTTGGGGTCACTTTGAAATATTTGACAGTTTGAAAAATTGATAAGCACTGATCAGATATCCTTCAAAATAGGATTTAAAGGAGTATTAGATAAACAAATTTGAAAAAAAATTGAATGAGAGCTTTAGTCTTTAATCTATAAAGAAGAATAAACACACCGTACATAGTAGGTACGTAGCACATAGTACCTGCACAGCACACATACAGATACGTTGTGATGAAACTTTTAGAATCAATCTCAGCATGATACTAGATGCTGCAATAAAAAAATAACTTTATAAATTGTGAATTCATAACTTCCCACTTTATCCACTTAGGGGTAGTGAGGAGTAAAAAAATAATAAGAAGGAAAAAATATGAATTTTCTATACATGTAAATACGAAGGCATACTCAAAATTATATTGAAATATGTTTTGACTATAAGAAGGATCAAAAAGAAAATATCCAGAGAATCCAATTCATTTGTCATGTATTTATCCTTTTAATCCTAGAATGAACGTGATATTCTAGATATAAATTATATGTTATTTGAACTATTTTCTTTGTAGCTAACCATTCTCAGTACTGTTATATCCCAAGAGAATCGAACAAAATGTTCAATATTTTTTTCATAACATCTATTTTATCCCAAAAGGAAAATACATTGATGTCTTGTCTTAATTATCGATGAAGTTTTTATTTGGTAGAATTCCATTATATGTTATATCTATAATAAAAAGTAAAGACTTTTTGATTCTACATTAATTTAATTGAGCGCGATAGGCCTATTTCGCCTTGTTAGGGCATTAACTAGCTTATGACTATTTTGACAAATTTTACTTATATTTACAGATTAATTATGTAGGAGGAGCTTACAGGTTCTTGTGATTGGTCATTTAAAACTATTGATATTATACAATGCAAAAAAGAAATAAATTTACTTTACTCTGGTTGGTTGGGACTATTTATTTTTTGACCAATCCCTATTTAAATAATTAGTGAAATTGAATATAATGAATTGATTTATGGTAATGGCTGGTTTTTCGGTGTAACGGTACATGGTATTGTGTTCTAATGGGCAGTGAAATGCATTAAGTGTTTACAATATTACGGATTATTTCTTAATCTATTGTTGATATGTAGGTATTCTTGGTGGAGTAGTATGATGGGTGTATCTGAAACAATTAAAAAAAAAGTTTGCGGCAGAATCAAATCAAATAACTTAATATGGTATATTTTTGTTTATGGAATAATATCTATGAGCGGTGATCTGTGTATGTTCATTTGTTCATTTATGACAATGACGTTAGGATTTTTTAAGTGTTTGGAAATTTCTATGATGTCTTGTCATTGCTAAATGTTACAAATATATGTTTTTTATGGAAAAATGAAAAAAATAAAACAAGAATTTATCGTTTAAGTAAACAAAAAAAAATATCGGAAATCTGGACATGAAATGACAGCGTTACTCATATGAAGCCAAACACACAATACTCGTAACATACAAAATACAGTCTGAGTTTTAGTATTCAATTTCAAGTTTTGGTACCCAGTCTTTCAAAAAGTGTCTCTAGAGAATTTAAACCTTACTACGTAATTCAAGAACATAGGTATTTAAAATTTAATAAAAAAATATTTTTCAGTTCACTTTGCAAAGTCAGATTTGACTGACAAATAAAACAGTAGCTAAAAAACAATTGTAGAATGATTAATTTGAGAGATGAGTTTTTTGTTGTTGATATAAGAAGATTCGGTTCTCTGTGTCTGTTCATAAATGCATAAAGCATGATGATATAATATTTAACTGGATCATTAAAATAATTAACTATAGGCAGGCTTCAGGTTTTATGTAAAACACGTCTGTGCTTTTTCATTGCATATCATGGTTGTTTTACTCTCCCCTACTATGGAATAGTGGACAGTCATGAATTCACATTTTTAAGCACATATCAAATTATTAATTTCTATATGTAGAGTGTGCACACTATGAGTTTCGTCGTAATGTGTTTGTATGTATGGCGTACGTCGGTGTCCTTTTTGTATCCTATCTACAGCCCAAACTTTAAGTCCAATAGACTTCATATTTACATCATAAGTGTAAAGTGCATAGACTAACCGTTTTTTCTCTATGATTTCATTATATGTTGCTATTTTTTGTATATTCTCTACAGTTCAAACTATAAGATTGAATTCATATTAATATAATTTATGGAATGTTCTTAAACTTAGAGCTGATTAGTTTTCATACATATCAGTTTATTTCTCCTCTGTGATTTCATCTGTCAAAAATTTAAAAATTCTCTCACGGTCTGTAAATTCATTGATTTATGAATTATAATTTTTTTTTATTTTGTGATACAATAGAAATGCACTTTTGAAATACATTCATGAATTTTCAGTCTTTCCAGAAAAAAAAACTTTGGTCTGTTATATTAAGTGTGAAATTGCATATATGTGTTATGATATATAATAATGTATCGATGTGTTTTGTTTAGAGAAGTGTATCTCTTAGTCTCCACTACTATGAATGTAGTTATATTCATCTTCACAGAGTAGGCAAAAACAACTGATCACCACATTCTTCTATTGTGACAAATATCCTTCGCTTCATCAACATTCATGAATTGTCTCATACATGCTCGTCTATTGTTAAGGCAATTTTTTTACATCAATAATTCATCAACAGATATCGTCTAGATAGTGCATACTACGAGTTTCGTGACAATGTTTTTGGGTGTATGGTGTCTCATGAAAATTTTTCTTTGTCCTCTGGAAAACTAATATTTGTTTAGGAATCTAATAGAAATGTTTTTCATAAAAATGCATTTAGGGATCGTAAACTATTCAACAAGAAAAAATGTACCTACCTAAACTTTCTTTTAAGTAGAGATTATGTAAGCCACAACTCCCTTGTTTTGAAACGGAATAACAGCATATAAATATGAGTGATGAGAAGGTTTCAATCGAGAAACGTACCTACATCCATCACGGCCTAATCCCAAAATATGGGGATACTAGCGACATGTGTGCGGGTGTGCATAAATTTCAAAAGAGAAGCATGATACATGCGCGTGTCTGCCCAGACCATCCTCGTCACACCTAAAAAAAGCAACATTCAGAAGGGGTGGTGAACCTCATTGTTGAATTATGTGAGATGTTATTGTTGCCAGTTGTATTTTCGAATACCCGGCTCTATGGCACATCCGAATATAATACAATTCTTAGCCAATGCTTCACACATAGAATTACATATAAGGTAGCTTCACAAAATTCTATCGAGATACATAAATATGCAAAAAAACATCAAGTAAGCTTTGTGAAAATTATATTGCATATTGTATTTTGTTTACGGCTGTAAATTTGTCTTTTGGTTTACTGTAAAAAAATAAAACATGAATGATTTAAATATTTGATCTAAATTCTTAATATTTCCAAACAGACAACATTTTCTTTGATCGAAATTCTGAAATGTTTTTGTGTAGGTACAGACCCTTTGTGTAATGTTATATCGTTTGTAATTTTTCGTGAAATTATTATAAAATATATATTGAGGAATTAAAAAAAAACTCGAGGGATACAAATTGTACCTACACTTGATATTATTTTTTTTCAAACTGCCCTGAAATAGCAGTCTTCAAAGGAAAGTATTATTTTTCATTCGCCAATTCTGACAGAAAAATAATATCACATCTTTATTTAAATTTGATAAAAAATGTTTAATAAATAATGATAACTCTTATACCTACCGTTGGATTTTATTTATTTCTTTGTCAATTAAAAGAAACAAAGTTTATTACATCTCTAAGTAAATTTTTACCAATCAGCCAAAAAAATGTAAAACCTCGAATTTACTATGTATACATAAGTTTATGGTATAACACCAAATGAAAATATAGAAAAATACATAGATACACGAAATAAACGAAATTATCATAGCAAATAGAAAAGGGTACTACGAAACTTTGTACAAAAAAGGAATATCATTTAAGAAATAGTAGAAAGAAAAATTCTTTATCTTTACTTACTTTACTTTTCGTGTGGCTCTGGGACCTACTTTAATATTTATACAAACTTAGTCGATGTTTTTTTCCATAATACAATACAAAATAACTAAACTTATATATTATAATGGAATTTAATTCCTCAATAGGCGACTCCTGTTCTGAGGTTATAGTAACAATAACTAGGCAATATATTTTTGCCACATAAACTTTCGATGTGGCATAAAAGTAAGAAAAAGTATAAAAAAAATAAGTACAAAAGTATAAAAAACAAGTGTATTTGTGAGGGTGAGGGTATGTTTGCATGTGTAAGCGTACGACTTGGGGATGTGTGTAATAAAGATCTATGAGGTCATAAGAAAAACTCTGTTTCACCAAAATTTAAGATTTTCCATTATCTTGTTGCTTCTTCTTTTAAATAAAGCGTTTGAAACACAAGTAAGGTGAATGAGAACGGAAAGTGTGATAAGATTAGCAAATTAAAGAAACCAGGTGTGATTTTTTTAAAAGAATGAATATGTCCTTGTCACATCACATCTTCATACACTCCCTCAATATGCTTGTGCTGTAGGTGAACGAAATCGGTCGTGGCAGGATTGTAACTCGCGACAACTGGACCGCAGAATAATAACGTTATTTTTCAATAATAAATTGTGGTCAGTATATTTAAAAAAATAAAAAACAAGATTTTCACAGTGAATATAGTTTTTCAAGAATATTTAGTCCAGACACAATATACAAAGTGTTGGCTTAGGTACCTATGTGTTCAAATTTTCTTGTCATAATATTCATTAAAATCTCAATCGGGATATATTAATTGGAGTATAACATATAATCAACCATTCGATTTTACAACACAAAAGTCCGCCGGGATTCAATCGATTCTAATTTCATTTTCGATTTCATCTTTCCAATTTATTTCTTGCGGTTCACAATTCGTATCAATCATCTGTGCCAAATCCAATTTAGCTATCAGATGATATACACACCGCTGTTAAAGAGTTTTATTGGAATGAATCTTGAAATTTAATATTATAATTCACAAAAATATTTTTTTGATAATCGTATATTTATACTTACATATAACGTGCTTATTTTTTATACGGAAAAATAAATTTCTTGTACCCATCAAATAATAATAAATTAATATTTTATGTCATTTTTTGTTTGACGATATCAAGGTAAGTATATGAATTATAAGTGAAGTTGGTACAAATTATGAGGGATAAAGTCTTTTGAGTCTGTTTGATGTAGTTACCTATTTTTGTCCCTTTGAAATGGGACTGACTGTTTTCGAGATTAACTTTCCTGGAAGATCGCGATAAATAATTTGAATGAACCTGGAATTGTCTTTGTAAGGTATATGATGTACGTGATAAAGAAAGTCTACTTGAATAAAAATATAAAAAAAGACTATAAAAATGGTCGTATTATGATTTACGAATAGTTCTAAACAGTTATAAATATAAAAAAAATATATTATTCTTAAAGAAAGGTTACGAAAGGCAAAATAACATCTCACATAGTTCTACAATGAGGTTCATCACCTTTTTTTACACTCATTCGATACAATTTATTAGTAAAAAAGATATACAAAAAAATAAAAAAGATACAAAAAATAAACACACAAAATATATTACATAAAAAAGAAAAAAAAATGTGCGTGTGCATGTGTCGTGCTTCCGCACCCCTGCCACTGGTTACCCGCATTGTAAGATATGTCGTGATAGTATGAATATTAGAATGATTTTAAGGAAGCTATATACTCCTGGTACGGTGGGACGCTTGACGAAAAAAAATGAAAATATTGTGGCGTCACCAAAAACACCAAAGTAAGGTTAAACATGTCTCAATCAATCTTTAATCATCTACGGTGTAGAGACATAGACTATAATGCCTGATTTACATCGGTTAAGTGTTTAGTTAAGTAGGTTAGGACAGTGGGTAAGTACAGCAGTGTAAGGAGTCCAGACAGTAGCGGGTCAACTTGCCTTGCAAGTTGATCGAAATGAATCGCTTTCAATTTTCTAAGTACCTATCTCATATTATCATACCACCTCTCGCACGCTCGTATCACCTCCCGCGCGGTACTTGACACGCTACTTGGCACGTGTAAACAGCCAATTTATTACAGTGAATAGGTAAAACTAGACGATAACGCGCGCCGCGTGTATTTATCATCAAATATAATACCTATATGTGTGTATGGTTGTACGGTCATCGCTACGAAACAAAGGTACTTGAGAGTCTGCAGTGTAAACGGTTACTGTCCACCAGCCACTTTACTTGTTACCTGCCACTTGACTCGTTACCAGCCTCTTGACCTAACACTGAACTGGTGTAAATCAGGCATAAGAGGATTGATGTCTTTAACAAAAAAAAACATGTTTGGAAATTCTTTCATAGTTTTATATTGTAATATATTTAGACATGTAGAGTCAACTAGGTATTTATCGGGTTAAACAAGGACACTACAGAGAAAGGCATGTATTTGTTTAATGATTATCATCATCTATATCCCTTCTTAGAATTATCCTTCTGAAAAGCTTGTCTCCTTGTATTCAGCGATAAAAATTTGGCTGGCGTTAATTTCTGTATGAAACAGTAGCTTTGGGATATAAGGCAATATAATATTATAGAACAAAGATAGAGGTTATTTTTGTCGAAAAATCTAGTTAGAATTACAAGAATTTCTTAATAAGAGGAATAATAATTAAACATATTTCTACACATCACATAATACATATTCTAGTATGTGGGTGATTAAAGCCACGAATTCTCAAACCACAATGCTGTGATACGATAAAGCCATGTCCTTTGCGGGGTAAGCAGGAAAACCGGGCGCCTTACTCTATTTTCGCACATTCCTGTCTTTCTTTGTATCCATGCATTGTCTCATATGTACATGGTCGTCGGTTGTTCAAGCTTCTCACGTTTTCTTCTTTCAAAATATCATTCACATTCATGCCATTCCTTTCTGAGGCGGCCCCTACTATTCTTTTTCTTCGTTTCCTCAATGCTGATGGTCGTAATCTATGGGGCCGCCAATGGACATAACGAGTCGCCTCCAGTCCTCTCTGCCCTCCGCAGTTCGCACCACCGAATAAAAGTCATTCCCGGACATCTCCTTAATTTGGTCACACCATCGCGCGGGAGATCTGCCTCTACTTCTTTTATCTGGTACACTTCCTGTAATAATGCCTTTTTCCAGGTTAGCTGGCTCTCTCCTGGCGATGTTACCAAAGAAGCTCAATACCCTACTATTCATTGTATCTCTAACACCCATGTATATTTTTTTGGTCAGTCATTTATCGTTCATTCTTTTGATATTTACTTTCACATTCATTCATTCACTTATATTTTACTAATAATATCCTACTCTATCTTGTATTCTCTCATTATTGTTTTTTTATGAATGAACTTACAAATTGTACTGACAAATTGTTTATTTTATTTATCATCATCATCAGCCTGTGTTTGCCCACTGCAGGACATAGGCCTCCCCTCTCCTTCTCAACTCATCCCATTCCTGTGCGACTCCCATCTACTATGGTCCTACAAATCTTTTAATGTCATCCATCCATCTGTTAGGTGGTCACCCTTGTGGTCTCTTGTCGCCTCTCGGTCTCCACTCCACCAGTCTTTTCGTCCATCTATTGTCGGTCATTCTTGATATGTGTCCTGCCCATCTCCACTTCTGCATGGCTATTCTCTCAACCACATCGGACAGTTTGGTATGACTGCGTATCCATTCCTATTCCTGTCTTCTAGTTTTATGGCCAACATTATCCTTTCCATTTTTCTTTGTGCTACACGCAGCTTGTTTGGCAAAGGTCGTAGTTTCCATGCCATAAGTGAATACTGGCAGAATGCACTGCTCAAATACCCTTGACTTCAGAGAATTCGGTATGGGGCTTTTATTTACCACATGTTATTTTTCTAGTCACAATCAAAAATTTACAGGAATACTATATAAATAAAATATTAACGGAATTAAGAGAGGCTTGACACTGAAACTTGACACTGGGCCTGACCCGTTTCGTCTCTTCCATATATAGCGTTGGTACATCATTCTAGAAAGATCGGCAAGTCCTTATTGACTGATGACAGAGGGCGCGCGGCTCTCTGATTGGACCGGGCAGCGGGCCCTCCTGGTCGCGAAGCTGTTACATTCGCGTCGCCACAATTTATTCAACGTATCGTCTATTTATTTGATAATCTTGAATATCACAACCCACTTTTTTAAAAATAACCCATCCATATGTACACTCATACCATTACGGCATATACCAGAGTGTGGATTAACCAGCGATGGGTGTGCGGATGTGCATTTCCTATTAAAACCTGTCTCACTACACACCAGTTTCGTCTCAACTAAATAGGCACTACATTTAATATGGTGAAGCTCATTGCTGAAGTATTTGAAGAATTATTTTGCCTGTTGTATTTTCGATTACCCATCTCATACGTAACACCCGAAAACAATGATTTGATAATGATTTAAATAATGATTTGATAATGATTTAAATAATGGTTTTACAGCTTATAAAAGAACTCTTTTATGTTGTGTGAACTTATATAATATGGGTAGGTACGTATTAACTGTTCTTTTATTTTATCTTGTTATACCTATTGTTTTTTTATTAAGTACGAGTTCTACTTTATTTATATGCAGATCATATTGTTAACCATTAATGGAAACTTTGCTGGTTCATTTGATGTATTTTGTACCATTACATTATATTTACAAAACTGTAAATAAATAAAATAAAATAACAATAATTATTTATTTAATTTAAGTGTAAACAAACACTTATTTACGATTTACAAAGGTCAACAATGAATGTTAAATATTTACCAAAAATGTAAATAGTAGAATAAGTTTGAAATCAAAGATATAAAAAAATGATATAATAAAATACAATAAAAAAATAGATTATAAAAACATACAAGATAAGTAATTCAAAATTAAAACATATAAATTTTAATGGGATATGTAGGTTCTGGGGTGTGGGGAGTGATAAGAAAAAGTGGAAGAACTATTATTAGCTGGTGTTTCGCAACAAATAACTTTTCAATTTAAAGATCTAATAAAACTAGTAAAAGATAATTGAAACATTTCTGGGAAAAAGATGAAACAATTCTAACACAAACTATTCAACGCTTTGCTCTCTTTATTTCTATTTGTCCTAAGTGTCTTTCTACATCACTGTTGGGTCACGACAGGGAATACCCTAAGTGCTTAAACATCGAACAACTTGAAAAATTAAATTCCAACTAAATTCTTAAATTCTCCTTTCGCAAGAATTACTCCTTCGGTGTATTATTTGGTCGAGTTATTTTTTGTGATGGCAACTCGGAAATTAAATGTGACAGATATAATGACCTCAGGAAAAGGTAAATAAATATAGGCATCTTCCTATTTTTGATACAACTGAGAGGTACATTTTTTTGACAGGTAGGTAGGTACCTACCTACTAAATATTATTTCTTTAATTTTATTCTTATTCAAAATTAACGATGGAATATTATATTTATACTCTACACTGTATAAACAGTTTATCAGTGCAAGTTCTCTCGCATTGCAATAAAATTATGCAATACCTACATAAAGTATATCATGGGCCCACGTTAGTAAGGGCCCGTGAAGCAAGTCCCAACCACTTTTCACCTGTACTCAAATACCTATACTAAAATTCCCATACAAAAATTGTACTGAAAATTTTACCTATACTAAAATATCGTCCCGTACAAAAAAATGTATTAAAATACCGTCCCTACGAAAAACTTGCGGAACATATATACACGAACTTTTTCACTTTTTTCCCTTATATCCTATGACCATCAAATTTTGCAGAGATATTCATTGGCTCGATAAAAATTATACCTCATTTACTTGATCGAAAATGATCGTCTATGGATCCAGATATTCAAGTTCAAATTTTCATACAAAATATTATATTATAATTTGAGTCGATTTTTTTTGTGTTGCGCTACGAGCATTTTGTGACGCAACATTTTCTTATGAGCCTTGAAATTTTATTAGAGTCAATTTTTTTGCGTTATTACAAGCGACGAGCGTCACATCCAACTACCTATATCAGTCATTTTGTAAGTATACAACAGGGACTTGTGTCAATATTCCCCTTTTAAGGGGTTTTGTCAGATACCATTTTACAATGAATATAAAATAAATCGAAAACAATGTAAATCAAGGGAAATAATATTTAAAATAAGACAATTCATAAAACATTACCAAGAAAATAAAAATAATCAAAAACAATTAAAATTATGTAAATTAAACGAAATTTTATTTAAAACGAGGCAATCCAAAAAACGATGCAATGAAAATAAAATTAATAAAAAACAAAAGGAATTAAAATAATGTAAACCAAAAGAAACAAAGCAACGAAAATGAAAAAGATTCGAAATAGTACAATTAAAGTAATGTTAATTAAAATAAAACATAAAAAGGCAATGCAGAAAAATATGTAATGAAATGAATCAAAACAATTGAATTGCTAGGGAATTATTTAGTTAAATATTGATTTGTTCTTGTGAGGCACCGACTAGAAATAGTGCTTTCACACTTTTCTGTCATCATTCTATCAAAGAGTGCTTTCACTCTGTTATGTCAAGAGGTATAATAACATCCCACACAGTTTAGCAATGGGATTCACCACCCATGAAACGAGACAAGACTGGTGTGTGGGTAAATACGGATGTGTCAAGAATCATTTTGAAAAATCCAGGATTATTGTCAAAACCCCTCCGTCACTACATAGTAGGATAGTATTTTTATCTCTTTATACAAAAATATTTAAGTGGGTAGATACTTTTTCATTAGATATTATTTATTTGAGAAGGTAGGACATCATTTCTCTTGAAAAGTATATTTTTAGAGAACATTAATATTTATTGTTGTTTATCCCTTCAAAGTGCTTCTTGGTAATTATTGTTAAAGGGAAATATGAGATATTAATATTTTCTTCAGCAGCAGATATTTTTTTTGACAGCCAGGCGAGATTGAATAATTGGATGTTTTGTGAGAAGCTGATTGGAACTTTTAGTACTACTTACAAAGTTGGAAGGAAAATATGAAGAATTATTCTATGACTTTTCTACGAAGCAATGCTGGGTCAGATTTATTCCAAATTATGTCATATTTTCTTATTTGACACAAGATATGTATAGTATATGCAAATGTACATCATAATCAATTTTCTTCCCAGGGTAAGTAGAGACAATGGAGTACCGTACCGTGCTTATTTCGACGAACGTCCATTTTTTCGTCCTTTTATTATTCAAATCATACAGCAGAATGTGTCATAAAAGGCCAGACTGTGTGGATTTATGTTAAGTATTTCGCATATTTTTCATACATAAAAACCGTTTCTTTTGTTTGTATATATAAATAATGTTTGTTTTGTTTGTTGAATATGTAAGTCTTATTGTAATTCGCTACTGCCACCAGTGGGACTGTAATTGACCTATTCACATAAACTCTTTGACCGAAATAAAATATTATAACGTAAAGAGAAACTTAAAGCGCTCTCTAAATTTCGGTACCATGGTGCAAAAAGAACAATCCACGAATGTGAATAGAAGATAGAAGATATTAATATACGAGTACTGTACATTTTAAGCCTCAGAAAGTGAACAAGATCTATAGAAACAATTACCTATCTCAATGTGAGTTTTGTGATAATAAGGTGCCGCACTGATAACAGAATCGCTGGATTTATTTTTTTTAATTTCACGGGAAACTAACTGGTACTATGTCAAATATTAATTTAACATGCACCCAATATCAAGTTGCTACATTGTGGAGACGATATTAATCGTCTAACGGATCCAGACTGAAAACAATTAAACTGTGACTCCACCGGGAATCGAACCCGGACTCTTTGGATCAGCAGTCAGATACCTAACCAACTGAGCCATGAAGGCCGACTGCTTCTTTATTTTTTATTTTTATTTTTTCACACCTTTATCACAATGACTATTATGAAGATCAGTGCTGCCCAACTAGGTAACCCTGTTCTAGGGCTAGCAGTTTACAATTTTACCAAGCCAAATATTTGACATTTTGGTTTTACATAGTTATGTATTTTGTCTTTTCAAAAAAAAAATATTAGAGTGGACACCAGACCTCACAACACAACAAATTACAATACTATATAGTTACTAATATATTAAACACAAAAGTATTATTAGTAAATTTTGATATATTATTATTCCAATATTATTTCTACCACAATATGCAAACTAAATCACTAAATGTTCGGAATATATGCCTAGTTATCGTAAAGCAACTTGATCCAGTAGTGTGAAAACCGCTCCTCTCCATGGCGAAAACGCTCAACAAGTTTGGTGGAATCTATACAACGACACTAGATGCAAGACACTTGTGTGTTTACTTGTCTACATCTTCACCGCGACTCTCAGGTTACAGTTGTAGTTTTAGTGTCACTGCCGTGTAACCAAAATATTTACGTTGTCACTTGAGCTGGAAAACTAGTTGTACACATAGATCCAACACAAAAAATTCCTACCATGTGGACACCATAGACATGATTTCTTTCACAAATAACGCATATCTTGCACGACGAGTGTACCTTTACATCACACTACATACAGATTCCCCTGCATGGACTCACCATTGGCATTAGGTACCTACCTTCGACAAATGAAAAAGTATATGGAAATCTCGCAGTATGCAGCTCAAGATATGTGTTTTGACCATTTTTCCGAACGATCCATGTGACCTAGAAGATATATTTGAATGATAAATTCTTTGTTTGTTTCCAGGCGGCAGCCAAGATAGACCGGTCGGCGTGTCCCGGAATCTGTGGGCCACAGCCCGCCCCAGCTCCAACCCTGTCTTTCTCCAGCTTCAGAAACTCATTCACCACTAATGTCAATTACCTGAAACGAAGGTACTTACTTACAAACACCATCATTCTCTCATAACATTATTATTTATATTGCTATGTCTCTCTCACCACTCATACATCTAGCACTTTAATATTAATTACTTGATTGTAAATTTATGGCCAGTTTCAAATTAATCGAATTTCGTGATGTATCGAATGATTCAGAATATTGAATGCATGATTATACGGGAATGCTCTCGAGTATTACTGATCTCTAATGGTTTACACTTTTCCTTCTTGATACACGCCCAAATGTATGTATCCTTTGGATACAAAGCGTGGATTGTCTGGTATTGATTAATCTTCAAATACTTCAGTAAAAATATTAATTTAACGAAGCTTTTGATAGTCTTTCTTTGAACTTAAATACAATTTGATAAAAATCCCATCGTTATTAAAATTATACTAAATTATTCATGGCATATAATTAACTCTGGACAAATTTTAAGTGTTAGTAGGTTTTCAGTACACGACCTATATCATCAAAGATGTAATCTAAATAGTGTGCTTTTGTCTCCGTTCAGATCTGTATTTAGATTAAAATGGTTGTACATGTATGTACATTGTTCCCACAATAATTATTCAAAGCATCAAACCTACAGTAGCGAACGGACTAGTATATTGTGTTTAGTACATTCATACAGAAAATATGTTTGTAAATTTTCTTCATAACAGGGGAGCAAGTCTTGAAAAAACAAAAGAAAATATCGCAGGGACCATAAAATACTCATGGATAGGTACACAAAACAGTTGAAGAGGATTACTCGTAAAATTTAATTCAAAATATATTTTGCACAATGAACAAGGATACCGAAATCATTCAGATATAAAGCCGTATTTCCATGTTGTATGTTCGATGTTGTAATATAATCTTTTAAATGTTAATTTGTTTAACTTATAAATTATGTTAACTTTTCGATTGACTTTGCTTGATGGGAGTACTCTGAAGATGCTCGTCTAGAGCGAAATTAGTATATTAAGTCATGTGGAAGAAGATTACAAATCAGTAGGTATTTTATTTTAATATACTTGTAAATTAGATAAATAACGGATATTAGATTACTAGTGTACCTAGATGATAACTTGAATGATAAGTTGGTATACGATTATCTTTCCCTTTCTTTAGAAAAATTTGTAATAGAATTGCAAAAAGTAAAAAATGAAAGCAAGGTTATACGTTCATTTCAAACTCTACATAATAATAATAGTATACCAAAATTGAACTATGTCGAAATACAAGATTTACCCCAGAGAGCAAGAGAATGATAATTAGCCATTCATTTGTAACTAGTCTTGGTCTTTTGTTCGACCATCACCAGTAAGTAACAAATAGAAGCGGTCAGCAACCTGGCGTTTAATCTAAATTTCTCCTCATTTAATTTGAATTTCCTAATTGCTTTGTACAATGGTCTCACAGTCCTGAAGGATTTATGAGTCTAGAATATTCTCTTGACCGAATCGAATTCGAATTTAACAATATTTCGATTTATACATATCACGACATTAACTGGCCATAAATTTATCTATTTCCCTATTTACATGTCAATGCACTGTCAGATAATAAAAACGCTTCATAAGTAAGCATTAAATTTAAACCTTATTTTTACACGCACGCATTTACAGATACGTTTGAGCTTATAATCAGTTTAATGCATTCACAACTCAACAAACTTTGGAGGAAATTAAATTCTACATAGCTCCATCTATTATTTTATGATTACTTGAAAAAATAATAGTATAGGTTGAATCGTTAAAATACTACAACATAAAATATCCTTTCATTAAACACGAAATCTCCAAATTTTGAAGACATGAGACAATATTTATTTAAACCCAAATAAAAACTATTACAAACCCTTTATATTTCTTGTTAATTGTAATCATTGCTTAATGGATTCAACAAAAAAAACTATTTATGATACACTTTTCTATTAAATATCTTTCAAAATGTCTCCTTACATAGAAATTTTCAGTAATTCATTCCGAAAGAGATATTCTGGTTTCTCCGAAGCTGGAATTACAAACGTTGAGCTTGCATTTAACGTAAAGTTTTGATAAAGCTTTTGTATACAAAGTAAAATACGTATTATCAAGAGAGGTATTTTACACAAAATTATTGAAAAGTTTAAATTAATACGTATGAAAACATCTTAACAAGCTTTTAAGCTCAAGAACTTTGAATATATTTTAAGTGATTCATTTCGTTCTGTAAAATATTATCAATTGAACCTTGTAACAATTATATTTTGTAGGGCAGTAATCATTACGTTGTTCTGATATTTTCAACAAACAAGTGAAACTCGTTCTAAAACCAAACTATTTTAGACACAATTCTGACTAATAATCTTTGTTTTCAATGATAGCTCTATACATTATCACCCCCAAAGTAATCAATAAACAATCTACCATATACGTTAAACACATTATGTAATAGCCTATATGTATACCGTGCAAGGACATGAAATTACCCTTTTTATTATATGTACACGACAATTTAAAATGTAAAAATGTATCATTACAATATTCATGGACATACATACATCGGCTGATCTGTTAGTGCATGGGAAATGGCATTTTTTACATGTGGCATTTTGCAAAAATGTTCATCCTATGACGTATAGCGGAGAAGGCACGCATATCTCTTATTGACCAATTTTTACTTATCACCAGGTAATAATTATATATAATTTTTATACAATCATATTTTAACTGTACATTTTTTTGTTTCGCTTGGATAACCCGTAGGTATAAAATTTGTACAATTAACATAGAAAAAAAAATCAAAAATATAATTTCCTTTTAGATGCTTTGTCACTTAAATTTTGTGTCTAGCCTAAATCCTGTCGTTGTCTGTGCAATTTTTAATTACTCTTTTTTTTTTGCTTTTGAATTCTGAAATATCAGTGCAAGTTTAGTAAAAATTATGAATTAATTACATTCAATTATATTAATTCGTATTATTTTATTTTCTACCCGCTAGTCTCTTTGTGTGAATATTTTTTTCGTTATTTTTTTATAGATTCCGTATTTCATTCTTGAGATTTAAAATAACTTTTAAATTTCATTATCACAAAATTTATTTGATTTATACAACCTACAAAAATTATTTAGAATCAATAGGCACAATGCCTTTTTTTGTTTTATAACATGTTGAAATAAACAGAATAAATTTTTTATATGTAAATGAAAATATTAATTTATCAAAGAATTATTAAAGTAACAAACACGTGGGTTTGACAATAAAAGGTTGAAATTTAACTTTAATCTCCGAAAATATTCGGGGACTATTTTCAAATATAATCGTTGAATTTTAATTAAGAAACTAAATAATTTGACTCCAAAACATTTTTTAATAATTAGGTAATATGCATAGTTTTTTTGTTGTTTTGGTAAGTATATTTATTATACTATTTTATATGTTTTACAAAATATTAATAGCATTAATTTTAGAATAAACATTCTTTTTTTCTAATATTTTTCATCTGTCTGAGAGATTATTTTTTTTTAATGTAACAGGTTAATTTTATAGCTTCATTCAGAAATAATTATTTTTTATTAATTTTACTCGCCACGAACGTATTTGTATAATATTTTAATGATTTAATTTTATTGTAAGCGAATCATAATCAAAAATATCATTTAACGATTCGGCGGATATTTTGTGGTAGTTAATATTAACCATATTTGAATTATAAATTAGCTATAAACCACTTGTTTTTTGAGTTACTTCGCGACATGTTTCGGAAGCGCTGTCCTTCCATCGACCGGCGCGGCGTGTCTAGACTAGACACGCCGGTCGATGGAAGGACAGCGCTTCCGAAACATGTCGCGAAGTGACTCACAAAACAAGTGGTTTATAGCTAATTTATAATTCAAATATGGTCATAATCAAAAAACTTATTTTATTTTGTAATGAGTTAACGTTATTTTAAGTTTAGATTTTGAAAGTTGTTAAGTAAAATCGTGATATTTAATATCATCATAATTTATTTATTTATTTTCTCTCAGAAAGCTACAGCTATAATTTCTTCAATGGTCATACAGAAATTGATTACATGGTTGAAAAATTTATAAGAAAATGCAAGATAACAGAAAAAAGAAAATTTAAAAAGATAGTTAAAAAACAAAGATATGCACATACACAGTTAACGAGTATGTTAACTGTGTATGTTAATTACGAGTATAAATTGTGAATATTTATACTCGTAATTAACATACACAGTTAACGAGTATGTAAACTGTGTATGTTAATTACGAGTATAAATTGTGAATATTTATACTCGTAATTAACATACACAGTTAACGAGTATGTTAACTGTGTATGTTAATTACGAGTATAAATTGTGAATATTTATAAAAATTATGCCTTTGTATTTGAGTCATCTTAATTAAACATGATTTAACGTTATTAAATCTGGTTGGCTGTAAATAAATTATTGTAACCCTTTCTTAAATTGCTATTATTGAACGGATAAAGACAATTTGGATAAATCAACGGAATAGCTGTTCACGATTTAGCAATTCAATTTCACGAATTCGCAATTGGAGATAACGTCAGAAAAAATTTACTTTCATATGTTCTGAATATGAATTGACGATTTGACATTTTAGAATAATTCAATTTACATTTTGATCGAAATCCGATCCCTTTTGGCATGGTGTATATTATGTTAATTTATATGTCAAAATAGCGTTATGGATAAAATCTTAATCATAATTGCTTACATTTACTAAAATTTATTGAAATATTTAAATAATAATTCAAAATAATTTAAATTATTGTCTGTTGTTATTAATTATAAACAGTTCTTAGAAATAATATAAGCGCCTTTTGTAAGATTTATTTTATAATTTTGATTAAAATATTTATAAGTAGGTATAAAGAACTTTCATTTAATATTAATTTATTAAGTAGGTATACTCATTTACGAATCACGTATATTTTTATCATAACATGTACAGTGTATATCTGTTTTTAATTATATATCTAAACAATATGACATACCTATTTTTAGATACTATTGTTTACATGATTCATACAAAAATATAGCTTTCGCAGTAAGTCGTCTAAAAAACTAAAGCCTTATCTTTTGACACATTACAAATATACACAATTTTCGTATGTGATTTTACGTCTCGACACAAATCTCAAATGTCAAATATCATACAAGCAAAAAATCTACAATATGGTAAGATTATTTTTCTTGTCAGATACGTGTTTGATACTTGTACATATATGGGAGCTAGTTTAGAATATATCTACATCAACAGAATTTCAAGTGTTTTCAATGGATTCGAACTTCTATTAATATTTACTTAAATGTTTCAATTTCAATGTCACTAGATCTTAATAAATTGCCATCTAATTTATTCCTTTTTACTTTAATTAATTTTTGATACTTTAATAAATGGGACCAGAATTAGAAAAAACGTGTTTTTTGTTGAAAAAAACGATTGGTTTAATATTTTTTTTACATCACTGTTGGAACTTAAAATCAATTATTTTATTTAAGCAAAAACAAATAATTTTTACCGATTTACTGATATGGAGATTCATCAAGCATCGTTCGCTAAGAAGTTCGATTCAAAAATATTGAGATCTAGAAAATGCAGAGTTGAAATACTTAACAGAGTTATATTCTATTTAAACACTCGAAATCCTAAAGATTTATGTATCACAAACTATAAGCCCCTTAAACCAAGTAGGTATTGTAATGCATATTAATTTATTTAAAAAAATCTTACATCTAATTTTTATTTTTTGGTGGTATTTGATACGTGTCAAAAAGCTTTGTTTGTGAAAAGTCGAATGATTTCCCGTCCTTTGGATGTGAAATGTTTGTCCCAACTAATAGTTTTTATTGAGTTACTTGCCATCCAGGTTCAGTTCTGGGGACCTGTCCTCAGAATGCGAAGAAGGCGAGGTGGATCCATACGCTGGACAGAAGGGGGCCACGGCAACCACCAGCCAACCAACCCAACGGCAGCCAACTCATTCCACGTCGTCGGCACATCCACCAGGTAATTCACATTTCAAAAAATCTATTTATGTATACCCTCCAAGATAGAGGAAGGAGCTCGAAAATGAGAAGAATCTGTGATGTTGGAGACGTTGGGGAAAGCATCTGCACGCCTGTCGCTGGTTACTCAATATTTTGGGATTTGTTGTGATGATATAAGTAATTGAATGTACATATGAAAGATAAGCGAATGATGTGTGTGTCAGGGAGACTGCATGATTGGCGGAATGTACCTATACTAAAGAATGAGGCTCATTCTTAACTCATTAAACGTGGCGAAGGTTCATTTTGTGTAAGGGATGAAGTCCTATAGAAAAAAATGCCAACGATATCTATTCTGTTCTCCTATATATCTTTTTTTGTGAAACTAATATATTATTATTGTCGGCCTTCGTGGCTCAGTTGGTTAGGCATCTGACTGCTGATCCAAGAGTCCCGGGTTCGATTCCCGGTGGAGACACAGTTTTTAATTGTATTTTCAGTCTGGATCTGTGAGACGATAAATATCGTAAGTCTCCAGAATGTAGCAACTTGTTATTGGGTGCGTGTTGAATAATTATTTGACATAGCACCTGTTAGTTGGCCGAGAAGCTACATAAAATAAAAAAAATAAATAAAATAAAAAATTATAAACTGAGGAAACAAGTTGATAATAATTTTTTGACAAATTTTTAAGATCTCAATTTATATTTTTGTTCGAATTCCTGGTTTTCCTGTAATATTCCATCTTCGTCTCTGTTGTTATTAAAAAAAATGTCATAATATATCATTGACTCCTAACAGGGAAAATATCCAATCAAATATCCAACTATAAAAATATTCTTTTTGCTAATGTTTATTGAAAAAGGACGATATTCATTACCTTCTTCAGCTTATAAAATCCTGATATTTCGCTAAAATTTATTCGCCCGCCAAAAAACCTAATAGTTATTAGAAAAATATGAACACATATTAATTCTTCAAATTAGATGCCGCCTCAATCGACATATTGAAAACTCCTGATAAACTTAATAGTTTTTCGTTTTGCCGATTTTCCATAATTCATTTTTTGTAAAATAAGCCTGAAGCTTTTATAACTATTTTGGTGTAAAATCCGCTTACTAATTAATAATTCTATTTGGTTCAGTCCTTCGAAAATATAATTTTTAAGTTTCAAAATACGCCTAATTAATTTCCTTCCTCGGTTCTCCGGTGTTCGGATATCTCGAGAGGATAAGTTCATGACTATTAAGACTTCTCCATGGTTTCATATAACCAGACGTGAGGGTCAAATATCCCAGAGTATAAACATCTTATAATTTATTCATGTTTCGAGCCAAAACAGACGATTTAGAATAATATATACTGAAGGTTGCCAAAGCACAACATCTCCTACAGATTATATATTTCTTATGAAAATTCACCGACGTATCTTAGAAATTTTAGAAATTATGATTTCAAGAATTATAAAACGGCAATTTGTCGTCGTGTATCGGAGTTTTTTGGAATTAACCACAGTTCTATTTTATTTATTGGTTGATAGAGAGTTATACAGTCTACACAATTTATAAAATAGACAATGTTGCATTGCTTTGTTAGTGAACTTGTGAAAACTCCAAGCATTATTCAAAAGGAAAATTTACATTGATTTCAAAAATTTACAAATCATACATAATTAATTTACTAGTACCTACACAAAAAACGCAAAACAGCTGATTAAATCAAAGTACTGGGAAAGATAGGAGGAGACAGTTATTTATTTCAATGTTTCTCCTCATAAAGAGTAATGAGAATATTAGATATAATTGTTGATATAGGTTATTTGTTTTTTTGAAGAAATAAAAATTTAAAAAAAATATAATTTCGTAATAAAAATATAAAAAAGCGTGAAATATAGATTATGAATAAGATATCTGTTTCTACAGTCATTAGCATCATATAAAGGAAGTAATAATAACAATATAAAGGAAATTTCATTTCCTAGTACTTACATATTGGTTGTCTTCAAAAAATCGTAAGTATTGTACTTGGAAAGTTTTTTAATAAATCTAAAGTGGACACACTGTGTTGTACAAAATACATATAGGTACGAATCTTCGTCATTGACGTCAAAAACATTTAGAAATTGAATATTTTTTTTTTATTATTGCATATGCGCAAACATTGGATTTTTTTCCCTGTCGGGAGTCAAAGGTATTTTTTAACAGATAATTTAGATTGAGATATTGTATTGAGATAATTTAGAAATTCTTTACAAAATTACAATATTTCCAGTAATTTGTTGAAGATATATTATAAGAGATTTAAAGTCTTATTTACCTGAGTACATATTATACATATTCGTATCATATGAAAGCATTGACATATTGATATCTTCCGAAACCTATTTTATGGGATTTTTTTAAATCCGAAAATGTTTTTATGTTTATTAAAAATATAAAATTAAATATATCGTTTTACCACTTCAGATAAGCAAAGAGTCATATTTTGTTGTTGAATAAGAGGAAGTAGTACCTACCTATTGTTCCTCAGTCTATTTAGATATTGTATATCTCCTATCCACGGATGGGTGCTAGGTTTTCCGCCATCCATTAACTTACCACTATCCTTAAGAGTCCAACAAGACCATCCAAGGAGGTTTATAAATGAGAGAACTGATAATTTAGCTAGATTTTATATTTCATCGGGTGGCCTCACAGGTACAGTTTAATTTGACTTAAGACATCCTCCCTTTTGTTCATCCTTCTATGTCGAAGGAATGGAATACACATTATAATTTATCTTCAATTTCAAAAGGTACAAAACTTGCATCGATTCAAAAATTTATCCCCGTCAAACCATGGTTTGCCAAATTCCGTTGTACCCGACATGAATCTTCCGTCATATGCCGATTGAGAATCGAACCCTTTTGTTCCCCTTCTCACCTAGCAAGGTTGGATATTTAGAACTAATCTCTTTGTCTATGTGGCCAAGAAAAAGAAGTCAGCTTGGATCACATATATTTCAATTGCCCTACATCTACGTTCCCAATATCAGCTACACACTTGATTAAATTCAAAATCTTTCCTCCTCATTACATCGCCTCCTTACTCAGCCTTAGGTACTTCAAGTAGGTACTTCAAGTATGCACTTACAAAATTTGACATCAAATTGTGATTCCTTTTTGTACTTCCCATTTAAAAAAACTGCTTATCCCGTCTTTTTGAGTTCTAATTTAATGTTATTTACAAATTCACGATTTCAATGTTATTAACAAATGTTAAAACAAACTTGACTCTGGCCAATGTTCTTACATTTGAGGTTGCAAGAGCCATTTCAGTAATAATAATAACAACCAAAGAGGTCCACGGATCAAATACCGACGTTTATGATATTCTATCTGAAGGGCTTCACCCCTTAAAATGCACCACGGTTGACGAGTCACCGCCTAGCTAGACATTGAGGCGTCTGCTTTACTCTTCCACAAGAGTGAATGGAGCGTCGACCCAGAATCTTAGGATAGGGTTGCAACAACTCTCAAAATTTAATGACTGTAACATTTAATGTTAATGACTGGACCCCCGTGGCTGCAACCCAGTCCCATGTGTTGTCGAATATTTATTTAATTTGTATTTTTTCCTGTTGTTTAGCGCCAGCACCGACAACAGGCGCTGCCGCTCCCAGCTCCGCTACGAGCGCGGGCGGTGGAGAGTTGAGCCTGAACCTGCGTGGGCCACCACGAGGCACCTCCGCGCCCAGCAGCCCGGCCAAGTCCAGAGAGTCGCTCCTGCAGAGGGTGCAGTCCTTGACCGGGGCCGCCAGGGACCAAGGGGCTAACCTCTTAGGTATATTAAACAAAATAAATCAATATTGGAAAAACCGGCGTAATACCCGAATGTGGATATATTAATTAAAAATTATTTCTTATGCAAATACTTGATTGGTTGGAAAATTTTGACATTTGCGCAGGGTGTAAGGTGTTAACATGTATTTTATTTGAAAAATGGGAAACATTTAAATTGTACTTCTATCAAATATTCATCAACCGATAAAATTTAAAATCCATTTACTCCACAACTTTTTTTATTAAATAATTTATTTATTAATTAATTAATTAATTAATTAATTTATTTATTTATTTATTATTATTATTTATTTATTTATTTATTTATTTATTTATTTATTTATTCATTCATTCATTCATTCATTCATTCATTCATTCATCCATTTATTTATTTATTTATTTATTTATTAATTAATTAATTAATTAATTAATTAATTTATTTATTTATTTATTTATTTATTTATTTATTTATTTATTTATTTATTTATTTATTTATTTATTTATTTATTTATTTATTTATTTATTTATTTATTTATTTATTTATTTATTTATTTATTTATTTATTTATTTATTTATTTATTTATTTATTTATTTATTTATTTATTTATTTATTTATTTATTTATTTATTTATTTATTTATTTATTTATTTATTCATTTATTTATTTATTTATTTATTATTTATATGTTCAAATCACGTCGGGGTCACCAATATTTAGAGTAGGATGCTATTGGGGTTGTTATTTAATTGAGAATATAATATATCAGAAGGATATCGAAGGAAAGATATCACTAAATAAGATATTGCAATTTGAACTTAGGTACATAATTTACATTTATTTTCAGTTTAAATAAGTAACAATATTATACTTGATAAATTTACAGATGTTCGCGATGTTTGGGTCGATATTTATTTTACGATTATTACTAAAGAGTTTACACTGTAGTCGTCTTGTAATATGCGAATGGGAATATGGGAAATCGCGCTGCTTATTCGGTTCAGTATCTGATGTCCTTCGGCCATCTTCGTTAATATGAATGAGATGCAAGACCATCCGACAAATGACGTATTCATTGACCAATTGGTTGTGACGTGTAGCATCGCCACATATTTATTTATTTATCTTTTTGTACATAATGTAAACAAATATAATCCACACTGGCGGGCTTATTGCCATTTGGCAATATATTTAATTTTGTTTTAATTTTTTAAATGTAATATCTACCGCCAATTCTTTATATAAATTATTAAAGAATTGTTTAAATATATAGAGTAGTTCAGATAAAAATATAATAATAATTATGTTAATCCATTTTTATGAAACTGAAATAAATATTTCTACATAAACTTGCAAATGTAAAAAATCCTGCCAGGAAATGAAACGATGAAATAAGCGTCCTTTTCCTGCTTAAAAACTAAGAAAATCATTAAAATATTCAAAGTTTGTTTTATCTGAACAGGCATAAAACGTAAAATTTATTTCTTATATTAGTCTCTGAACGTCTTAAAGTTGAAGCAACACCAAAAATAAATGATAATTTTAAAAAATCAGGAGATCTTGTTTGGTTTCCTCCACATTTTCCAAATCAGCAATAGTTTTCATTGTCAAAAAATAACTAAAACATTCATTCATTTTCATATTCCATCTTGTCATGATTTCTTTCTTTTGTGATAAATACATAGGTAGCGTAACATCAGTGGCTGCTGGTGTTAGGCCCTCATTCAACAAGGAGCGATGTGTCACTCTTCTTGTAGTAGATGATCAACACACAGACTGGTCCAAATACTTCCGTGGCAAGAGACTCCATCATGACTGGGACATCAGAGTGGAACAGGCAGAATTCAAGGTAAATTAATGTTCATTTATCTCCTTTGGCTTATTTTGGTGAAAGTATTAAAAGAATAATGATGGAATGTAAATTAAATCCCTTGGTGTCATACATAGTCAGACAGACAAACAAGCGGTCATTTAGACAATTTTCTTTAAACATTTATTGTATTATCGTTGAAAATAACAAATAATCCTATGGTGTTTACGAAACTAAGATTCTATGATTTTATATTATTGGTACTTTTCAATGTAGGTATTCATTGTGTCAGCAAACCATCCTTACATTACAAAGTTTACTCAAAAAAAATGTATCAGATTACGGTGCTCAAAATTCTGACGACATTTACACTTTAGTGTCACTGGGTCTTGTTTAAAATAATCCAGAAGGTAGGAAAGTTTTAATTTCGGAAATGGTAATACATGTCCAGAATATGCGTTGATTTACTCATCTGCCTTATTACAATTCAAGCCATACGTCTTTTCCAATAGTTTGCGAGGTCACAATTTAAAATACCAAATATGAAAGGTCTGCAAAACAAAAAAGTACAATCTCTTATTTGGCGTTCGTCCAGAATTTTTTGGGGTCGTTCGCCAAAAATATAACACTCAACTCAAATAAGTTCCTATAGTACCTATCTCGTTTTTTTTACAAAAAAAATACGAATACTTCTTCAACATATTATATGATTACGTACAAATAAATTATACTTGATTAAATGATTATCCAACTGTCGATTCGTTCATGAGATTTCAATTCTCTGAATGGATCGACATTATTAAGCCAAGATGCGTGTACGAAGGAATATTTTGTATGGTGTAGTGGACTTTTTGCAAGCTAATAACACCAACTAGAGGCCTCGCAGCCTATATGTTCCCATACATGGATTTACTCAGAATTCGGAGTAGAACATTTTATGCGAGTTTTGTGTGTGTGTGTGTGTGTGTGTGTGTGTGAGGGTGTGTGTGTGTGTGTGTGTGTGTGTGTGTGTGTGTGTGTGTGTCTGTGTGTGTGTCTGTATGTGTGTGTGTGTGTCTGTGTGTGTCTGTGTATCCGTCCCCCCCTTATATCTTTTGATCCGCTCAATTTACAGAGCCCAAAATTTCAGAATATTATATAAACTACAAAATTTCATACTCAGAATTTTTGGTTTATTTTTCCATATATCTCAGAAACCATAAAAGCTAGAATGCTGAAAATTGGTAAAAACATAGACAAATATAAAATCTCAAATTTATTTTTCATAAAAATTCCAGGGTTGCTTAAACATTTTTTATTAAGAAAAACATTTTTTTATGATAAATTTGTGTTTAACTGCCTATATTTCCAATTTTTTTAAAAATATCGAAAAAAAGCCGAAACACCCCAACTAGATTATTAAATTTTCTATGAAAAATATCACGGTGGTAGTAGACCATCTCAAATTTTTTAAACAATTTTTATAAAAAATGAATTAAGTGACGACATCGCTTCATACAATTTGTGCAGTCGCCTATACACAATATGTAAGAAGACTTAATAATTTGATACTTATGTATATCTCCAAACATACATATAGAACCATCATGCTGTTTTCATATTCTGGTTAGGAAAAAAGGACTGACCTACAAACTGTCCTATCTTGACATACATACAAACATGTTTTAAAATTTTAAATAATTTGGATTTATGGGTTTATAGTTTGATTCTTATTCTTCAAGTATACATACTATCGCTATCGACAGTTGGATCTCATGTGATACATGCAACTAGTTTTATTTTTCTTTTCATTGTATTTGGTTTTCCTACGAAAATTAAATGAGTGGGTTGTGATTAACGCTTTATTCTTCACAGCCAAGTCATTCTCCCCCACCCCCCCTCCCCCCCCCACCCCCCCCCCCCCCCCATTTTTTTTTGGAATTTTAAATGTAGAACAATTTAAAATTATGTGAAATCACATCGGGTCTAAAATGACTAAGCAGGATTTTTCACATACACATCATCATGCCGAGCCTCTATCCGGGTACGCAAGAGAACCTAGCGCCATACCTGCGAATTTTTGATATTGGTATACGATTAACATTTTAGAATTTTAAGCGCCCTTTTTAAGACAACCGCCATGACTTGTTGTTCTTGATTGTTCTATGATTTATCCGGCCCTGCCACAGCGTATTCAAATTTAATATGGAAAATTTTCAGCATTTTCATGAAACGAGTTTAAATTGTATTTGATTTAAATGTTTTACTACAAAAACTTGATAATACTTCAAAACCATTTAGATATACATATTTTAAAATAATTGAATGTGTACTTTAGTCTATAATCGATAAAGTAGGTAAAACACGACGTACGTAGCACATAGTACACAGCACACACATTGTGATGAAACTTTCAGAATACAATCTCAGCAAAGTACTAGTTCATACAATAAAAAAATAATCTTGAAAAATTCGAATTCAATACTATATATCCATGGGGTAGTAAAAATATATGTTACTAATTAAAATAATTAATTAAAATGATATGGTTTCTTCAGTTATCGGTTTTTATTTAACTACTAGCTTTTATGTCCCGCCGTTGGCCAAGAATGTAAAATTGTGAAGGAATTATAAGCAATCGTTTTTATTGTCACCCAATTATTTTGAAAAATCGGACTATGAAGAGTGGTTTGAAATTTGATTGAGTTTAAGCATTGTAAAATTTTCAAGTGATGGCCACAATCCATTCTTTTTTATATATTGGACTTTGCGAAATGGTTTTAAATATGACTGTTTATCAACGTTGTTAAGAGATTGGTTTGGCCACAACCCCCATTTTTAAATATTATCATCGAAAACAAATTGTATTATGTACCAATTGAAAATTTAGTAATTTTGGATGTTGAGATGTGGTTAAAATTTGATTAAACAAATGTACTGAAAAGATCTAGTGTTGGTCACATCCCATTCGTTTTTATCTTTTTCCATCAAGTGTGCATTATATTTTTGCACAATTAGACTGATAAACTTAAAATTGACACAAAAGTCTACATTAACGAAAAAGAAGAAGACAAACTATGGTAAATAGTTTTTAATTTGAATATAAACGTTGTGAAGAGTTCAGGAATGGCCACAACCCCCATCCTTTAAATGTTGTCAACGAAATCAAATATGTAGGTGTTAAAAATTATTCAAAATTACTATTAGACTTAAAACTAACCCAAAAGTCTAAATAAAAAAGAGAAGAATAGGTATAAGACTATAAGAAATAGTTTGTATAAAAAACTATCCCAATGGTCTACATAAAATAAGAAAAAATACATAAAATAGAAGAATTAGACTATTGGAAATAGATTGTATAACAACTGACCAAAACGTCTTCATTAAAGAAGAAGAAGATTAATCTATAGGAAATAGTTTGTATAAAATTCACCTAAGTTCTACATAAAATAAGAAAACGAAGAAAAAGTCTAAAGGAAATAGTTTGTGTAAAAACTGACTACATAAGTAATCTCTACTTAAAAAAAGATGAATTAGACAGTTGGAAATATGTAGTATGTATAAAAGCTCACCCAAAGGTCTACAAAAAAGAAGAAGAAGAATAATCAGACTATTGGAAATAGTTTTTATAAAAACTGACCAAAAGGTCTACATAAAAGAAGATGAATTCTATAGGAAATAATTAGTATAAAAACAGATTCAAAGGTCTATATAATTATTAAACTATAGGAAAAGTTTGTATAAAAACTCACCCTTGGTCTACGTAAAAGAAGAAGAAAATGAATAAGACTATTGTAAATAGTTTGTATTAAAACTCTCCCAAAAGTCTACGTAAATGAAGAAGAAGAATAATTAGACTATAGGAAATAATTTTTATAAAAACTAACCCAAATGTATACATAAAAGAAGAAGAAGATGAATTAGACTATAGGAAATAGTTTGTATAAAAACAATCCTAAAGGTCTACATAAAATTAAGAAGAAAAAGAATTTGACTCCAGGACCCGTTGCTTCAGGCCCTTCAGTACCTCCCGTCCCTTCAATCCCTCATTACGTCCCTTCCCATCAGGCCCTTCAGTACCTCCCGTCCCTTCAGGCCCCTTTATATCTCCCGTCCCTTCAGGCCCTTTAGTGCCTCCCTTCCCGTCATTACATCCCGTCCCTTCAGTTGGTTAAGAAAAGTTTAAATCCAGAAACCATCCTGGAAGAACCGCGAAGAGATGAAAGGACCTTCTTTTCCCAGGATACTCCACCTTCATAAGTAAAATGACTAAATACACGAAGAAGTAGAAGAAAAAAGTTTAAATCCAGATACCAGCGAATATGGAAGGAAAATTGGACTTTCTTATCCCAGGATAGTCCACCTTCATAGGTAATAAAATGAGCAAATGCACGATGAAGAAGAAGAAGAAGAATAAGAAGAAAAAAGTTTATATCTAGAAACCGTCTTGGAAGACTTGCGAAGAGATAGAAGGAAAATTGGACCTTCTTCTCCCAGAATAGTCCACCTTCATAGGTAAAATGACCAAATACACGATGAAGAAGAAGAAGAAAAAAGTTTAAATCCACAAACCGTCCTGGAAGACCTGCGAAGAGATGGAGGGACAGTCGGACCTTCTTTTCCCAGGATACTCCCCCTTCATAGGTAAAATGACCAAATACACGAAGAAGAAGAAGAATAAGAAAAAAAGTTTAAATCCAGAAACCATCCCGGGCATACGCTCGACAATTCACCAAAGTTTCATTGTAATCGGACAAACGGTTTAGGAGCACATCGCATACATCCAAACATTCATACATACATAAATAAATAAATAAAATAATTTTCCAATAGGAAATCAGTATATTGTTGATTTGTAAGTAAATAGTAATAGGTAGGTACCTACCTACAACAATGTTCTAAATAAATTCGATTCATAACAAATTTCATTTGAATATCAGAATGTGTCCGTAACCATAGTAACCATTCCAACACGTAAAAAATATCAAATGGTTTGAGACATTTTTTGAATATGTTGGTACCTACATTGGTTTGTTCGATGCCATAAAAATGAAAATTGTCAGAAAAATCAAATATTATTTACAAATTATGCAATTTTATTATGCCTATATCTTTACTAATAATAAACACATTTTTACAATATATATCTTAAAACTTGCTGTAATGTCTTGTGTTTCATTTTATTATTTCATAATTACATTTATTTCAAAGGTTTATTATTTTCAAGAACATATTCATTCGGTAGGAAAATGAAATATTGTATGAAAAGATATTAAAATGGCGGCGTTTATGTACAAAACGCTTACTTTAAAAATAAGTTAAACATAATAATTATACAAAATATGTTATTCACTTAAACGCCAAGTTATACTTGAAAATATATTTTTTTCGTGTAAATACGTACTTCTAACTTTTAAAAACAGATATTTGCGTGCAAAATGTACACTTTTTTGACAGATATGACTTGGAAAATTTTGTTTGAAAAAAATAATTATTGAAATATTTTTAAAATTCAGCATTTTTATCGCATTATTTTTAGCGTGACACTGCATCAGGTATACTGGTACATGTTGATTTTTAGATGCTCTTGGTTTTTCAGAAGGCGTGAGACAAACACACACACACACTAACATTTTGATTGCTTTATTACTTTAGATTTAAGTTCTTACGATATTTTTTTCAATAGTATTTTCACTGACAGAAACCTGTTTGACATGGCGATCTGGGGGCATGTCTGGTCCAAACGATTATCCATATTATGGATATAATTATTATATGGAGTATTATGACACCTAAATATATTATTAAACTTCATATAGTAATATCCATGATATAGGTAATCGTGAGGGTTTTGATTTCGACGGTTGGACCATACTTGCCCTCCAGTTGTTGTTGTACCCATAAACTGTGTATTTAAAGTTTTTGAAACGAAACTTTATAACAAATGACCGTTTGACACGATAGTAAAAACACCAATGTCAAATTGTTAATGTGGGTACATATGTCATACAGGTACATACATAGTTATTAACTTGTTTACGTGACATCTTTCACAAATACATGAATCACACTTTTTCGCATTAAAACTAATGAAGTTAACTTCTGTACCACGTTCTAGAAACTTCGAAACTATCTAAAAAATATCATAAATTTAGTGATGTGATTTTTTTGTTTACTCTTACTGTTTTGTTTGTTTTAAACTTCCATAGTTCTTTCAACCATATCAAATTCAGCTGAAACCTATTTGCAACCTTTACGAAGGGTTACACATAAAGGGATTAACCCTTACCTATCATCCCATACCATTTTACAGAAATCTGCATATTTTTAACTTTGCGGCTTTAAACTTTGTCAAACACCAACTTTTTGTCTCGACGAAATTCATTTAGCCAAATGTTAATTAAAACCTCTGATGAGACAAAAAGGGATAATATTATATCACGTAAATTTAAATTTATTTCAAAATTAATGAACAGTGTAATGTCAAATGCTTAGATAAAACTTTAAATTATAAATATTTTCGATGTTTTGTTTTAAAATATTTGTTTTTAGTTATTTTAGTTTCATTAAATTATTTATTTATGGGTTTGAATCAGAACAAGTCTTAGATGGTCCTACTTACTATTTGAAATTTATGTTTAAGCTGATACTTACCCAGTTTTTTTTACACATGCGTGTATTCCCGCACACCAGGCTCGTATCACCTAAAAAACAACATTTAGAATTCAAATTTAGCTTTATATTTATGAAGCAAATAATTAATGTGGCTAAAAAATATTTTAATTTGTCGCTTGATAAGTATTATTCAAATGCAATGTATTCAGAATGTTGTAGTTCAATTAAAAATTCATCTAATTCAAATAATTGTATGAAAACGGTTTCTTTTCTATAGGATTTCGTTATTTAAATATTAGCAATAAAGTGAGGTGAAGGTGATATGTACCTATATAAAAATTAGCAATTAACTTCATAGAAAGGTATTTAGATGGGTCGATGGCAGAGCGATTGGCGCGCTGGGCTAGTAATCCAGTGATCGCGAGTTCGAATCCTGCCTCGACCGATTTCGTTCACCTATAGCACAAGCATTTATTTGCTTATTTTAGGGAACGTAAGAAGATGTATATGTACTTGTTTAACAAGGACATATTCATTTTTTTTTTTTTTAAAAAGGTACGATAAAAAATATTACGAAGTACTATTTATATGTAAAAGTTTATTTTTTAATTACCTTAGTCAACACTTTCCCCAAATATGTGAGTCTCTAACGTTAAAAAAATATAGTTACATTTGTGAAAGTCCATTATAGGAAAATTGCTTTCAAATATCCGATGTTAAACCCTTCCTGTTCACGCTTTACGAAACGAATCTTTCGTAGAACAAAAAAAAAAGCAAAAAGGGGTGTCTCAATAGCTTGTAGGAATGAAAGCAGTAGGCTGAATGGAATTGTGTGAAGGCTACAACTCGGGTCAAAGTTCACAGGAAAATCGATAACAGCCACAAGCCTTTTCGAGAGAGTGTACGAAATTACCCACTTATCTTATATCCCATCGAACAGCGTAGATTTTCCGTCATTTCTTAGAAGAAGAAAAAAACAACCCCTACCAAACTCATTCATCGAATCAGAATATTTAAATAAATCCATTGTCTTTGTCTTCAAACAATCGTCATCATTAATAAAATATGATCTTTGAATTTTAACCAAAAATATAAAATATTGAAGGTTTCGCGTTTTAATTTTATGATTTTTCGGTATAACTTTGTAAAAAAATGTTTTATATAAAATTCGACTTCGACCGATTTCGTTCACCTATAGCTCAAGCATTTATGCTTATTTTAGGGAACGTAGAAAGATGTATTTTTACTTGTTTAACAAGAACATATTCATAAAAAAAAATATTCCTTTTATAAAACATAAAAAAAATCATATCGACAGGTTAAAAATTGATATTATTCAAATACGCTACAATTGTGGGCTGAATGAAGCGCTCATTTTTTTATTCGCATATAAAGGTTGCTTTTAGCCAAAGGGTATAAATTTGCTTTTCAGCCATACATACCAAATTACGTTAACAGTCTTCGAGCTTCGCATTTCGAGAGAGATAATTATTCAGAATCTAGACAAGCAACTCCTATGTCGCATAAGATACATAATAATATGTAATATGATAATATCGACAAACGCTTCAAGGAACGGAAGTCAAACTGTATTATCCGATAGGCCTTGTGCGTGAAAAAATATCCCTCAAATGTTTCATTATTATGTATACCTACAAAAAGTTTTCTTTGATTCCTCAGGAACTGTCTCTGACTGCGAATGCCGAAGGAACAAATGTGTCTATGGCTGTCTTTAGAAACGGGACCAAAGTAACGAGATGTTTCAGGTAATATCTGATAAAACATTATTTTAATTTAAGATTAAGTAATTGGTATTGTATTTCTTTCTATCGATTAAGTAATTGGCATTGTATTTCTTTCTATCGATTAAGGAATTGGCATTGTATTTCTTTCTATCGATTAAGTAATTGGCATTGTATTTCTTTCTATCGATTAAGAAATTGGCATTGTATTTCTTTCTATCGATTAAGTAATTGGCATTGTATTTCTTTCAATCGATTAAGAAATTGGCATTGTATTTATTTCTATCGATTAAGTAATTGGCATTGTATTTCTTTCTATCGATTAAGTAATTGGCATTGTATTTCTTTCAATCGATTAAGAAATTGGCATTGTATTTCTTTCTATCGATTAAGAAATTGGCATTGTATTTCTTTCTATCGATTAAGTAATTGGCATTGTATTTCTTTCTATCGATTAAGGAATTGGCATTGTATTTCTTTCTATCGATTAAGTAATTGGCATTGTATTTCTTTCTATCGATTAAGTAATTGGCATTGTATTTATTTCTATCGATTAAGTAATTGGCATTGTATTTCTTTCTATCGATTAAGTAATTGGCATTGTATTTCTTTCTATCGATTAAGGAATTGGCATTGTATTTCTTTCTATCGATTAAGTAATTGGCATTGTATTTCTTTCTATCGATTAAGTAATTGGCATTGTATTTCTTTCAATCGATTAAGAAATTGGCATTGTATTTATTTCTATCGATTAAGTAATTGGCATTGTATTTCTTTCTATCGATTAAGAAATTGGCATTGTATTTCTTTCTATCGATTAAGTAATTGGCATTGTATTTCTTTCTATCGATTAAGAAATTGGCATTATTTTCTTTCTATCGATTAAGTAATTGGCATTGTATTTCTTTAATAAATTATTATTTATAATTAGTTGGTGAAAACCAACACAAATACATTGAAATATAACTTATTGTATGATATTGGTCTAGACCGTGATTAGAATCACGAACTCTGATTATGATCTTCGATAGAACTATACTGGTTAAAGTCTTAAAGTTAATTAACAGCAGAACTAAAAATACTTTATACAATGTCTTCCTGGAAATTCATCAAGAATTTTCAGTCAACAAATTGATTTAATTATATTCTAATATATTAATGCATTACCAACATTAGGTTTAGGGTTAATGTTCATTGGATTTTTGAAAATATTTATTTATTTTTCCAGGCCTGATTTTGTGCTTGTTCGCCAAAATCTCAGAGATGCCGGAGAAGAATATCGTTCTCTACTTCTTGGCCTTAAGTTCGGAGGAGTACCTTCCATCAACTCTCTTAACGCAATATACAACTTCCAGGTATGAAATTGTGTCAATGTTTTAGTTAATTGTTTGGTTATTTTTTTCTTATTTGGATATTATATGTAAATTTCAATGTTCTGCGCCCTTATACTCTACTGCAAATCCGATACCAATTTATTTTTTTCGTTAAGAACCTACCTTTGTAACAGAGAATAATGCGGTAGGTATGTTTTAATCGTGATAGTCGATAATTTCAATGCACACAGGTGACAGGTAGGTAAGTTCTAAACGAAAATTCAAAATTGGGATCTACAACAAATTCAAAATTGCCGCGAAATATAATTATATCAATTCGCTGAATACAACGATAAAATATCAATAAATATATTACTCCTGAATACCACTAACTGTATAGTTTCGTCATCTACGCATCGCAAGTGCTGTGAAGTGATGAATTTTCCCCTCACGTATTTGACGAATCACAAGTGCTGTTCAGTGATGAAAATATCTCTCACGCATAATATGACGATCACATATGTTAACCATTGCATCAAATAACATGTTTTTATGATGCGACATCTAGTCGACTGAAGTTTTCTTTCGACTGAAGCAACTATTTGATGTCTACATTCAACACTGAGAGCACGTTTAACACATAAATTCGCCAGAAACAAGGGATGCAGTTATCATCAAAGAAATGCCGGTTAGCTTTATATATTATTCAATATACCTTGTAAAAGAACATGCAAAAATCGACGTTTACAGTTTCTAGAATATTATTATTGAGCATGTACTAAAAACAGCACCAAGAAAATTCCATGGCAATTCATGTTTTATTAGCCTTGATATAGATGATAAACACAAAATATTATACGTAAAAAAGGACCTAATAAAACTGAAATTCACAAAATGTTCGAAAAAATCATAAATATCTGAAAACAAAAATTAACATTGACTACTTATTACATGAAATACCCAAGAATAAGCAGTTATTTCAAATCAATTACTAACTTATTTATAGCATTTTTTTTAATGTGCATTATAGGTTCATTTAATGCCAGTTTTAAAACATTATTTTGAAATATAAGGCATCAACATGCACTATAATAATTTAATGAGCTTTATTCTGAGAATAATTTAAATTGCTTTCCTGGTTGGAAATATTTTGACACGAATAGAGTAAGAAAATGTCACGCTATATGCCTACGAAAGTGGTATTATAATGACTCTAGGTAAAATGAAATATGAAAAATTCTAATTTATTACTTTTGCTGTACCTTATAATACAATTGATAACTTAAACTAATGTGAGATGATATTTTTTGTATATGCGATCTACACAAGAAACCACTGCAGACCTAACTGCAAATATTCAACAATTTACATATCCCATTGCGCAATATCTTTTAGACGGTTAGCAGAAAGAATCAAAATTGAATTATAATAGATGTATAGACAAAAAAACACAATTGAACCGTTAATAATAATGATACTTAACATGTCCGATTGTTTCCGGTATTGAAAAGATTGGCCGACTTCTGGTTGTTTTCGGGGGGCAGCAGATTGTTCCTTTTACATACATTGCTTTGTTCACTAAGCCAGGTTTTTTTATTTATTCTTTCCTTTATTTTGCAATTCTTCGTGGAGGCTCCTTTCTTGCTCCTTTATTTCTTACATTAATAATAATTGTAATAATAAATGGATAATTTTTATAGCTCCATTTTTGTGTATTCACCTTAAGTGCACTAAGTTAAGAATAAGACTTATTTGATTATTGTAGACTTTTTTAAAGACAAATCTTTACCAAAGATCAGATTCAGAAATTCGTTGGGTCAGAGCAGCGACAAATATGCATTATCCTACATTTCGATATACCTACCACTACAAGACCAAAATAAACTTTGCCAAACACATTAAATACCTACAATCATATTTTTCTAACAATTAACTACAACAAATTAAATAATTCACAAACCCTGGAAATTTTTCATGATGACATTGGCAAATTTCGGTCCCGGTAAGGCTATTGTTGGTATAATTGATTAAGGCGTAAATTAAAAAAAATCTTCGTGGTTATTTCCACCTATTCTCTCTCCCTTTCTGTTCATTAGAGGTTTATACAAGCTATTTAATGGAACAGGGAACTTTATTGGTTTTGTACAAATATATTGTGTTTTATGTTTTTCTACAAATCGTATAGGTATAACTGTCTGTTCCAAGAATTTAATAAAATATAAAATAGATCTGCAGCCATAATGACCTATATACTGAAGTCTATGAAAAAATATGGTCTGAAAAAATAAACACATGCGTATTGATAGCAAGGTCAGAATATATAAGACATGTGTGCGACCGATGATGACGTATACTGTGGAAACGCGAGCAGACACTGTACGAACCAAGGAACTCCGAATGACAACGGAAATGAAGGATCTAATGTCAATTACTGGAAAAACTCTCCAAGATCGTGTTCGCAATGTTAAATTAAGAAAAACATGTGAAATAGTGGACATCGTTCGGTGGACTCTATAGACTAGAAGAAGACATAGGGGGGACCACGTAGCCAGAATTGAAAGCGATAGACTTGCATATATAGCAGCAAATGAAATCAATTCTGGTCACCGTTCTCCCGGAAAACCACCCAATAGATGAAAGTATAATTGGACTTTCGTCATCTCAAGAGGGATAGATTTTGAATCACAGACTAACAGGTTTACTGAACGAATAAGAATCCAAGACTTATCTGACTCCACTACTTCCGTTTTTGTGCCATTCCCATCCACTGGAGTACCACGAATCTCTTTATGTTGTCCATCTATATGATGTAGTTTCTTGTCGCCTTTTGGTTTCCATCCCAGTTGTCTTTGCATCTAAAAATTATCCTTCATTCTCGAAATGTGTCCCGCCTATCTCCACTTTTGCTTCACCACAAATTGAATACTTGGTCTAACTGCGAATCCAGTTATTTCTCTGAATCTGTTAACATTAGATACTAGATTTTAGAAGGTCGAATATACACACAAATGGATCGGTTATAGGTGACAACCATTCATAATGTTTCAAGAATGGTCGTTTTAATCTCATTTTATGCCCTTCATATTAATAAGCAGATTAATAATGTTGATCTAGTGATTAGGTTGATCGTTTTATTAACATATCCTAAATAACTTTAATACGTATTGGTATCTACCCTTGTTATTATTATAATACAACATAATTAGGTTGTGCTTCATATATGATTCTATGTTCATAACATGGTCATTTAAATAGAATTATCTAACCCCTAGTTAGTTATCTGTCTTTGAAAGTTTAATAATATACGGGAAGTATTTCTACCTCGATTTTTTTATGTGCCAACAATGCATTTTGATTGTTTTGTTTTAATAAAGAATTACAATAACCAGACAGAACAATACCTACATCAAAATGTTGACTTTCCTTTGCTTTTCGAACGTTCGTCAAATTTCGAGATTTCCAATTTCAGATTGAAACAATTGAATCGTGAAAAAAAAACTATGGCACCATCAGGAATGTCATCACACACACGGGTGTCAGTTGCCGCACCAACTGACCTTTTACTTTTTTATTTCTGTTTCAATATATATTTTGCCTCTAATGTGACATTTCATACAACTTCGTTATATTGTAGATTTTGAATTGCTTATGTTCATTTTTATAAGAACAGGAATTTCACCTAGTGAGTTTCGGCAATTTATGAAGATCTCTGAATTTACATAAATTGTTTTGTAATATTATATATTGTGGCTACTTATTATTGAAATAAAAAAAATATTGTTATCAAATTATACATAACATTTGGTTAGTCGACTTCTGGGATAATTGTGGATATAATTAAAATAAATAAAAAGAAAAATGTTTTTTTAAAATAAAAACACTTCACATCACAGAAATGATTATAAAGCCAGGAAAGTACGCCTAATGGATGGAGACATGCACAAATACCTGGTCTTTCTTAACAGAAACAGATTATATTCTGAGTATTACAAAGTTATTCCACAAATTCTCGATTATTTATTATAGCATTTAAAGTTTTGTCTGTTTGAATTCTAATCTGCCGATCGAGAATTGTTTATAAATAGTCGATTATTTTATATAACATATTACTAGCAATTTTCATCAGCTTAGCAGTGTCTCCAGTTCAAATAAGCAATATTTACGAGAGATATTAATTTTCGATAATTATTATGTCACGGCGGTAAATAAAGTCTATCAAGATGAAAGAAAGGGTCTACTCCAAAACTATAAGGCAGAAAATACCCATTTGTTGTTGTTCATTTGAATTGTAAAGAAATCCTCATTAACTTTGGATACTTCTTGTGTAATTTAAGCAATAGTCCGATATATTTCCACTACTTAAAATGTGATTTCCCCATAGTTTGATTTCGTTTATTATTTTTCCCCAGGATAAACCATGGGTATTTGCACATCTTCTACAACTTCAGAGAAGACTTGGAAAGGAGAATTTCCCTCTTATAGAGCAGACATACTTCCCCAGTCATACAGATATGGTAAGTCGCTTTTCGATATATTCACCCCTTGTTTTATGATGTTATATTTTTATCGAACATACAATGTTTCAATAGAAATCAAATTTATGTCTTCAAGATCTCCGAGATAAATTTTATTACATACATACCATAACTATTTTTTGGTATTTTTCTGCGGCATATTTATAACGTCATTCCGGCATATTAGCATCATTGTTTAACATGTTTAAATAATAATATGCGCCATAATTCGTAACAAATTTTAAGTTGGTTGGTTGAATTCGTCGAATATTAAATAAGAACAATGAGATTGTGAGATTGATGCAAACTAAAATTTTAATCAAGGCAATTCTAATTGATGCCCAAAATATTTTAAGTTCTGCAGATGCTTGGATTTTTCATTTATGCAAGATTCTTTACAGTTATTGGTAAAATAGGAAAATAAAACACATTTTTATAAATAATGGAAAGATTTTTAATGAAGTTCAAAATCCAATTCCAAATCCATTGCAGAAATGTGATGTAAGATTTTAGTGTTTTCAGATATTTAATTTTTTAGATAATACTCATTACCATTAAATAAGATTGACCACAAATTTATTTGGTCTTTTAAATTTTACATATTTCCAAATTCAATCATTTGAATACAATTACATACTATTTTCATTTATTTTTTCATGACATAAAAATAGTATAATTCTTTGTTGTTTTTTTTGTAATATTCACGCGGGTATTAAAAATAATTCAATGAATTTTATGAAATTTTACGCTATTTGAATATTTCGATCTTAGATTAAAGACTAAAATCGGCGACCTCAAGCATTCTTTCTATGGCTTGCAAATTCTATATACATAATGATTCACAGAAAATTATGAAGGTTGAAGTAGAAAAAAAGATACGTTATTTTTATAAAACATTATTTATTTCAATAATCATTTATAGTATTATATTGATGATGAAGATAATTTATATTCACATGTCGTTGTACTATTTTTGTCTGACAGAAAAAAAAATAATTTTCGATTTTCATTTACAATTTGCATACCATTTTTAAATATTTTATTTGAATTTCAAGGCATGTACTGTACAGCACATTTAAAGTAGGTACAAGTATATTTATCACACATCACCTTAAAAAAAACATAAGCACTAAACAGGCACACTTTCATGAATAATTCAATCATTTCGTCATAACCAAAGTAAAAAAATAATTTAAGTTATTTATTAATTAACAAAACAAAAATTAAATTATTTAATTATAACAATTGTCCATAACTCCATTATCCATAAAACTAATATATCTAACATATAACATATACCTATAAGAAATAATATACATATTTTTTATACTCATTTATCGATCACTTTTACTTATACACCTAAAAATGAAAGGTATCATTAGATGAGGTTTAAAGTAAAAAAAATTACATGTTTCTGTAAACTTTCCAAAAATCACTTAAAATGTCAATCAAAACAATATAGTTTATAACTTAAATGTGTAGTTAGAAACACGTTCTCATTTGTATATACATAAATGTTTTCTTTTATAAAAATATTTAGTATGATTAGGAAAAATTAAAAAAAAATAGTTTTAAGAGATTCTATGACTACCTACTATAGACTTTAATCTTAATAATAAATGTTAAGTGTACTGAAATATTTTTTGGAGCTGTTTTTTTTTTCAAAAATATAAATTTGTTAACCATTTTTGAATTATTAATTAGCTATAAACCACTTGTTTTTTGAGACTGTCGAGTCTCGACACGCCGGTCGATGGAAGGACAGCGCTTCCGAAACATGTCGCGAAGTGACTCAATAAACAAGTGGTTTATAGCTAATTAATAATTCAAAAATGGTTTATATTAACTACCACAAAATATCCGCCGAATCATTAAATGATATAAATTTGTTAATTTAACATCTTCACATTGAAGATGTTTTTTTTCAGTAAGTATACATAAATGAAAAAGAAAATTAAAAATCTATATAATTACAGGTACATGAAAAGTCACAAAAATATACAATGCACCACAGAATATTATGTTAAAATGTATATGTGAATTGACAAATATACATAAATATTTTTCTTAATTTATTTATATATTTGATCATTTCTTTTGTATCCATAATTTTATAATAGTATCAAAGCAGACAATGTCAAAAATTAATCGGTTCTATTGCGCTCAGTTTTGAAATCCGGCTAAGTTAAAAAAAATAGGAATGTAACTACTTAACAAGAATAAATAGTATGTTTTATGCCTAAAATCACTTTCGAGACCGTTTTTTTTTAATCACACCGCACACCTTTCGCTGGTTACCCCACATTGTGGGATATGCCGTGATGGTATGAATGAATGAATGAATGAATAATTTATATAATGAATATAAAAAAATTACTTATATCAAAAATAGAGTTCGAGATAGGAGAGACATTATACATTGTACTTAATCATTAGCATACAAGGTATCTCAATAGAAAGTTTATATTTGTATTCAGAGCGTTATGTGGAGATGTTAGACGACTTCTTGGTGCCAGAACTGCAAAACTTTCCTGGCTATAACCAAAGAACATGACGGAGCAACGTCACACAAGTTCAATACATCTGCCACGAGTTCGTGAAATTTTCCCAGGCAAATTGGTCTCTTGGAAAGGTGACTTAAATTGGCCTCCACGCAGTCCTGATTTATAGTCTCTTGGAGAGGTGATAAGAATAAACGAGACTTCATAATATATACTAGTGGGTCCGGACAGACGTTGTTCTACCACAGACCACCTTATATTATGTAGACCGCATTTAATATAGACCTCGTTTTATGTATTTTACCATTTTTTCGTATATTTCTCTAGATCCATAATAATAATGATTGGTTCACACCACCATCTATTGAAATATTAAACAACTTAAAAATGATAGCAGCTCGATAGCAGCGCCACCTGTCGGATACAAATCAAACATATCTTTCAATCCGGAACCAACCATACAAATTTAGAAAATCTCATTGAACTCGGTTGGTCGGTTTCGGAGATAAGCGTGTACGAACATCGTGATACGAGATTTTTATGTGTTCTGATTTGGGATATTTAGCGCGATCACAAAAAACGCGTTATCATAATATGGTATCAGTTGTGAAATGCAATTTAAATGGTTATTTTTGACAATCTTTCCAAAAATTACATCTCTAAATCCACAGAAGATCCATTGTTTTAATTTGTACCAATGCGTTTTAAAGGATTTCAAAACTGAACGACACAGTTCTTAAATGTTCAAATCTATCGTTAAATATCAATTACCTTAAGATGAAATAATATAAATTAACATAATATATGAAATAATATTAATATTTATACAAAACAAGGAGTAGATATCTACTCTAGGAGCAGCCAAGACAAAATCTATACAACTAAATAAGTAAATGCATTTGGAAACATAAAATACACCAGAAAACAGTTTAAAGATAGATAAAAATAAAAAAATAAGGACACAATTATTGAAACTTAAAAGTAAACACATTTTTTATTTAGAAGTTTTTCAAAAATCACCACTTGATTTTAAGTAAAATTGAAGGTTATTTGAGATGCTTAAACCCTCTTAGTGAAATGTCATTTGTGGTAAATCGTTCTGCCGCATACACTCGTTAAGCTTTGGTGCTCTGTAACATGATAATTGAATTATTTAAGAATAGAAACAATATTATATTAGTTTGTTTTTAAAATTATCTCTTCCTATCTAATCAACTGATATTTTATTTAGATGCCTACAATATAATTATTATAAGAAATGTTAAACATTTAAAATGATGAGATAGCTAATAAACATTAAAAAAAACTGTAGTTTATTTAAGATTCTACGTCAACGGCCATGGCATATTGGTAAATTGTTGAATCTGTAAACATTGCCATGAACTTCTTTCCAAGCAGAGGGGAAAAATCTATCGTGTAAACATGTGTAAAAATAAGAAAATTAGACTAGCATCTTATAAAGACAATAGTATCAATAAAATACATATTGAATAATAAAACAAAAGAAGTACGTTTAACAATAGTGGCATTAATAAAATTAATTGCCATAATTGTAGCAACCAATACATCGGACAGAGTGGCAGAATAAAAAAATCAGCGTTATTAAAAACTTTTCCATAACTTCAGACATGGCGAACCACTCCAGATTAACGGGACATTCATTCAGTTATGAAGATGTGGAAGTAATGTAGGAAAGGGAAGAAATTAGACAGATTAAGATAATTGAAATTAATAGAGAACCAAAAAATCAAATCCTAAACATAGAATACCCGGCAGTAAATTTTCCCCTTCTAAAATTATTCGCAAGTTGCAAAGTAGAAGTAATACAAAGTTTGTTTTATTTTTATTTTTTTAAAACTGAACTTCTACAAAGTTATTCACGTCAAGTTCGAAGAATTAAAGAAAATACTTTTGTGATGTTTTAAGATGATTAATACACACCTAGCCCAGTGACATAGTCCGTCCTTGTTGATGAGACAAATACCATGAGATCCATAACAGCCTCTGTATTGGTTTTCCCATCTGCAGATGTGTTTGGCACGTTTGGTACTTCTGTTGAATGACGTATAGGGTAGAATCTGAAAACACATTTTTCTTTATATAGCATCGTTTACGGGGTCAAAGCAGATGATTTAGAAAACAGAATTTTTCATCTCAATATGCATAATACATCATAATATACCTTAAAAAAATGCGTGTATTGCATAGTATAATAACCAGTGTTGTTTTTTTCTCTTTTTTAACAACACAAGAATCAACAATGTGTAAGAATTTCAAACATTGACGGTCTTACTTACATTTCATTAATAGCTTACTAAACGCGCAACTAGATAGTACGACTAAAATAGTTAAAATCGGTATCTAAAAATCTTACTTACTAGTTGCACGTAACACGTGAGATCCAATTGTCGATAGCGATAAAAAAAAGTTTTATATAACAAAAAAAATTCAAGAAAAAATGCAATACATGTATAAAGAGATGAAGTAAAATGTAGATTTATAGGTGTTTGTAGCGATCGCGATGAATGAAATTAAATTAATTTAAATTGATGAAATAAACTCACACTGCAAGGACATCCTTGTTTATACAACATCCTGAATCCCTTACGTTGCCTAGGAGTCACTTCCTTCCATGGCTGGACGAAGTTGCATAAATTTACATGGGCTTCCAGGCTCCTTACTCGACCTTTAGACAAAAATCAAACAATACGATAAATTAACTAAATATTCTAATGATTTGTTTTTGAGTTTGATTCCAGTTTTTATTTTATTTATTTTTATTTATTTATGTGTATACCGAAGAAAAACAGTTTTTTTGGTGAAATTTTAAAATCAAATATATCATTCAGGGGGGCAAGTCTGGCTAACCGGCGAAATCTAAACCCTTACGACTGCCCATATCATGGATATAATTATTATATGGAGTCTATAATATCTTAAGATATTATAGAACTATATATGATAATAACATCCATGGGTAATCACGAGGGTTTTGATTTCGCCGATTGGCCAGACTTGCCCCCCAGGTTACGAAAATTTCGTATTCTGAAAGGAAAAATATCAAAAAACCTTGAATTAAATCTATAGCAAAATATTAAAAACATCACATAATATTTTTACCTTCTTCCACTTCATATACAAATAATACAAATATTATAATAGTTCTGAAGTTCTGAATATTTTTTAGAGATACCTCATAATATTTTTTTTTTCAAATCAATCTTTAGAAGTACCGTCTTAGAATAGTGTTTCCACTCTTTTCTATGATTGTTTTCGAGTGTCCCGTGATCCGGGTAAACAAAATACAACAAGCAACAATAACATCTCAGATAGTTCAGCAATGAGGTTCACCACCCATTCCGAATGTAGTGCCTTTATAAGTGAGACGAGACTGGTATGTGTCTATACACACATGCGTTGTGCTTCCTTTTTTATAAGGTAATGCACACCCGCACACCTGTAGCTGGTTACCCCACATTGTGGGATATACAGTGATGGTATTGATGTATAATATTTCTGTATGTTTTGTTTTGTTTTATTAAGATTACAAGAAAATTATTCGAAACACAATTGTTCGAATGCGCAATTGTACGAATAACAATTTTTCGAAAATTAGTTATCAGAATGACAATTGTCCGAAAGCAAATTATTCGAACTAACATTTGTTGGAAAACCAATTGACCGAATTTAATATATTTTTGTATCATTATGTTGCCTCCTTTGACATTAAAGCTAATTGGTAACCAAAGGGGTTACCAATCAAAAGTGGTTAGTAACCAGAGTGGTTACTATTAAATATATGTGGTAACCAGAGGGGTTACCAGTAAAGAGAGTTTACTATATCCCAAGTGGATATGATTTGAAATAAGAACACAAGGACAGTGGTTTAGAGAGAAGAAGAAAGAATGGTCAAAAGTAACAATGAGTATATTGATCACGATTAATAGTTTGCTTAAAGGTAAATTTACAATTGATGAAATAACTTATAAAGGAACTTTCTCACGATGAGTAGGTATAACGAGCGAGTTAGCGGGTGTGTTCGAAGTGTCCGAATCTTCGCATGGTGAAGTACCATCGTGCTCGCGAGGTCGAGAGATGAAGTGTCGGCGAGACGGCGTGGTCGAGAACGGCGGCGTGAAGTGACGAACGAAGTGACGAAAATACGGAAATGAAGTGACGACGTGTAGAGGTGTAGACTCCCTTAAATAGTGCTGCGCTGGGGGTAGCAAGTTCAATGTCCTCGAACATTCTAGACTTATTTATTTGAAGTGTCATACCCAGTTGAGGAGTATTGTCACCAGTTTGACGTTGCGGGCGATGAACTCGGCCTAGCGATAAACAAATGTACTTGCCGTCGCTAGGCGCGCGCTCGAAAGAAATTTCGAGATGTGGTCTGTCACAACATATTTGTTACCAGTAAAATATATTCGATCAAGACTATTATTACTTGTTGTATTATTGTTGGGTACGTATGTTTACACATTTTAATAACTGATGTTTGACAGCGCGGTGCGTCGCCATGTTGTTTATTCCATAGATTTTTATTATACATAATATACTATGTAGATGTAGTACTCCGTGCAAAAAGTGAATCATGGAATATCGCGCGTTTGACGAATTGGTTGGCAACATATTTCAGTTTTCCTTACATTTCAACACATCCTAAATAACATTTCTCTAAATCTAAATAAACAATGTGTTATTTTCGACAAATAATTCTGAAAACAATTCACATTAGTCGTTATTCTATATGGAAAAACGATGTACTAAAATGTCAAAAATCCCCCGGAAAAATGCCTCACTTCGATTCATACAAAATTTTCTAACTACGACATCTAGTATATGATAATAAAAATCTATGGTTTATTCCTCTCACAATACTACCAACATGACGTCATAAAAATTCTAACAATTGTAATTTCTGATAATTGTGTGTTCAGAAAATTGTTTTTCGAAAAAATGTGATTCGAATAATTACCATTCGTAAAATTGATTTTCGTAAAATTGAGCATTCGAATAATTGTTTTTCGAATAATTTTCCTGTCACCATTATTAACACCCAAATTTGTTACTAATGGCAGTTTTAGTTATAATTTAATTTCAAAGAAGAGATTAACATCAATTATATCTACCTGTGATAAGGTATGTTTGGTTCAACCTCATGGTAACTCCGCACAATCCTTCATCTGACGAAGTTTTGATTCTTCCAGCTTTTAAAGCAACTTTCGCTTTTTCAGACATCTGAAAAACAAAACTCAGTAAATATAAAACAGTTCCAAACAAGATTTTCTGAATACCAACATATCTCTGTTAGTAATAACTGTCTATTTGAGATGTTACCTCGTTAAATGTTAATGTGAATTATAAAAAAATTGTACTACGGGTAGGTTATTCATATACCTATAACTGAAGCAAGCAAAGTGAATTTTACACGAAATAATTTATCATAAATATTGTAAGCAATAACCTCTTCAAAAATCACAATATATTTAAAGTAAAACCAATCACGATAAAGCAATCCAGACCCCGCCATTATGTGGGACAATTGTTAAGAAGAAGAATTTTTATCAAAGGCATTTTTCAAATTTATTCGCTACTTTCTTTAATATATTATTTACCTAACAAATTATGATGTCGACTCCACTACATTATTTTGAAATTGTTTCAATTAAAAGTATTTTAAACAAACGTATGTATATAAATGTCGTTTTTAAACTGACGTGAACTTCATATAGGTAAAATCATTCTCAATGAATAATTTTACCATTTGACAAATAAATAAATTAATTATACTTTGTAAATACCATTAATTTGAGTATTTGTAACGTCTAACGTTTTCGAAGCGGACCGCTTCTTCTTCCGGACGAATTTATACTATAAATTCGTCCGGAAGAAGAAGCGGTCCGCTTCGAAAACGTTAGACGTTACAAATACTCGTTAGTGGTATTTACAAAGTATAATTAATTAATTTATTTGTTTATTATAAAAATGTGCCACAAAGTAAAAGCTTTGACAAATTATGAAGAAATTTTACCAATGTTTATTTAAATTAATAGGACAATCGTTTCGCCTTGTTCTAAAAAAAGAATCATTTAACTTTGTGTTATAATACAAATCAATGAAAAATCAATAGTTATTGAATAATTGATTGCATTTTACTATTTGTATCTCCTATCATTGATATCATTGTTAGGAAGAATTTGATTAAAACTCTTGTCCTGGAGTGTGCTGCTGTATGGCAGTGAAACGTGGACTCTTAGCCGGAGAGAATCTGGACGTATTGTTGCCTACGAAATGTGATGCTACAGGCGCATAATTCAGATCACATTCCAAACGACGTGTTACTGAGCAGAGTCGGAGAAACGAGACAACTCCTAAAGAGGGTTGCCTAACAACGATCCAAATGATGGATAGGCCATAAAATCTTAACCTCAAATGGCAAAGGTGTTGATAAAATTATTCCTGCAACCAATTTCCACTGAATTTATAAAGCAAGACGCTATTTGAATTAAAGACTAACTAAACCTAACCCAAAAATTAACGGGAGTGGAGATTCACGTACACATCATACTACTATTTCTTTGTCGTATTTTATTACATTCCGTATAATATTCGATTAGGTTTAGTTAGTGTTTAATGATAATAGCGACTCGCGTGAACTAGTTGCTTTATAAATTGAATAGAAATTGGTTGCAGGAAAAAAAATATCATCACTTTTGCCGTTTGAGGTTAGGAATAAATGTATTCGTATTTGTCATGCCATTTGATCACATTTTTCAAATAAATTACAAATGTCAACATATTTTTATCTACTTTTATGATTTTGAACATTATTCGCTATATACATTTCACATGTTATTTTGAACATTTTACATGTAATCGAATATTTTTATTATTGCATATGCGCAAACATTGGATTTTTTTTCCCTGTCGGGAGTCAAAGATATTTTTTAACAGATTTTAATTATCTCAATAGAGACGAAGTTGGAATATTTATTGTAGGAGAACCGGGAAATCAAGGCACCTACAGGGCTTACGACCTGTCATCGGCTGGTTTACGTGATCACTTTATTCTTCTATGCGAAAAATGCATTGTCACCTCAGATATAAGAATTGTAGCTTTCATTATTTACAAAAAACCAATTCTCTCAATAGATGGCGTTCCAACAAAATAAATAAAAATAATAAGATTGTGGTTCATAATTTCACCCATAGATGGCTGTAGTAAAAATTCCTTATTTTCAAGCGAAAAGAATTTCAGTATTACAATATATAGAACTTTCAAAATTGAATTGATAGGGATCTCATTAAAAGGCATAATTGGTGAACGTTGCGCAAGCGCATAAAGTGATCACGTAAACCAGCCGATGACAGGTCGTAAGCCCTGTAGGTGCCTTGATTTCCCGGTTCTCCTACAATAAATATTCCAACTTCGTCTCTATTGAGATAATTAAAATCTGTTAAAAAATTTTACATGTTTTTTTATGGAAGTGTATTTTTTTTTAAATGAATATGTCCTTGTTAAACAAGTACATATACATCTTCCTACGTTCCCTAAAATAAGCATAAAATGCTTGTGCTATAGGTGAACGAAATTGGTCGAGGCAGAATTCGAACTCGCGACCACTGGATTACTAACCCAATGCGCTACTATTTATTACTAACCTCTTATAATTTTTTTTTCATATTGTTATTATTGTTTTTTTTAGTTTATTGTTAATCATGTGGTTGATGTTTATGGTGTTATTGTTTTGACGTGTGCGTATGTATGTGCATATGTGTATGTGTATATGTGCATATGTGCATATGTGCATGTATATATGTATAATGTATAGTATTGTATTGTATTATGATGTATAAAAAGAGAGAGGAGGAAGTTACTATGTATTATGTTTTGTTGACTTTTTAGTTTCTTTTCTTTCTTTTTTGTAGTGCATTTTTACTGTTTAAATAAATAAATATTTTATGTTTCAAATATCGCGATTAATGTAAACATTGACAGCTCATCCGACATTGATAAAATGATAACTACGTTTCCAAGCTCTAGTACAACAGAGATATGTGTCTTAGCCAAACTAGGATTGTGACCATAAAAAAGAAATTGATTTTAATAAAGAAAGAGATACATATTGAAATTTAACGGAAGATTCAAACTTTTTTCTCATTCTGGCGACTTTTTTGTTCAAAACCTATGTTAAATATATTTATGTATAAAACCTCTATATATTATATATTTATGTATAAGACATCTATGGAAGTTTTTTTTGTTGCTTCATAGCTAGGTTCAGAACCTTTTAATGTGTTCTTTCTTAAAGTATAAAAAACTTTAAGAAAGTTAGATAGATGTCAGTAGATCATTTCATGATTGATCTGTTGCTAGGAAAATAATTGGGTATGTTAATTATTTTTTATTTTGAAACTTATTACTGTTTTGTGTTGGATTGGAACAATAAAAAGTACATGTTACTAATGAAAATCAACATAGGTTCATTCTAGGAACGTACCTTTAATAGATAGTATCTAATCTGAATCTCAAACTTGTAAATTGTACATACTATTTAAGTGTAAATATATTGTAATTTAACTAAATTACAAGACCAAGTCTTCTTCATTTGAAAACTTCCAGATTCCATGATTCAAAAAAAAGAACTCTCTCATTAGAAATATAGAGAGATTCCACAAAAGCAATTACTCAAATGATTTCAGGTCATTTATAAAAGGACAGTTTACTTATTCAGTAAACTAATATTACTTTGTAGTGTATTTGTTAATTGTTACATTTCAACGAATAATAATGTGTAATTTATGTCACGTCCTCTTTGGTTTTACGTAAGAGCCAAAACAAAAGATGTCTCTTGGATCCATTCCAAACAGAAAGTTGAATAACCCACTTAACAAGTTTTCAAACAATACGATATGTGAATGAATGTCTCCCAAAATTAAACAATATCATGTTAATATACAGTGTCGGTCTTTTGGGATTCAATGGCGCGTTAATAAAGCTTTACGAGCCAAGAATTTCAAAAAAAAATACCTACCACAATTTATCATTTATTTAGTTATTTAACAACTTTCTTATATAATAAAATATTCGCATCGATACTCTCCCGATAGACTTGTGAACTCGGATTTGAGAGGGGATAGTCCTTCTTAAAACATTACACAGTAATCGAATTATATTTACAATGAAAAATACAACTTTCAGGATCAAGTTTCAGCAAAATATGACTTTTCAAAGCTCTTTAAAACAAATTAAAATCTCTACTATATATAATACATATCGAGAGGTCACTTAAAAATGATTATAAGAAAAATTACCTCAAGAACTACAATTCTAGGAATACTACAAAACAGATTCGTTAACAAATAAATTAAATTATATGAATGCTCATATCAAGAAACGTATTTTCTATAATGAAGCCGACTTAGTGTTATGGAATAATGCGAAGACAAATAGGAAGGCGTATTTCTATAATCTCTTTTCTGAAAGATTTCTCAGTATACGCAATATGATTGTTTTTCGAATAAATATAGAAGAAATAATTGTCAACAATCATGTGTAATTATTAATTATTTAGGGTTTAAAGTTTTTATTGATTCAACAAACTACATATACTTACATCTTATTAATTAGGACTATGCTTTTTTTTCTAGGTTAATGGTTTAGTGAGTGAAGGAAATTCACTAACAATAAAATACTGTACTTATTTATATTGTTTCATTTTTATGACGTGATGTGTTAGACTTTTATATTCAATAGTATACGAAAATTTTATGAAGGGAAGCATAAATCACATACAAAAGCGCAATTATAGCATTCATTTGTTTTTAAAATGCATCATATACGTAAAGAAGAGTTATTTCAATCTTAAAAATATTTGAAAACATTAATGCTGAATTGTTTCTACGAAGGCAAAATCGAATATGCGTTTAAAATTCATCGATATCGTAAAAATGTGACATAATACTTTAAGTTGTTGAATGCTATGTAGTGTTGTATTGGCCTGCATTGCTTCTCGGGCTCACAAATACTATTCCAAATATTAATGCAACACGCACCCAATAACAAGTTGCCACATTCTGGAGACTTACGATATCGTCTCACAGATTCAAATTGAAAACACAATAAAAAAATGTGATTCCACCTAGAATCGATCCCGGACCTGAGGTTCAGGAGTTGTATATCATACCAACTGTGCCACGACGGCCGATGACTTTTACACAACATAATATCAAACAGTTTTGTGAAATCTAAGTACCTACTTGAACTTATTTTTGACAGCCCTGAATTACAACGTAAGGGTTCTAACCACTAGACGATCACGGCCAAAAAAGTTCTCGATGAGAACTTTACAGCCTTCAATTTGTTTTTCCATAGCATAGAATAAGAAATTAGAAATTCCAATGTCCTTGGTCAACTCTCTTATGCCCAGTTATACACAATCACAGGCTTGAAGTAATCTCACGACAATCAATGTCTGTGAATATTATTTTCACCGGTGTTGATTTGCACTATTGTGCCGAGACCACGAGTCTAGAGGAGCTTCTAAAGCTACTCTTCGTGCCATGCATTCTGTCTTTCTAACTAGCGTTCTGCAAAGGGGCCGTTTTCAATCCTCATATGCGGAGCGGGTGGAGGTGGACGTAACAAAACCCTTAATTTATACGTTCTTTTATATCAATGGAGAATGAAGTTGAAATTATACATCCATTTATTTTTCTTATGAAAGGTACTGATAAATAGTCGAAGAAGGTTTATTTGTCAGACTAGGACCAGAATTCCTCGAGAAGCTTGTTATGGTGGGCAGTGTAGAAGGACGAAGATCGCGAGGTCGCTCGCCGACTAGATGGAGTGATCTTATTAAGTCTGAATTGAGGTTTTCAGCGACTGGTGCTCTAGACTGGTTTGCATGGAGGCGGGCCACGCAAAGAGTAAACAATAAAAAAGTATGAAATAAAAGAAACGTTAGGTACAGTTTAGAAATACAAGTAACGTCAAAATAAACTCACTTTAAATTCTTTTCTGATTTTCAGTTTGTAGATGTTTTCAAATTGTGGTGTAAATTTCATAAGTCTTCTCGCTGTGGCAACAATAACTGAAATTCAAATTTGAAAAATTAATATAATTGGTTCATATAATTTGAAAAGACACACTCAAGGACAACAGGGACATCAAGTTAGAACCAACACTAAGTGCAGGTACCAAGAACCTTTAATAACCCATGGACATAGACATTCTACTTTCCTGGCATCCAAAATGTATACATATAAACATCTTCATCAAGGAAACACAAGATTCACATAAAAAAAGCTAAAAAGTTTCTGCAATAAAGCTTAAAACACTGATATTACACTGGCTGTTTGGTAGGAAAGTAAAAACTGTACAAGTGTATAGTAAGATTATTATAGTAGTATAGGTAAGACAAAGAAAATTATGTAACCATCGTATTACGATAGTGTGGGTGACAATTAAAATTATTAAATACAAAACAATATTTAAATTAAATACAAATTACGAAAATAAAAATAACAATCTTTAATAATAATAAAATATACATTTTTTTTAGTAATCACATTAAAAAATAATCAAAAAAAGAAATAAGTCATTTAAATTAATTTATAGTTTAAAAATTATCGTACCCTCCAGCAAATGCCTATGAGCTTGTGGACTGGAGCCGCAGTTTATTAAATTAAATATTTTTCAATTTTATTGTGCTTTTATCTTTACTGGATGTGTAATAAATAAATTAAATAAATTATGACGCTATAACGATTGTAATGCGACAGGCGCAATGCACTAGGAATTGTACTAAACAGAAAGTAGACAAACAGGCGTAACTACAAAAGCCTTCGTAATATTATGATTTATGATGTAAGCTTTGCAGAAATCCAGTATATTCTTACATCATTTTTAACCGGAATTTTACAATCGATTTTCAACTACCTTCCTGGAAAAGTAGAGCTCTGAAATTTTCAGATTTTTTTAAACAATGGCGATGTGTGTTTAAGGCTTGATTCACTTGATATTTTCATAAAATTGAACATTTTTGTATTACTGAACTTAAATGTGACTGCTATACTTTTTGCATAACATCAGGCGTTATTAATATCGTTTTTAGATCGATTTCATTTTCTTTAACTTCACTTGTTTATTATTTAATCGGGAAAAAAAGCTGTGAAATGGAGGACCTTTTTTTATTGAATTTAATGAACTGTTTGAACTTCATATAAATATTCAATTATTCAAAGAGCGTTTCGCCTGATAGTCTATATAATTATTTAAGAGATAATTAATACAAATAAAAAATAAATTCTGTGTATCTTTTAAATATCTCACCGAAATCAGCTTGGCAATAATGTGTTTGTGGATGTTGCATCATACATGAGCAGGCATCTGAGAGATTGAAGAACAGGGCTAGGAGGGACATCACCGTCCACCACCACTTGCTGACAGACATCTTGATCTGAAATAAAAAAAAATCTTTTAAACCAAATACATAGTTCAACTATATATAGTGTTATTTGAATATAAAGAAACAACATATTTACTACGAAACCGTGAAATTTAACTTAATTTAACATAAAATCATGATAAAACATACAAGAATAAACTAAATTAAATTCATTGAAAAATCATAACCAACAGAAAGGATTATAATAAAACCTGGTGATTTTATTTATTGATATCGTTATTCTTATCAAAATCATTCATTATAAACAAAAAATAATAATTTATTATTTGTGTTCAGAGTGATCTTTTAAAAATAAACAGTAATATAAAGTGATTAAGAAATATTTAACTACAAAACCAACTGAAGATCTATTGAATTTGATAAACCTTATGTATCAAAACATAATAAATATAAAAATCATCAAAGCAATATTTATTTATTTTAAACATTTTGTACACATATGTATGCACAATGGTGGGTTTATTGTCAAATGGCAATATCTTCCAACCAATCATATTCATTTGGTAAAGTTAATTGTGTTTATGACACGTACGAATTTATGTGAATAAAATATATTATAATATTTATAATGAAAGATATAAAAGGACAGTAAAAAAAAGGATGTGAGAGGAGAGGAGACAAGGAAAAGATAAGGAGACAAATTTAAGTGTTAATTGTAAGGAAATGATTCATAATTCAATACGTAATACTTTACATTACTTAACTTTATATTACTTCTCGGGCAACTATAGTCAAATATTAATTTAACACGCACCCAATAACAAGTTGCCACATTCTGGAGTCTTACGATATTAATCGTCTCACAGATCCAGACTGAAAACACAATAAAAAACTGTGTCTCCATCGGGAATCGAACCCGGGACCCTTGGACTTATAATTTATTAATATTTTTTATTACATAGTGAAAAGTATCCCTGGTACAAATAGAAAATATATATAAATTTTTAAAATATGTTGGTAAAAAATAATACAAATCCGATTTGAAATGTTTTTTTAAAATTTCGGACGAATTGGGATATTTTTCTTTGTGAAAAATATTCAAAGAAAAATTTCATTAAAACCGCTTACATATTGAAAAAGTTTTTAAAATTACTTTGGTGAATGAAATGAAAAATTTATCTCGTCCAATTCATTCCGTATCAAAGGACCTTATTATTTTTTATATACGGTTTCTAAACGGAAAAGATCACGCAGAAGCATTCACTCGAATAAATATTGAAACGTTGTGCAAACCACGCGAAATATCGTGTTTGGTAAATTAAGTCATTCGTCTAGTTCAATTTGGTTTCGTGGAAAGATAAATTTCACAAATGTGGTTCCGGTTTCTTTTGAAGAAGAAATTATTTAAGGTAGTTATATAATCTGAAATAATAAAAAAATTCAGAGTTGCAATTGTAACACGGTTTAAAATAAATAGTTAAATAGGTTCAACTGTCGATGTCATTATTATGGATAGATGAAGAACACGTATGTTCTAACCTATAACATCTCGAATTCAAATTATTAAATATTTTAAGATAACCATATTTGAATTATAATAATATAGACTAGCATAAACCACTTATTTTTGTGAGTCACTTCGCGACATGTTTCGGAAGCGCTGTCCTTCCATTGACCGGCGTGTCGAGACTAACTTAGTAACCGGTCGATGGAAGGACAGCGCTTCCGAAACATGTCGCGAAGTGACTCACAAAAATAAGTGGTTTATAGCTAATCTATATTATAATTCAAATATGGTTATTATTAACTACCACAAAATATCCGCCGAATCATTAAATGATATTTTAAGATAATATTGTGTTTTTATTTACAAAACATGTATGTCATGATAGGATAACATGGATTTCAGTCTCTTTTTTCCCCGAATAGGTTAATACCTTGATATAATGTAGTTATGTATGAAGAATGAAGATATCTTACTAATAAAAATCAACTGGACACCCGTTGACCAGTGACCAGTGTTTTTTTTTTTTTTTAATAAAAAAATGAATATGTCCTTGTTAATCAAGTACATATACATCTTCCTACGTTCCCTAAAATAATCAAATAAATGATTGTGTTATAGGTGAACGAAATCGGTCGAGGCAGGATTCGAACTCGCGACCACTGGATTACTAACCCAGCGCGCTAACCGCTCTGCCACCGACCCACGTTTTAATTACAAACCATGTAAAGCCCGTGCAGCGATTACTTGAAAATCTTACTAATAAACGTTGTATAACGACTGGGTAGTTACAACAAGCGTACAACAAAATAAGGATATGATAATGATGATATACATAGTTATATATAAAAAATAAAAAAAATTAATTACACTTTTCAATAACATTTTCAACCTCGCATTATTGTGTGTTTTAATTTATCTAAAAAATAAATTTTATAGAATTTTTTTAAATGAATTTTATGAAATATTTTTGTGTCCGTTAATTTTTACTATAATTTAATAGTTATTCTGCTATTCGGGGCGGAGTCGAAAAGAGATCCAACCTTTTATTTTAGCAATTGGTCCAGGCTTTCTAGTGTTATAAATGGTATAGCTAACCCGATTTAGTTTTATTTATATAGGTTATAATCTATTTGGGATATTTCGGCGTTTTTTCGATATTATTCAAAATTTTGGAAATATGGGTTGTTAAAGATACCAAAAGTTTGAGAAATCCTGGAACTTTCTTATAAAATAATTTAATTTTAAATTTTTACAAAAATTCCGGGTGTAAGAATTTTGTAGGCCTAAAATTTTCATACTTTTCTAAATTTTAGGCTACGTGCATCAAGTGGATTAACCGTGCAAAATATTGACTCCCCACAATTTCATCACATGGGACTTAACGTTAATACCTACTGTTGATTCCTTAAGAGAAATGATTCTCTTGAACAAATCGACAAAATTATTCTAGGCGTTTTACAATATCTCACCGTACGCCATACGCCACACGTACAACAAACAAATCAATGCAAATCTCATCAATTGTACTTCAATCCGACGAGAATTTGAAATCAAAACTTTACACAATTTCCAACATTAATGGAAAATAAAAAAAATGAGCCTAAATGATTATGCATTTATCGAATACTTCCACGACTGATTTCGTTCACTTATAGCACAAGAATTTATGCTTAGTTTTGGGAATATTTGAGTATGTATTTATATTTAATTGTTAAAAGGACATATACATTTTAAATAAATAAAAAATAGCCATCACTCCAACCTGATTGAAGTACGTCTAATTTTTTATATTTAATATATTTAACGTTTTTTCAATAATACAATTTTATAATTCTAAGTTAGATTGACTTGTAGTAATAACCAGATATTGTATTTAATGCAGAATGTGTAATATAAGTGCAATAACTTCAATACAAGTCAAATTATTGTATGTACCTAATGATTGCGAATTGAGTCATAAATATGAACGTAGACGATGCAATTGTACACATAAATATGTATGTAACTAAGCAGTTAGTAGCTTTTACATATTATTTGATGACACATTAAAAGGGACGAGTATAAACGAAATAAAAGTTTAATATTAGATCATCACTCCTAATATGGAATTTGTGTTTATACCCAATATGGTATCTTGGTATTAACACAATATGTATCTTTAGTAAGAATAAATATAAAATATTAAGTAGGGTAAAGTACCCAATAGCTGACACTTTTCACTTTAATATATTGAAATTAAAATTCTACAAGTCACAAGGGCACCTCGAGAGAGAAAATATAATAGGAATATAATAATAAGAAGGCTACGACTATTTACACGATCAACCATAGACGAAAACCAAAAATAACCACAGAAAACGCAGATAAATCAAGTTATAAAAATATTTATCTTTGTTTATTCTTTGTTATAATTGTAGATCTCGATGAAAAAATGATTTATAAAATTAAGTATATGTAATAAGATGCCAATATTATTTATTTTTTCTTCAAGTTGGTTTCCATGATGCATTTATGACCATTTTTTTATTTTGATTTATCTGCGCTTTCTATGGTTATAAATGACCTAAAAACATAGACGACGTCAGAAAATTTGTCGTGTAAATAGACACTTTTTGGCAGGAAAACGCTTTTCCCGCCAATTCCGGTCGTAAAAATAGTGGCACCGTAATAAGAATATAATATACCTGTCTATAAATAAATCTTAATTATTGACACTCCTCCTACAACCAATCAGTCCTTCTTTTCTTTGTTGCTGTGATTTAACATTCAACAATGTTTTAATGTAACACCACAGTGTGAGATATACACGTGTTTTTTGTTATAAATTTTATTAACCTACCATTTCACTATTTGGTTGGTTGAAAGAACGTGCTTTATGGCAATAATATATGGGAATGGCAAAAGGAAAAAGGAAATTGATGGACGCAGCAGGAATATTGTTCAAGAACTACCAGATTTTTTAGTGTTTTCTTTAATAATTGTATAGATAGAGACGACGTGACGCGACGGTAAGATCATAAACTATACCATAGTCTAGCTGGTTTTACTTGAAGAAAAGAGTTAAAATCTACACTAAAGTTGAAGCGGTTAGTATGTGTGGTAGGTTCTGCAGATTTATGAGACTAACGGTCTTATAAATATAAAAAAATTAACTCCATATTACGAGAGGCCAGATGCCAACTGTTATTCCATAAAGTACGTACGATTTTCTCTATATTATAAAATTCCTGAAAATTCAACCTTAGGTTATTTGGGGTTTAATATTTAAATAGTTATTTATTAATACGCTTTAAACATTTGTTGATGAGTGATTTAATTTATTTATTTTCTTGTGTGTTCAATAAATTTTAATATACATAAAATAATTAGTCCAATAATAATTAGTACATACTTTATTAAATTTATTTATTTTATTTTTTAGAAAAAAGAACGCCAAACCTATAGGCATAGTCATTATAGTCATCACACGATCATACAATAATCTTATAAATAAAAATAAAAATCATTCAGTTACCATCCAAAGAAAATTAACCAGTAACTTTATAATAAATATTTGATAATATTTTCATATAAATTGGAAGAGCTTTGAACAAGTCAGAATAAGGTATTGCTATAAATTATTTTGTTAATTACGCTTTCGATTTCAATTATTTTAAAGAAATTAGCATTTATCAAAATCAATTTTTAAATATTTTCATAAAGTTCTCAAAGAAATGAATAATTATTCAATCAGGACCGATCTACAAAATGAATTAGGAAAAAAAATTGAAATAAACAGAACGGCAATTAATTTTGACTATAAATTTGAATATTTTCCTCAATTATTTCAGGGCAATTACCTTTATTGGAATATCATTAAATTTAATTGTAAAATATTGCAACAGAATCTACTAGGTTATTATTCTTTTCTGATTTTAGTTGAATCATTACTTTCAAGCCAAAACGGAGATAGATAATTAAATATGTAAAGAGAATATTTTTCTGTATAACATCAGGAAGGGCAATGAAACTTTTTATGTACAAAAAAATAAAAATAAAATGTTGAAATCACATAAACAGTCCGATCACATGGTGAAATCAATATCCTCTTGATTACCCATATCATGTAGGTATGTTATCATATGATGCTCTATAATATGTAAAGATGTTTTTGGACTCTATATGATCATTATATCCATGCTATGGGTAATCATGATTTGTATTTCACCGTTTGACCGTACTTGCCCCTCAGTCTAAAAATATTGATCATAAATAATTTACGGATACGGTTAGGTTTCTTTATTAAACCTGAAGCATCAATGCAAATTTCACGACAAATTTTTACAGATATTTTAATCTTCTTTCATTTAAAAAAAATATTGCTTTATGCCTTAAATAGTTTATTAAAAATATAAGATAAACGTTGAAAATCGGGGTATGGCATTTTTTTGTACAAGAATTTATACAGAACACTATAAAAAAATGAAGAATATTTTCTTTATTAATACAATAACTATTTAAGTTTTTTTTTTCAAAACGATTTGATAAGTAATAATGATGGTAGGTATATCAAATTGAAAAATAGGTACACTGACAGCAGGCGCCCTCTTTAGAAGGTACCCCTTATAGAAAAATGAATCAACGATCAGTTTCAATATGTTTTAAACAAAGATAAAATAATCCTCAAATACATATTATATATAAAACCCTTCTCCCATTTCATTCCTCAATTCCCAGTTTCCTAACCATACCCCATTCCTAAACCCTTCATGATCAATATTCTCATAAATTAGACGTAAATGTATTTGTAACTCTGTGAAACATTATAATAGGCTTCTTATTAATTATTTTTTAACTGTATTATATTTTATATACAAAAGCTGTTATGTTTCCAAATAAAAAAAAATAATAATAGAAAGTAACAGTAATAAATAAAATTATATTATGTTTTCATTGAAAAGTGCATACTCGTAGACATATCTACAGATGTATCAAATGATAGTGTCTATTTGTGTCTCATATTGTACCATGTTATATAATAAGTGTCTAGTAAATGCGAGACCTCTAAAAGTCATAAATAACTCTATAAACAGCTATAGTGTTACATACAAAAGATCAAACTTACATGGTCAAGCTCACTAGAATGTCAATACTTCCCAAATATTTCGTTAAAATTTAATATAAAGATATTTTGGAGCTATTGGCATATGCTTTGTCTCGTTCAAGATAAAATACCTTGTCTCGACCACATAAATACATTTTTAAAACATTTATACTGTTCATCGAAATAAAACACCTTTGAAGCTATTTATTGATTGATGACACATTAGGCTCATGATATAAAACTTATTTTTTAATAACTATTCTTATCTAAAAATATTTTATCAGCATCTGCCTACTTGCTTCGAATAAAGACGTTTGAAATTATATTAATTAATACCTATGAGTACATACAATATTAAAGGAACCAAGTGGTATCTCATTGAACTATCAAATAATGTCAAATATCAAATTCTTAGGACTTTCACTCAATGAATTGAAGACGGAATTATGTCTCCTGTATACTTTTTTTGAAATTTATGGTTTTAGGAAAAAAGTAAGAGACATTTTTGCTGTTCACAAAAACTATCAAATAAGACTTGAAGTTTCAAGTTGATTTCGAAACCGTCTGAAAATAAATTCTGTCATGTAAATTTGTACTGATTGAACAAGTCAATTATCACGGAGAAGAAGCAATAACTTGTGTACGACAAAAGGTACAAATTAATGTATTTATTTTTAAAATCACCTTAATTTTGGGTAGACTGTTTTATATATCTACCTTAGTTCATTCCATTGGATGGAAAAAGAAAATTACCCAAGGGACGCTTTTCGATTTCGGAAACAATTGTTAACTTTAACACTACAAGGGAAATTACTTTGTCCGAATGTACGACAGCTTTTTTCAAACAAAACTTTTATGATTATACATATATATTATGTATAGGCCAACTTTATACAAAGCGATTTGAATTATCAATGATTCTTGCTGCATATTGAATGAGAGAAGTAGATCAGTTAAACGAGAAATAGATTAATTATATTCATTACTATTTATTTCACTACGTGTATGATTGTCAAATTGATTTTTGTAGGTCCACTAAACTGTTTCGCAACGCGACCGGTATTGCTCAATGCAGATCATCGTCAGAATGGTGAGCAATAGTGGTACAGACCATCTTTATATAGATTAAAAACAAGGATACAAATAATAGAGAAGGAAGGGGTAATACCAAGAAAAATAGAATACCCAAAAGACATAAATGAAGTAAATAATTATATAAAATTAAATTTGATGAAGTTAAGAAATGAACATTTAAATGTTGTATTAAAAAGACTTCAATTAAGAATATGATAAATTGTTTATATAAATATATTGAATAATGGCCAACATGAAAAAAACCGACATTCACTATTCTAAATGGGAGTCACGTTGGCGAACTAAATTAAATAGAACGAAAAATTATATAATATATGATTATGGAGTTCGATCATGTACACGGAAAAAAAATAATTGTGACCACCGAACTGGCTACCTGCGTTTTAAGCCAAACCTTTGTTATTGGTTATAAAAGTTTATCTGTTTGTGACTGTTTATTATCTGTTTATTGTTTGGTTTAACACACAAAATATTTAGTAGCACTAAACCAATTGTTTTGTAGTCACTATAGTTCGGTTAATTTCAACATAAGTTTTTTTTCAGTGTAGTGACAATTAAAAAAAAATGTAACTAAATAACTTATTGCCATTCGATGGCTTTTGGTTTTGTCTAAAATTAATACCTAGCTCTTTCACCAAATGTAAAATATTTAGGTAAAGGTCCTAGTCTATCTATTATAAATAAACACAACACAATTTAATATAACCTGAAGTAAAAGCGTCTCTGCTTTATCATTTTATTTCAATGTGAAATATATGAATGAAACACTCAAAATAAATTGGTACTAAATATTATTTCTATTAAAAAAATGTTTGTACTGACCTTTGTGTTTACTTTATAGTTATTAAATAAGTGATTTTAATAAGTTAATTTTTAATAAGTTGGAAGTATTTATTTGAAATTGCATTGATCACAAGGAGGGTTCAGCGAGCATTAATTTTTTATACTCTTAAGACACTGCTTGATTTTATGTACTTTAGCTGTGATAATTTATTTGTGTTTAGAACCTCCAAATTCTTGCATAAAATCACGGAAATAAACATTAAATCGAGTTTCCTTGTATTATGAATACATAATAAACTATAATTAAAGCTCGTAAAATAACAAATAAGTATACATGATTATTTTGTTTAATATATTCTGCCTCGGGGATTATTGAAAAGTTAAAAGTATACGAATGGAAAATATTTTTGATAAATATATAATTATTATTTAAAAACAATAGTCACTTGTTTTATGTAAATGAAAACAATATACCAAGTACGGTTATATTGATTGTATTTTTTTAGTAATTAATATGTTGAACCGTGAAATGAAAAAGCATGTAATACATTTGAAAATGACTGGTTTTGACTTTGAAAACAATCAGAGTTGAAACAGTAACAAATAATAAAAAAAAATATAATAATAACTGATAGGTATCTCGACGATGAGACGGTTCATTATATTCTCCTAATATGGTCGGTGAAACGATAATATGACAGCAAATATATATTTTGTGTATTTAAAGAACTCATTCATTTACCATTTACTTCCCTCAATCAATAATGTCAAACAGTTTTTATAAACAAACAAACATTAAACCTTAACAAGTAAGCCTACTTGTGCTAATTACCTACTATTATTTGTGTATCTAAACTTTGTTTTGTAATGATGTGTATGTGATTAACCCATACGATAAATAAATATAAACAAACGCAAAATCATACTTACCATAATTGGTAGTCATATTAAAGAATTCAAAACTTTTTAATAACAACTTTTTTAGTTTAATTAATAATGTACAAAACAAAATTTATCGTATTTCGTATACAGCTATTCATTTGTATATCTTTACGATTTACTTTTATGCTCATAATATGTCCAATTCTGATTCATTTCACACTACGAAAACGTCTATAACCAACGGGCGAATTGTGTAAAAGGATTTAATCCGCTCGGTGTGACGAAATAGAGTCCCGTATAAATGCAGTCAACTTTTTGACATTTCTCATATACTAAAATTCCGTATAAAATTTTTAGTCGAATCTGAATAGGGCCTAGTATATTTTAAATTGTTCATTCATTCATTCATACCATCACGGCATATCCCACAATGTGGGGTAACCAGCGAAAGGTGTCCAGGTGTGCATTGCCTTATAAAAGGGAGAACAACACATCTATGTATACCCACACACCAGTCTCGTTTCACCAAAAAAGGCACTACATTCAGAATGGGTGGTGAACCTCATTGCTGAACTATGTGAGATGTTATTGTTGTTTAAATTGTTAATTACAATTAGATTCATTAGGTCTCATTATCTATTTCGTTATCTTTTATTTTGGCCACATCCGCTACTCCTGTGTTCTTCCTAATCAATTTATTAACTTTGTGGTCCCTTAGCGAGATATTCAACATTCTTCTTTCCGTCACTCGTAGTGTCACCCTTAGCTTTTCCAACATTCTCTTAGTCAATGCAGATGTTTCAAAGCCGTAAGTGATCACAGGGAGAACGCAAGCGTCAAAAACTTTTTTTCTTTTAGTGGATTGGGATATTTGTAGATTTTAGAACATTTGATAATTTGCTGAACGCGGTCCATCATAGGACTCTTCTTCTTTCTAGTTCAGCTTCTAAATTATCTCTTCCCAGTTTCACGGTGTGACCGAGGTAGACATATGATTCTACTCTGCCAATATCTTGATCAACAATTTTTGTGGGTTCTGAACCTATAGAGGACATAATTAATCTCGAATGCTTCGATTTTATATATTGAATCCCGAATGAGTTAATTTATTCGACCGGTTTCAAAGCAACTGCTTCTTCCACAGGATGGATGACTAAGTCGTAGACAGTGTTTAAAGTGACGTGAGGTACGGGGAACATGCGGGCTGTTTTGCAACGTCGCAATATCGATGCAATAACACGTAACACGGAATGATCAACTGAACACTGAAGAAGTTAAAAATGAAAAATAAAAGTGAAACGTAATATTACATATATGTACAATTTCGACTTGACATTGAACCTCACCACGATGACAAATTTGTCAACAAGTTATCAAGAATTTAACGTCCATCTCGACTACCGGGTAATAAACAACATAATTGGGGATGCGATTATTTGGTTCATATTGCGTACGACGAACAAGTCATTAATGTTCCAGATCCAACAATATGATTGTATGGCGTATGTACAGTAAAGTTATACAAGTATATGTAAATACATAGGTGTTTGCGGACTGTGTAGTGTATATTGCATAATGAAGATGACCTTCCCATGCGCGTGGTAACCTTGCAACGCGGTCCATATAGCTGACACGACCATAAATTCAAACCCCTGACCTCGTGAACAGTTCTGCGGTATATTACATTAGATATTTTGTGTTAACTCTGTTATACTTTTTACTTTTGCGCTTTATTTTCTCTCGATCATTTATTTTTTCGGTGATTTATGTACGCGTGTAAAGGCAGGTACAGAGCCATAAGCAATCTTCCCATACCAACCCAATAAAGGTTTATTAGTTTAAAAAATCGCATTTAGTAATAAACTCCCCTCACGCATAAAGTTCATAAATAATTAAATCTTTGTATACTCAATAGGGAAGTTAATATATAAAAAAAACTTTTTTAACACATTTCTTAAACTAATTATCATACAGACTGATCACAGCAAGAGGGATAGTAATGAGCAAAAGTCTTGCAAGCCTCGCAGTCTTGTGGTCAAGACCAATACCACATGTATTGCTGCAAGACCAAGAGTAGGGGGTGTAGACCAAGAGGCTTGCGTTCACGCAAAGCTTTATAAACTTATTTACTTTTAATTAAAAAGTAAGCAATAAACCATGTGTTATCGACATTTGGTATACCTACTGTAAATTGGTGTTTTTTGTCATATTTTATTATTTTCACTGAATTTTAACAGAAAGTTGCAAGACCTGTAAGATTTGCAAGACCAAGACTCGGTCGAGTATGCAAGACGAAGACCGCACCTATAAATGCAGGAACAAGGTGGTCTTGATCTTGTATTTGCTCATCACTAATGAGAAAAATAATAAGGGTAATAAATTATTAAAGAATTTATTATGCGAGAACCAAAAACCTTTTTTTTTCGAGTTATAATAAAATGAGCTTACAAAATTTGAAATATAATTTAAAATGTAATTATGCTAACCAGAGGTGGTCTGAGTAAAGCACATGCTCCATTGCCAATTAAACATTAGCCAGAGAGATACTCTTGTTCAGAAGAGACTCAATTACCAGACATATCGGTATTAACGGGACATTGATTCATAAGGAAGCATGTCTGACGGCTGGGACTGGAGGCATACGATTACTGCAGATCATGCCAAGACAAATATGAAGAAGAAACTTTGGTCCAATTCCTCTGTTACCGTCCTGCTCTCTCTAGAAAGTGGATCGCGATCTCCCTCGATGCTCTCTCTAGAACCGAGGGGTGCGGGGGCAAGCCCTTCCGTTCGATCGGTTGTGCTAGGGGCTTGCCCCAGCTGCCGATCTTGAGCGGTTGCCCCGCCGTTTGAGGTTGGATTCTCGGGGGCAGTGGTTGAACCCGATGGATAGTGGATGGTTGTGTTGTCCGACGTTGCGGCCGCGTTCGGGGGTGAAAAGGGCCATAGAGTCCTAGAGCATCACCGGCGTGGAAGTGGTATCGCGTACTCATCACCTGCTCTCTCTAGAGATATGAGAAGCTCCTTGGGAAGTTTATTCTCTGTTATGATGATCTGATAGAAAAAACATCGGAGCTGATATATCGGAGAAGTTATTTATTTATTTATTTATTTATTATTTTCATCAACGGCTAAATAGCCTTTTACAAGTACATACAAAATAAAATAGTATAAACACGTTTAATACATACATACAATAATATTATAAAATAAAACAAAAAGAGATGTATAAATGTACGAAATATCTACCAGAACATTTTTTGCATATTATATCTAAACATTTTTTAAAGAAACAAATATCAAAAACAAAAAGAAACAAAAATAGCATATATAAATTATATACCTAGGTATAAAGTAAATTCAAAAGTGTCATTAAAAAAGAATGAAACATAAAAACAGTTGAAAAATAAGCCATGAAACTAAATATAAATTCAAAATAAAAGAGTAATTGATAAAATAATAATAACATCTTATAGGGAAATAAAATTGACATTTTGCATCAAGAAATATTGATGCAATAAGTTTCTATATTTTGTCAATAACAAGTAATAAATATCGCCTAGACCAGAGTATGCATTACCCAAATAATGAAGCCGTGCTATTGGCGAGTAATATTGTTGCAGTGTACGTGTGTTAGAATAGTAAAAAGGTACCGTTTGCCTGTTAGAACGATTTGGCGCATGGTATGTAATTTGTTCAATAAGAGCAGGGACATTCATTGGCCACTCGGGCAGTTTCAGGGTGAATAAGTAAGAAAGAGGACAGCCCCATTTGGGCCATCACAAAAGGCCTGTCGACCGAAGTGTGGTCTCCTTAAGAAATACCACTCGCAAAAAATATAAAATACGTAGGTTATGGAATAACAATTGCTATATCATTATTTAAATAACAATAGGATGATCTCATGTTATTAATTTATAGAAAACAATGTTTAAGTAATCCTTGTATACTTATTTCCCATATATAGTAAAGACCACATTGAGTTGGCATTTTTTGCATATTAATAATAATGTATCATTGTAGTAGTTTTTGTGTTATTTTGATTAATTAATAACAATATTAATAATATTGTGTATTTTTATATAAACATATTACGCAATGAATTGTTAACATTTTATCTGAATATCCGCTAAAATATTATAAAAACCACAATTATTTCTTTACTGTGTCACTTTTGTGTTATGATTATATATCAAAAATAATTATAAGAATAGATAAAAATTAAATTAGGATGATCATATTCAGTAAAAAATAATCACCTGTATCACAGATAAATAGTCGAATTTTATACAGGCATTTTATTTTTAGAAATAATGTATATTTTAATTTATCTTTATTTTGTATTGTTCCTCGGCCAATTAACAGCCCCACTAGACAACATGTCATTTAGCACAAGAAAAGATAATTCAATGTACGAAAGTGACAGTTGCCAGTCACGTGACAACTGTATTGAGCTAAATGACACATTGTCTAACAATTTGCCACACTCTGGGGAAATTTATCGACTTACAAAAAATAAGCTGTAAAAAAGTTTTTTTTTTCACTTAACAATTTTCAAAATAACATTTTGGTATATGAATATAATAACATATGAATGGTCTTTATTATATAAAATTATATTCGTGTGAAAACTATATTTCTTAAAATAAATAATTTATAAATAATAACAACAGAAGTACTTTATATAACACCACTTTATTTGACAACAGTCAACATGTTTATATGTGTGTATGTTATATGTGTGTATGTATATATGTATATGTATGTATATGTATGTATGTGTGTATCTGTGTATATGTATGCATGTGTGTGTATGTATGTATGTATGTGTATATGTGTACATATGTGTGTGTATATGTGTATGTGTATGTATAAGTATGCGTATATTATATGTGTGTATGTTGTATATGTGTAGGTGTGTGTATGTATGTGTATGCGTATATGTGAATTTTTATTTCTCCTTTTTGGATAAATTTTGGTTTGTATTCTATATTCACTAAAAAAAAAGAAATAAACTTTAATTATCTGTATGTATTAGCTGTAAGTTGAACTTGATTTACAATTTATTAAATGATTCTATTATTATAAGTAAAATGTATGTAATATGTAAAATGTAGATATGTTATTTGCTCCTGTCCCAAGCACAAGTTTTTAACTTTATTGGGACAGTGCCTATTGAAAAAAAAACTGTATTAATTTAAATTTTTGTACTATGCGTCTGTTCATATTATGTATACTCAATAAATAAAAAAATATGTTTCAAGAACGACGTACTCTTCCTCAGGATACTAGTTATGTTATGATATAATATTTCTTAAATTTATGTTTAAATTTCTTTTGTGTAATTAATGGTTCCTTACATATTGTTTCCCTAACTCTCCTTATCCCTTCCATTATCTCCCTCCTTACTAGTATACGAAGTGTCCTGAGGAAGAGCATTATTCTTGAAACATGTTGACCCTTGTAAAATAATGTGGTGTTATACAAAGTAATTTTGTTGTTATTATTTATTAATTATGGAGCAACAAAGTCATTTCCCAATAGGTGTCTTAAAATAATTTACATTTCAGCAATAGTAATTATTCACATTTGTTTCTTACTACTCGTGATTGTGCAATAAAATAAACTTCATAATTATAAAGCTATTTATACATACATACCTACATACCAACATTCCATGTTTCTCACGGGGTAGACAGAGAGAACCGAACGCCACATTTGTCTATCTTGATGCACGTTCATAGACTGGTCAACATTTATACATCGTCTTACATGTACGTCTGTTTGGTATAAACAATATGCGTAGAATCCAAAACGTAGTGATTTATTTTAAAGTGTTATTCTACCAAGTAAATTATTCATAATTACCTATGAAGGTGTTTTTACGGTCGATCTTAAGGTATGTATCGATCCAATAGACTCAGCTATAGAGAATAGATGATTTTTAGAAAGTTGAATACAAATTAATATGAAGGTACTTTAATTGTTTTCATTAAGTCAATAGACGGATTTGTTATGTATTGACACCTGTGACAGTTGGAAACAAAATAATATATTATTATAACTACCTACATGGATTTGTATGTAGATTGTGGATAGGTTTGATGGGTTCAAGAGGAAATCAGCTAGGTACCTATATGCTTAGATATGTAGGTTCGAGTCACTATGGTGAGATTTTTCTGACGTATTTCTATTTTCAATATTGAACCGACAAACACACCGCCACCAAAATTTGTTGGCAATCAATATAACCTTTTTTTAATATGTTTAGAATTGAAACAGTACTCGATACTACATAATTTATCATAAAGTACACGCTGTTAAAAAAAGGGATTAAAATTTTGAATGCAAATACTTTTTACGCTATATTCACTTTGGTAACGACAGTAACAAGTCCATTATACCCTCGCTACATCTTGAGTACTGCAGTAACAAGTCCATTATACCCTCGCTACAACTTGGTAACGACAGTAACAAGTCCATTATACCCTCGCTACACCTTGAGTACTGCAGTAACAAGTCCATTATACCCTCGCTACAACTTGGTAACGACAGTAACAAGTCCATTATACCCTCGCTACACCTTGAGTACTGCAGTAACAAGTCCATTATACCCTCGCTACACCTTGAGTACTGCAGTAACAAGTCCATTATACCCTCGCTACACCTCGAGTACTGCAGTAACAAGTCCATTATACCCTCGCTACATCTTGAGTACTGCAGTAACAAGTCCATTATACCCTCGCTACATCTTGAGTACTGCAGTACCCAAGACTAAAATAAAGTCATCTCACGATCATTTATGAACTAAATATTCTATAATTCATTTGCCATCTTTTCTCGGATATATGTATTGTTAAGTTTTTTTCCAATGACAGCGCTACGTTAGCGACTTTGTAAATATCAAAAACTCAATTTATCCAATATTTTATCCTTTTTTGTTTGTATGTAGTGTTTTTTACTCCTCACTACTCCAAGGGTACAAAATGGGTAGTTATGAATCATCAATTTTTAAATCGAATATTTTTTTAATTGCATATACGCAAACATTGGATTTTTTTTATTGGATTCAAATGATATTATTATTGATAAACTTTTTAATATCTCAATAGAGACGATGTTGGGATATTGTAGAAGAACCAGGAACTCGAGGCACCTACAGGTCTTACGACCTGTCATCGGCTGTAGGAGCCTCGAGTTCCTGGTTCTTCTACAATATCCAAATATCGTCTCTTTTGAGATGTTAAAAAGTTTTTCAGTAAAAATATCAATTTTTAAGTTTATTGTTACATTGTAGATCATTAACTAATTTTCTTGCTGAGATTGTATGCTGAAAGTTTCATTACAATGTATCTATGTAATATGTACTATGTACGGCGAGACAATTCTTCTTTATCTATTAGGGACTAAAGTACACATTCGATTTGCAAATTTGTATATCTACTAGTTGCATGTAACACATGAGATCCAACTGTCGATGGCGATAGTATGCATAATCAAAGAATACGTACCAAACTATAAACAACACAAATTAATAAATATTTGAAGATATTTTATTTTCTATATAAAACATGTAGGTATGTCTGTCAGGATAGGATAGTATGGAGATAAGTCTGTTTTTCCTACACAGAATATGAAAACAGCATGATGGTATGTATGTATGTTTGGAGATTTAAGTATCAAACTATTAAGTCTTCTTACATATTGTGTATAGGCGACTACCATACAAATTGTATGAAGTGATATCGTCACTAAATTCAATTTTTATAAAAATTGTTAAAAAAAATTTAAGATGTGGTAATACAATGTCTGTATTTTTTATATAAAATTAAATTATCTAGTTGGGGTGTTTCGGCTTTTTTCGATATTTAAAATAAAATGGAAATATAGGCAATTAAACTCATAAATTTATCATAAAAAAAAAAATTTTCTTAATAAAAAATGTTTGAGAAACCCTGGAATTTTTTGAAAAAAACTTATTTGAGATTAAGTATTTGTCTATCTTTATACCTATTTTCAGCATTTTAGCTTTTATGGTTTCTGAGATATATGGAAAAATAAAGTAAAAATTCAAAAGTTGATAACCCCTGACTGAAACAAAAATTCACAATTCTGAGTATAAAAGTTTTGTAGGCTGTTTAGATATTCTGAAAATTTGGGCTGTGTAAATTGAGCGGATCAAAAGTTATAAGGGACACACTCACAGAGACATACACACACACACACACACACACACACACACACACACACACACACACAGACACACACACACACACACACACACACACACACACACACACACAAAACTCACATAAAATGTTCTACTCCGAATTCTGAGTAAATCCATGTATGTGAACATATATGCTGCGAGGCCTCTAGTTGGTGTTATTAGCATGCAAAAAGTCCATTACACCATACAAAATTTTCCTTCTAAGAGAATTGAATTCTCATGAACGAATCGACAGTTGGATAAATTGCTTAGACCTCGTTAGATTTTGGAGGATATCTGATCAGTGCTATTTTTTTTAACTGTCAAATATTTCAAAGTAACCCGAAGCTCAATAAACTTAAAACATGATATTTTTATTTTGAAATTACTAAAAGGGCACATCGCATTCATAACATGGCATTGAAGAATTATCAAGTTTTCATAATAAAATATTTTAATCAATAATATTTAACAAACTAAATTTTTAACCTTCCATTATACAACATTTTAATACTTTGTGGGATGACTTGGTAGGGAAAAGTATAGCGTTAGTTACAACCCACTCGTTTTATATAAAAATTTAATTTTATAAGTTGAAGAGTCTGTTACTAGTAGAAATGATCATCCAATTAGGAAGAATAACAAATTGCAGAATATTATTAATCCTGTTTGATTTCAAACTGTTATGGAGTCTCTACCTCACTCTATCGTTAAAATCAAAATTACTCGTTTATAAAATAGTAGGCGTTAGATCTCATCTGTCAACTAATACATTATAACTCAATGATGATGTATTATTAAAACTAATCGCCATTAAGTTGGTACTAAACATCGCACGTCATGTTAGACTTGCGCCAATTCATCATCAAGATTTACAATTGTTAGAATAAGATTTACAATGCCCAGATTTAAATTTACAATATTGAAAATACATTTTGCCGGTGGGTGTGATTAATAATCATTCACATATCACATATTTTGTATAAAGCAATTATTTTCATTATGTATGTAAATGTAATGAAAAATGATATTAGTGTAGACATGATGATTTATTTTGATTTAATAGTATTTTTTAATGGTTTTTAATAGTACCAAAACATTTCCATTTCCTGTATGTGTGAGGTAGATTGAATCTATACTTAATTATATTTAGTACGCCAATATTTATCGAGATTCAGCGATAGAAAACCTTTTTTACGATGATTTTTTTTTGCGTCGCAGTATAACATACGAATGAATCCGTTTAAAGTATGAATTGGATATTTGACAATATTTTCCCTCCAACCCCTAAATGAATGTACAACAACAAAAAAACAATGCATGGCACGAAGAGAAGCTCATGGAGCCCTCTAGATTGGCAATCTCGGCACCATGGTGCAAAAAGAACAATCAGCAAGTGCGAATTGCAAATTAAATGGGAAATAATGACTCCACTATTCTATAGTGGAGGAGTAGAAACTTAAATGCGACAATAATTTGAAAATAAAACGAGTGGGTTGTGGCCAGCGCTAAACTCCTCACTAACAAATCATTCTATAAATTATTCAAATTTTGTATGGAAAATATTGAGCATTTTCATGAAATGAGTTTGTTCAATTATTTTTTTATTAAATATTTTATTATGATAACTTGATAATTCTTCAATGTCATTTTATGAATGCGATGAGCCTTTTTACCAATTTGAAAATAAATATTTCAAATATTGAGTTTCTTGAGCTTGGGGTCACTTTGAAATATTTGAAAGTTAAAAAAATGAGAAGCACTATTCAGATATCCTTCAAAATCTAATGGGGTCAAAGCGAGTATTAGATATACATATTTGCAAAATTTGAAAAGAATCGAATGAGTGCTTTAGTCTATAATTGATTAAGTAAAATGAACTCGCAGTGCATAGCACACAGCACGCAGCACACATGTAATTACACAGCACATAGCGCACACACATGGCCGTGTTCACCAAGGTACATCAAATGGATCATCAACTAACTACCTGCTCGGAGCTCAAATCCTTGAGTGCATCACTCAGTGAATTTGTATTTCACCAACCAAAAACCAACATTCTTAATTGAGCCCTAGGCTCAACTCTCCTTAAATTTCCGGTGTAAAGGAATACGAACTCAAGTTAAATTATATAGAAATATTTAAAAATCAAGAACACATAATTTATCTTGTTTCCTTTATTAAAATAACAATCAAATATTATGACAGTGTGTAGTTCACAATTTTTACAAGTTTCTGAATTTGTTTGAAAAAAAGTATTACTTTGATCTCATCAGTAGGTATATTCGCATTAGTGTCGTAAATGGCCGCGAGCGCTGTATACCTGAAACCATGTTTACAAACATATCGCATACCTGCTATTCTACCCTTGCTAATACCTGTGTCTTTGTGCATACCGCCATTATTGTTTTCGTTGACATCAATTATGCTGTTTTAAATGAAATTTAATTTTATTTAACAAATACAAAAAGCAATGTTTTGACACCATGAATTTTTCACAAACCCAGTCAATCGTGATAATAATATAACTGGATAATATAGAAATCAAATATAATATAAAATATAACAACAAATGCTAAAATGTAATAATTTTAGTTACAAAATACGTTGATGAATGACTTGATCCACAAAAGACCGTCACTTAAGAATTGAGTCGCCGGCGTCACTTAACGGTAGTAAGATTGTTTGGTGAAACGTAATTTTACGCTTAGTGCATCAAAAAATTGATTTTAGCGCTTAGGAACCTTGGTGAAAGTGGGGGTGAGAGATACATTGAGATGAAACTTTCAGAATACAATCTCAGCATGATACTAGTTGATAATCTGCAATAAAAATAGGCTTAAAAATTGCGAAATCATTACTCCCCACTATATCCCCTTGGGTTAGTAAGGAGTAAAAAAGATCATCAAGTAGAGATAGGTATATGTCTTTTAATCTCCAATATGTCTTTGATTTCCCATATGATACTAACTACATATCAATATAATTGTTTTATTTTTAGTAGGAAAACAAATAAATAACTTATTTCATCCGTGTCTCCCCTACACAATACATCAAACCATCACGATCGTATAATTTGCATATTTAAACGATCAATAAATACATGTAATGGTCTTACTCTAAGTCAAAATCAAATAATATTTTACCCACATTAATCATAAAAGTTGCCCATTTTTGTTGTTTATCAAATTTGTACGTCTTATTTATAACGATTTGCGTTGGTTTATTATCATACATTGAAATACGTGTACATAATATTGTTTTTTTTGCGTATTTTTTGTTTTTTTTTATCATACACTTCTCATTATACGTAATGAATCATTTACGTCGATAACTCCTAATAATTTTTCGCCGAAAAAAATCTGACGGTATGCAAAATACATTTGTAGGTACATGTTATATTTATTACCATACATTTGTAAAAAAATGTTCATAACAAACTGGTGTTTTATAATTTAATTATTTATTTAAGCAAACTGCTATGAATAAGGCTTACAAAGATTACAATCGATGTACGCAAAATATTTAAATGTCCAAATCATTTTTCGATGCAACAAAAAGGAAATTTTTTTTATGGGGAAAATATGAAAGTAAATAATGATGAATCTATGTAGCCCGGACAATTCCGTCCTTGTTTTTAACCACGTTGTGTATTTTAAGTTCATTTTGAAAATAATAATAAATAATTTCATTTTAATCCTTGCAACAATTTAGTTATTTTGAAATTGTAAATATTAGGTACGTACAATATTTTTTTATAGATCAAAGTTATTAATTTACGTAGCCAATTAGGATTGAAAATTTTGATGATATAATATAGTAATCCACATCCAAAATTGAGATGATACATAGTAATCCACATACAAAAATTGTGATGATACATAGTAATCCACATACAAAAATTGTGATGATACATAGTAATCCACATACAAAAATTGTGATGATACATAGTAATCCACATCCAAAAATTGTGATGATACATAGTAATCCACATACAAAAATTGTGATGATACATAGTAATCCACATACAAAAATTGTGATGATACATAGTAATCCACATCCAAAAATTGTGATGATACATAGTAATCCACATCCAAAAATTGTGATGATACATAGTAATCCACATCCAAAAATTGTGATGATACATAGTAATCCACATCCAAAAATTGTGATGATACAAAGTAATCCACATACAAAAATTGTGATGATACATAGTAATCCACATCCAAAAATTGTGATGATACATAGTAATCCACATCCAAAAATTGTGATGATACATAGTAATCCACATACAAAAATTGTGATGATACATAGTAATCCACATCCAAAAATTGTGATGATATATAGTAATCCACATACAAAAATTGTGATGATACATAGTAATCCACATACAAAAATTGTGATGATACATAGTAATCCACATCCAAAAATTGTGATGATACATAGTAATCCACATCCAAAAATTGTGATGATACATAGTAATCCACATACAAAAATTGTGATGATATATAGTAATCCACATCCAAAAATTGTGATGATACATAGTAATCCACATCCAAAAATTGTGATGATACATAGTAATCCACATCCAAAAATTGTGATGAAACATAGTAATCCACATTCAAAAATTGTGATGATGCATAATAATCCACATCGAAAATTTGTGACGATACACAGTAATAGAAAAATCATTAATTATGTTCATTTTAAAAACATCGCACCTGATAAATTTTAGCTATGAACAAGTAGCACGATAAATGTCTATTCGAATACAGATACAATTATTAATGACATCACAAATGAAACAGACAAATATATTGATCTAAATATAATGAGATGAGAAACTAACCATTGATCAATAAAATTAGATGTTATAAATTGCCCAACATAATTTATTTGACAAGACCACACGCGTCCTCGTATTGCCATCACAAATAATTTTAAATTTAAATTTTAAAAGCATTTTAAATTTAAATTTTAAAAAGTTTTATGGAACTGCAAATTAAAAGTCCATGTTGGAAATTGTGCATATAAATAAAATTTTGTTGAGGGTACCTACCGAATATACTTGAGCCTTGATAGGAAAAGATTGCCGTAAGGAAATAAATCTGCCTATATTCAAATTAATTTTAATCTAATATTTATATCCTTCATCACAAATTGTTGATATAAGGCCCTTGTATACCCTGGGTAAAGGTCAAGGTAAAATTAAGACGTTTTTTTTAAATAGTTAGAACAGTTATTAAAATATCAAAATAGTAAAAAACTTGGCAGGTAAATTATTAAATTCTCTTTGGATTGAAATAAAAATTAACTTGAAAGGCCTTGTAGTTTTTTAGTTATATACAATATGAAATTAAAAAAGGGTTTTACTAAAACTAATTTTACAAGAAAAGTTATAAACAAATTCAAATTTCAAAAAAACTCATGAAATTGAATAAATATGTAAATAAAAACTGTTTTTTCTATTCAATAACGTATCTTTGATTTTCAAAATCCAAGATATAGCCTACTATAGCCTCTTAAGTACGTGTAACCAAACTACCTCAGATCAATACGTTTTATTTTTAACTATTATAATATAGGTTGGTTGGTAGAAATTATGTTGGTAGAAATAAAACCGCAATATAGATGGTATTATGTATGAATAGAATAAATTAATGAAGATAAATTATTTATAATACATGTAGATATGTATACGAGATGAAGAGGCTGGCTAACAACAGATAGGTATATCGGTATATGGAGAAACAGAGTTCTTGGTTCAAATTAATCTATGGATTGTGACCAAGAAAAAGAAGAGTAAACACGTATTCTTCTAATTCATTCATACCATCCCGGCTGATCCGACAATTTGATGTAACCAGCGAAAGGTGTGCGGGTATGCATGACCTTGTAAAGGTAAGTGCAACACATGCATTTATGTACACACACAAGTCTCGTCTCAACTTAAAGGGCAACATTCAGAATGAATGGTGAACCTCATTGTTTAACTTTGTGGGATGTTATTTTGCCTGTTGTATTTTCGATTACCCGGCTCTTACAGGATATCGAAAAACGATGATAATATAAAAGAGTGGAAACACTATTCTTAGCCGGTACTTCACAGCATTTTTTCTACTTTGACTATTCAATCTCATGGTGTATTATTTATTATTCGTCACTGTATTTTTCAAAATTGATTGTAACAAAAAAAATGTGTTTTATATTTAAGTGAATGAATAAATTAATTAATTCGTTCATTCGTTAATTAATTGATTATTTAATTAATTAGTTGATGAATTAATGAACGAACGAACGAACGAACGAATGAATGAATGATATATTTCCAACAGTATAAAATATTACAAAGGAACAAAATACAATTTTATTTATACCTAATTACAATTTTATAATATTTTATTCCACACATTTGGAAATTTTACTGCCTCGCTAGACATAGTTTGTTCTGAGGCAGTTCTTATTCGAATTTGCTATGGCTTGTCTGCGATTATACGATGAATACCGAGGCAGATCCTTCCTTACCAATCTGCTTCAGCCAACGAGTAACGAAGTCTTTGAAAGTAGGTAGGTACATGTAAAAAAATGCGTACAAAAATACTGAAGAAATCTGAAGAAGTCACGGGAAAGGTAAAAGCAGGAAATTGGAATATAAAAAAGGATAGACAGGAGGTTGAGCGAATATTGCAAAACAGTAAATTGAAAATTTAATTTGCAAATTGTTAAAATAATCTGGATAATGACACATCCGCCAACAGTCACCGAATTAAGAGCGAATTAAGGCCGAAGGAATAACTTTTAATTCAATTAGGATCTCCCGCTTTCAAGATAGGGCTCATGTGGGTTTACTTAATGACATTGCCAAATTAAGATCCGATAAAAAAATTCAATTAAATTATTATTTTTCAAAATGAGCTGGCAGCGGTAGAGGAAAATAAAGTCTCGACAAAATATACCTACGGAGACGTGTGCTTTTATGTGCCACTGAATGCAAACTATATAAGTAGGGTATTAAATTAATACTATTATATTGAAATTTCCGTTTTCCTCTTCAGGTAGAAGATAGAGAGTACCAAACACCATATTTTCCTCACCTGATCTACAACATCTCATAAAAAGTTCATCTATTAGGGGTCTAGTAGTCTTTACTACCATCCTTTGTTTTGACAACTTAAGTCTCCATATTGAAGTGGTCTATCTTATTTTTCATACCTCTTCTATCTACCATTTATAATTTCTAATCAAATATATTAGTACTTCAGAAATATAATCAGTTCCTGCAATAAAATAATCTTATTTGAATTAAGAGAAACGTTTTCTTTAAGTAGGTATAATAATGGAACAGAAATAATACTAGTAGGTTTTTGGAATTGTAGACATGTTTAGTTTATATTTCTTTTAAATAAAATAGTAAAAATAAAGTAACATTATTAGCAGCTATCAAATATAAGAAAATACATGTAGGTACCTACCTACTTAAATAGTAAGGTTCTGTAATCAAAGTTGATGTTTTTATTTAACTATATTTTTTTTTCACTTTAAAAATTATTATCGTTCATAGACACAAAAGTTGTGGTTTAGAAAACTGAAATGTGTTTAAAAAATATTGATTTTATAAACCAAATTCTAGTTTACTAATCAACATATATTTTTCCTTGTCGCAAATTTTCATCTAAATCAAATCTTTTGAATTTATACTTCGAATCTTCGCGTAAATTTATATTATGAATTTCATTTACAAAACTCAAAATAACATCTCGCATAGTTCAGCAATAAAGTTAACCGCCCGTTCTGAATGTTGCCTTTTTAGGTGAGACGAGACTGGTGTGTGGGTATACACGCAAGTGTCGTGCTTACTTTTATAAAGCAACTCAAATCCGCACACCCGTCGCTAGTAACCACACCTGATGCCGTGATATGAATGAAGGAATGAATGAATTTCAAGTTCTTGGTAATAAAATTGTAATAATATTTTCCTCGAGTAGTATAATTTAATTTTTTCGTTTCAAGTTGAAAGGATCCTTTTTCCGATTGCATTTATTATTTACAGCGGTCTCGAAATCAGAGTTCTCTAAGTTGTTGTCAAGTGGTAAAACGTGCTCCATTTTGAATGGTATTGCTCAACCAAAGAGACCGCTTCGTAACCAAATCGATATTGTGGCCGAGTCAGGGGCGACGTCACAATTTGTATAGCCCGAAACCTCATTTATAAGACTACCCATGTAATGAAAAGTCAAACCATGTCCGAAAGCATTAAACTAACAAATTATGTAGGCAATTGATATCGTTGGCTCAGATTCTGCTCGAAATAATAAATTTAATAACGTCTAGTATTTATATTTAAAATATCGAATTATTAACATTGTGGTATACAATAACAAAAGTTTTATAATCCGTCTTTACTTTGTAAAGGATGTCTCAGAAAGAGTGTACTTTTTCATTTTAAAATAAAAGCACGTATTTTTGAGATAGTTGTGATATTTTTTATTGGGATTAGAGAAGACATGTCCCAATTCGGTATGGAATAAAATATCCGGCTAATGACCCCCACGGCTTTATAACTGGCCATTACTCTTTTCATGAAATTTTCCATGACTTTTTTCACAGAGATGTGGCTGTATCTCATCGATGACGCGTTGGATCTCGGATTTGAGCTCAGGAATTGTTTCTAGTTTACTCGCATAAAACCTAGATTCCACAAAACCCTAAAGGATAAAATCACACGGCGTTATATTGCATGATCTTGGTAGCCAGTTGACATCAGAATTTCGTGAGATTATTTGTTTAGAAAATCGTTGCTGCAATAAATCGATTGATCTCGCTGGAACCACATTTCGTCTAAATCCATGCCGTCCAGTTGTGGCCACAAGAACTCGGTTATTGTGTTCCTGTAACGAATGCCGTTTACAGTCAGTGCAATTTCAGTTTACAGTTTGCACTAAAATTAAAAAGTGCACTCTTACTGAGACACCTTTATAACCATATTATTTTTGTTGAAAATATGCGACCAGTTTTAAATTAATCTGACGAGGGAACGTTTAGTTCCGAAACAGATCACACAATGTGGGGTTACCAGCGATAGGTGTGCTGATGTACATTATTTTATAAAAAGGGAGCACAACACATGCGTGTATAGACACATACCAGTCTCGTCTCACTTATAAAGGCACTACATCGGAATGGGTGGTGAACCTCATTGCTGAACTATGTGAGATATTATTGTTGCCTTTTGTATTTTCGATTACCCAGCTCTTACGGGACACTCGAAAACAATAATAGATAGATGGGTCGATGGCAGAGCGGATAGCGCGCTGGGCTAGTAATCCAGTGGTCGCCAGTTCGAATCCTGCCTCGACCGATTTCGTTCACCTATAACACAAGCATTTATTTGCTTATTTTAGGGAATGTAGGAAGATGTTTATGTACTTGTTTAACAAGGACATATTCATTTAAAAAAAAAAAAAAAAGAGTGGTAGCACTATTCTAAGCCGATAATTAATTTATTATTATTCTATTTAAAACTGTATATAACTTATGTATATTTCTTTTACTAGTTATTTCTGCCAATCGAACCGACGGAATTTTATTTACCAATTTATTTTTAAATTTTTTATTTTAGTTACCAATTTTAACATTTTTTAGACTCGGTGTTTAATTTTCTTATACACTGATGAAAATTATTTACACTCATTAAATTAAAGAAAAATCCAAAAAAAAAACACTTACTTATTCGTCATTCTTTTGCCCTTCTCTAACTGTCACAAAAGCGAGCATTTGAATCAACATACTGATGACGGTCCTGAAGAATGTATATATACTTTTGAGTGCAGGTATCACAAGTAAGGTACACGAAGTATTTTGAATGGGTCTGGATAAAGATTCGATAAATCATGATGTTTATTATTTAATAAAGATCACAGTCTCTTGATAAATAAATACACAAAAAAATTAACTGTCAATGATGACTCCACATTTATAGTCAACTTGTGATTTTTATCGTTAAATCGGACAGAGAAAGCTATAAATTTACCATAAATTATTTTTATTGCTATTGTATAACTTGCGTAATCTTAAATTCAATTTAAATAAACACATTTAAAAAGAATTTAGAATTTTTAATATTGAAATTATTATTGTCAACTATATTCCTTCGTCTAATAGCGGATGTTTTTTTTCTCACAGTTTTTATTTCTATCGAATTTTTTTAAACATTCATATAAAAATAATTAATGCTGCTTAAATTAGTATTCCTGTTTCATGGCTAGCACATAGATAGCTTTTTGAGAATTTTAGCATGGTTATAAATAGTTGTTATAAATTAAAGATAGAGTGCTCTTTCATACATTCATACATTGAAAGAGCACTCTATCTTTAATTTAAATTGAAATCTTCATTGAAAGTCTTTAATTTCATATCTTTAATTTTCATTGAAAGAGCACTCTACCTTTAATTGAAAGTTCTAGACTGATGTGGGTAAGGCTGAAGATCGGAATTACAAGCGTTTTCCTAATAGTAGGATATGCGCCTGGAAACTCCGACAGTGAAAGTGAAAAGGATGACTTTTGGAACAGTGTGACCGAAATAATAAATGAGAAAAAAGATAATGAAAGAGTGATTCTGGCTGGAGATCTAAATGGATGGGTTGGAGTCCGTAGGAAAGATTATGAATCTGTCCTTGGACCCCACGGTGATAGCAGAGTGAATGACAATGGTAAGAGATTACTGGAAGTGGGCACGGAAGGGAATTTATTTGTGGCGAATTCAGTATTCAGCCACAAAAGAGTTCACCAGTATACATGGGAAAGGGGGAATGAAAGGTCGATAATAGACTATGTATGTGTTGACGCCGCACTAAGGAAAGCGACAGTGGACACTAGAGTGTACAGGGTCGCGGAGCTGGAGTCAGATCACTACTTGGTGATATCAAGAATTGTTCTGTTTACTGGCTGGCGCTCTAAAACCCACCGAAGTGAACCACCGAAGCGAACCAAAGTAGAAAGGCTGCAAGATGAGAGTGTAAGAAAACAATATACGAAAGATACGGAAAGTGAACTTCTTAGAGCAATACACAGGAGTGAAAATATCGAAAAAGCATGGACGACACTGAAAGAGACCGTATGTAAGACAGCGAAAAAGGTATGTGGTATTGCTAAAAGAGGTGGAATGAAAGGCGATGCATGGTGGAATGAGAGAGTTAAGATAGTTGTGGGTGAAAAGAAGAAAGCATGGATGGCATTAATAGCCGCGAAAGGATCGAATAATGAAGATAGAGCAAAAGAGAATTATAAAGTGTGCAAGAAGTTAGTCAAAGACACAGTAAAAAGGGAAAAAGATGGTATAAAAGAGAAAGAAAGCCAACGACTTTCCTGGAAACATGAAAATGTTCTGGAAAGGCGTAGCGAAAAGAAAAAATGGAACTGTGAAAGCTTCGAAAGGAATAAATGATAAAGATGGAAAAATAATTATGGACGAAGACGGCGTGAAAGAACGATGGAAGGAATAATTCAAGGAACTGTATGATAGCGGAGTAAGTGGGGACGTGAGTCAGAGAACATGGCAAGTAAGCGAAAGTGATAAGGATGAAATAACGCAAGAAGAAGTGTTTGAAGCAGTAAAACACGCAAAAGCGGGGAAAGCTGCCGGATATGACAGTGTATCAGCTGAACTTATAAAATATGGCGGCGAACAGACGTTGGAGTGGTGTCTCTCTCTTTTCAACAAATGTTAGGAAGAAGGACACACTCCCTCAGACTGGAGAAATGCAGTCGTGGTACCTTTGTATAAAGGTAAAGGATCGAAGATCGACTGCAAAAACTATAGAGCCATAAGTTTATTAAGCTCAGTTGGTAAGATGTATGCAAGGATCCTGGATCAAAGAGTGCGAAAGATTACAGAAAGCAAGATATGGGATGTCCAAGGTGCGTTTGTGGGCGGCAGAGGATGTATAGACCAAATTTTTTCTCTGCGCACGGTCACAGAAAAGGTTCTGAATAAAAATCAGAAAATTTTCTGTGCCTTCATAGACCTAGAAAAGGTGTATGATAAAGTTGTTAGAGAAAAACTATGGGATATACTAGCAGTGTATGGAGTGAAGAGCAAACTAATACGCGCAATCGCGTCATTATATGAGAACAGCGAAGCATGTGTTTTTGTCAACGACACAGTGACAACGTGGTTCTCTATAAATAATGGCGTTAGACAAGGGTGCGTGCTATCTCCATGGCTCTTTAACTTGTACATTGATTTCTGCATAAGAGCCCTTAAGGATGAAAGCAAGGGTCTGAAATTGAGTACCGTAATGGTGCGAGATTTGATGTATGCAGACGATAAAGTTCTATTAGCAGAAAGTATGGAAGAGTTACAGTATCTTGTAAGTATAGTATATGAAGGATGTATAGAGAACGGACTTAGGATGAATGCCAGCAAATCAAAGACAATGGTCTTTGAAAAGAGTGAAAGCAGAACAGCGTGTAAAATAAGAGTAGAGAACGAATGGCTCGAGCAAGTCGATGAATATGTATACTTGGGAAGCATATTTCAACGGAACGGACGACTCGATAAAGAGATCGAAAGAAGAGTTATGGCAGGAAACAGAGTGAATGGAGCACTAAGACCAATTATGAATGATCGCAACATATCAAAGGATGCCAAAGTTGCCATTCATAACGCCATCGTAGTGCCAACCTTGACGTATGCAAGTGAAACCTGGACTTGGCAGAAGACGCATGAAAGTAGAATAAATGCAGTTGAAATGAGATCGTTAAGAAGGATTTGTAATAGAACGATGTATGACCGGGTAAGAAATGAGGACATAAGGAAAGAATGTAAGATGAACAATGATGTCATTACTAGAATGAAAGTGAACACATTGAGATGGTTTGGTCACATGGGGAGAATGAATAAGGAGCGCCTGACGAAGAAAATATACAAAGCGGAAAGGAATGGAATGAGAGGTCGGGGACGCCCAAGAAAGGGATGGCACGACCATGTGAACGAAATTTTGAAAGACGGAAATGTTAGAAGTGTGAGCAATAGACGAACATGTATGAGACGATGCATGAATGTGGACGAGGCGAGAGATGCATGCCAGGATAGAAAGATGTGGCGTTCGGTTCTCTCTGCCTACCCCGCAAGGGACATGGCGTGATGGTATGTATGTATGTATGTATGTAAAGATAGAGTGAAGAAAACACATTATCTAAAATATATAATTTAGACCTTGATTTTATATTGTTAACCGCAAAAAAATATTTTATCTATAATTTGTAAAGTCGGTATTTTATGGAGTAGTTATTTTATTTTATGTGTGATTGAAATTGTTTTCTTTTCTTAAATTATATTTTAAATTGTTTTTATATTTCAAATCCAATTTTTTTCACGTAAAATTGGTAATCTCGATACAGGATCGATCCTTGTGACATTATACATTAATATTAATTTATATATCTACCTGTTTTATTTAAATAAATAAAAAAAACAATATTAATAATGTTTTGAAAAACTGAGGATATCGAAGAAACATACGAAATAATTATTTGATACAAATTATTAATATGACATATAAATAATTACAGACGCTCAATTTGACGGCAAAAGTTTAGTCATTCATATTATTTGTACGAATATTATAAATATGTATGTACTTAAATTGATTAATGATAAAGGTAGATCATTCATCAAAATATTGTATATACATATTGAGAATGTACTCATTTGTTTATGTCAAATGTTGCCTCGATACAATATATATAACGCATCTCTGATTTATTTATCAGAGATGATAGCCAAATGTATTATTTTAATATTGTGCAATTTGTCACAAGAAATTACTCTGCAACCAAGTTCAAACGCATAACCAATGATCAGCCCTTATATTTTTCTTCGATACACTGGGCTGTAACTCCTGCAGGGCAAGTCTCGTTCCATAGAGTTACAGTCCTATGTACCAAGAGTACCTACTCTAAACTGAAAAATTAAAAAAATCAAATATCTAAATGAAGGATGTTCATACCGCCGTTGGACCGTAAAACTGGTATGTAAAAAAGCATTTTTTTTATTTATCACTCAGTTTAATTCGTCTTTTATGAAACAGCAGTAGTTTCAGATTTTGTCTTGTTTCTTCTTCTTCTTCTTCTTTTTATAGGTTGACATAATATTCTGGTTGTTTAATATTCTTTATTTTTTTCTTACACCACTAAATAAATTATAAGGTAATAATGTTTACATTTTATTGATGCTGGGCTGGATTATTTTTTTATATTGTGCATCACCAGGTTATTTGTCCAGTCATTGTTTATGTAAGTACTATAATAAAATTAAAATAAAAAATTAACAGATCAAAGAAGACTCCTCGAATTTCGTCTTGAAAAATGTGAAATATTTTAAACGAACGTGTTATTTATTGAAAAAAAATTGATCAGTATTGCCAATATCAACAAAGAATCGTATTTTCGACTTGATTAAAAAAATTGTATTGGACACATTGCGCGTCGGTTCACTTGAAGATTGTATCTCGAAGTCGTAAAAGTTACCTGGGGATCATAAAAATAATTTGAAATGTGATCGGTGACCATCAAATTAACTTGAACATGAATGTGTCTGGTATTGTCTGAACTTATTGGAAAACACCAATCTATATTGTGTCGACCACAAGGCATGTTGTGCATATTATATTATGTTTGACATGTCAAAAACCCATTATAATACACATCTGCATAACAAAAGCAAAGCAACAAGTATACAATTTGCAACAAAAATCAAAATATGAATAACAATTATTGATATAGCGCCATTAACTGATAGAAGAACATTCCAAAGACGATTTCGAGGAAGATAATTCATCCAAAACCACACGTTCTGCTTACGGGGACTGATTACGAACTATATACATAATATGACAGGAACTATGTAAAAATAATTTTAAGAGCCCGTGATAAGAGATGTATCAAGATATTTAACTCCATATGATAATTATATCCATGATATGGGAGATCATGAGGGTATTGATTCTCTTCACTGAAAAAAAAATTATGTTAAAATTAACCGAACCATAGTGACTACAAAACATTTCGTTTTGTGCTACTAAATATTTTGTGCCCATAGCCAAACAGTACAGTCATAAATATATAAACTTTTACTACTGACAACAAAGGTTTGGCTAAAAACGCAGGTAGCCAGATCGGTTGTAATATTTTTTTTAGTGTTTTTTATCCCAAAAACGTTAAGTATTGCAATCATAATGTAAAAAAGCACTGCATAATGTTACCTCAATCAATTAAAAAACTTTACCTTATGCAAGTTGCGAGTTTATAGCCGAATAACAATTATTGAAATTACCTACATACCAATAGTTTGAAAATCATGACGTCGCCACCATAAATAAACTGAAATGCACACAAAGGTCTATGGAAACACAAATGTTGTGGATAATTCTGAATGTTAATAAGGGACGAAATACGGAATGATAAAATCAGAAGTCGTACCAAGGTCCTTGACATTATAGACTATATTGTCAGTCTCAAATGGCAGTGGGCAGACCACGTGGCATGACAGAAATGGAAACCTCGGGAAGACAATACAAAAGTAGATTCCCAGAAAAGAAAAAAAGTGTTAGAGGGACGCTAAGGATAGAGAAGGGTGGAAAAAGTTGAAGGAGGCCTTCATACAGCAGTAGAGACATGGCTGAGAAGAAGAAAAAAGCACTTATTTATTTCGATGGCGATCGTCATACAAAATTTAAAATTACGACGGCAAAATCGTTTCGAATAAAACGAAAAGGAAACCAAATTCTCATCGATTTAAGATTAATATTATGAAGGTACTCTGTCGATATAGGTTATTGAGACGACACTTAAGCTTAGAAAGCCGAAAGAAAGAAATAATGATAGGTTTGTGTTGCGTGCTCCAAGATTGATATCAGGGATTAGGAAAATAATAACTTCATTGATGTAATAGGATTACTGGTATGTGCATATGATAAAAATGTGAACAAGAAAAGTCTTCATTAATGAAACATTTCCCTGAAGATTTAAGCAATAACTGTTGCGACGTTCTGGATCAAAGAATACTCGGCTCCATCATTCTTAGTAATTAAATACAAATATTGTTTAATCAATAATAATATTATTAATTCAAGAATAATAATGCCAAGTAAAATGAAGTATTCAAACAAATGATACGACAAAGGCTACCTAGTTTGGTGCATCAAATAAATAAGGATATAATCGGCAAAGTCGGGACTTTTGGTATCTGACACAGATTTTGCACAAATATGTACCTATCTATCACAAATACAAAAACATATTTTTTGACAAACTTCTTCTTCTTCTTTTGAATAGACCTTCAGGTCTGTTTTTTAAGAGGCCTGCTCTTCCTGCGAAGTAGACCCCCAGCTATCCCTCCATCTTTTTGGCGGTCTACCGCGAGGGCGTGTTCCGTGAGGCTGATTGTGAAGCACGATATGAGGAAGTCTGGTGCTGTCCATCCTTTGGACATGACCATACCAGTCCCTCCTCCGCTGCCTGCTCCATCTGATGATATCGTCAACCTCACATAGTTCCCTTATTCTGGAGTTCCTCACTCGGTCTCTCAGGGTTTTGCCTGCAATAGCTCTCAATGTCCTCATTTCTAAAGTCCTCAACATTTGTTTGCTTCTGACTGTGTCTGCTCGTGCTTCTATACCATATGTCATCACTGGTCTTACGCATGCTTTGTAGATTCTCACTTTGCTTTTAATGGCCATATCCTCATTTTTCCAAATAATGGATTTTAGGGCGCCCGAGACTGCAGCTGCCTTGTTGACTTGGCTCTGAATTTCTTCGCAAAGGTCAGCATATTCTGTTATGTCAATTCCTAGTTCAATTACCTGTTCAATTGGGTTGTTGTCTATAGTCAGATTGCATGCTATGTGTGTTTTTGAGAATGTCATACATTTAGTCTTATCAATTGAAATTGCCATGTTGTATTGTTTGCAGGCGCTGTGTAACCTGTTCAGCATTGTCTGTAGGTCATTGTTAGTTTCGGCTACTATAATAGCGTCGTCGGCATAGCAAATTACATTAACAATTTCCTTCCCCATTCTGTACCCAAGCTGGGGCGATTTAATTTCCTTGATTACTTCATCCATTATTAGATTAAACAGGAATGGGCTTAGACTATCTCCTTGTCGGACACCTGTCATTATAGGGATTGAATTGCTTAATTCGCTGTCGTTTCTTATCCTTGTACTGCTTCCCAAATTTATATCTCTTATGATGTTTATTAATTCTGGAGGTACATCCTTAGCCTGGAGGTACATCCTTGACAAACTTAATATCTAAATATAGACGATGTTGGAATATTATACTAATAGGAGAACGAGAGGCTGGAGGTGGATGGATGCGGTCTGTCCATAGGGAGTTGTGGAGGCCTCAGGGGGAGGTCTACATATGTCCATTACTAGACGAAGGAGGCGGTTTAAATCAGGTGGTTTGAACCAGCCGATGACAGGTCGTAACCGTGTAGGTGCCTGAAGTATTAAGATTGTCAAAAAACTATCATTAACTCCCGACAGGACAATATCCATGCTTGTGTATATAATATAAATATGCGATCATAAAACATTCGATTTACAATAACATTTTTTTATGAAAATAAATTATTAAAAAATGTTATAAATGTTGATATACATACATTAAAGATTTAGTAAAAATGGTCTTATAAATACTAAGTTTAGTTTGTCGATCGACAATTCTTGATAGAACTCCATTGTATGTAGATATATTACAAATATATAAAAAAATACTTGGTATAATAGTAACTAGTCTCAGTCTTGTAAAAATATTATTCTGACGATGTGCCTTGCACGAAACGCGTCAATAATCAAATAAATTTCGATAGGACAAATATTAAAGTTTTTTTTTTTATATTTGTAATATATTTACGTCTTATAAATGGATTTTCTTTTAATATTTGTCTTCAGTAAACTCACGATATAATCATAGTACTCTTTTACCTGTTTTCTATCTCTTAAGACCATGGTTTTATTTCAGAGATTATAATATTGCCACCACGATCTGTACAAATATTATTGGAGAAAAGACTGAGAAAGTGATATTTATCTAAAAAAATTGAATGATTCTCCTTCTGCACTCTCCAAATCAAATGATATATTATTTTATTTATGATGAATTTTTTCTCACTCCATTGTATTGAAAATCTATTGTACTGCTTTTATTATATTTGGTTCAAAAATAGTGCTTTATGAAAATAAAATCAATCCTGTGCATTATCGTTATTAAAAAATGATGTTTGACGCACAAAACGTTATATTTAAAATGCATTTTTTTTATTTCATAGTCACATTAATTAATTACAAAGAAAATAACTGGACTCAAAAATAAAGAACTACGATTTGAAATAACAATTCAAAGCTTATCACCCTTCTTGGAAATACTGTTAAATTTAATTATTATGCCAATTATCTTATTCCGGTTTAATAAATTTAATCCAAGTTTGGTCTTCAATTAATATCCTCAGGAAATATTCCATTATCTTTGTTAAATTATAGATATTTTAGTTTACAGTTTTGTTGATTGTCAAACTTACAAGAGATAATTAAAATTACATAGTTACTTTGCATATCGCATATGCATTCTTCATAACGATAGTTTATATACTACGATGGATGTACATAAAAAAAATCATTGAGTGAATCCTTTGAATAAATTCTGCGCTCTTAAGTATGCCATGCTTGGTTTGTTACATATTTCAAGTAATCTTACATTGCGTCTATTCAGAACGAAATTGTGCATGTTTTAAGTAAATTAGTGTACAAAAATGATGCCTCGAAGAAAAATGCGGGTTACAAATAACAGGATTAGTACTTTATGAGGATAAAAGCCGGATATGTAGAGTTAAAAGTTTACTGCAAATAAGTCGAAAAATATCATTCTGTTTGTGTGGAAAAATTTAATATATGGTAAACGTTTGATGAAGTTTGATAAACGTTTGACGAATGATAAACGTTTGACGAAGCAAATATAACATAGCTGAAAGTAATGGGAATACATCATTAACCCAGATAATCCTGAAACTTTTTTTTGTTCGAAAATTCTTGATTTTCGAATATATGGTAATTTGTGATAAAAAAATAAGGTCCTAGAAGAAGAAAAACAAAAATGTTTTTTTTTTTTTATTTTATTGCAAAAAGAAAAGTGTACGATTATTCGAACATTAGGAACATAAACCACCTATTACAGTATTCATCATGAAAAAGTTGAGCGTCTCGTTAAGTTTTTTTTTTTAGATATAAAATAAACAAATATATTGGACACTGGCGAACTTATTGCCATTAGGCAATTTCTTCTTCTCCAACCAACCAGATTACAAAGTATTACAAAATTATTCTTATATGTAGGTACAAAAGAATTATAGCGAAAAACAGAAAAATTTAGTAACATTTCCATCAAATTGTTGTCAAAGAAATGTTCAAATAGTTCTGCTGGACTTTGTTCGTTGTGAACTAATGTAAGTGGTGGCCAAGATTCCATTGTCTCAGGTTGAAATTCTCTATTTCTCCATAAATATGACTCATTCTTTCTTACATGTAATGAACGTGGCTCTTGAACATCGTCACTAGTTGTTCCAATAACATCTTCTATTTCATCAGAATTTTGACGAATCACCATTTCTGCTGGAGCTCTTAACTGAGATCCCGGTAACTGATATGGAGACATTTGTTCTTCATCCCCTGAATCTTCATCAGTAATATAATCACACAGATTTTCTGGAGGGAGCATTAATATATCGACACATCTTTCCTTCTCAATTTCTTCGTCATCCTCTTCTAAGAGTGTCAATATTTCATCAACAGTTAATGATGATGTAAAAATAAAAAAAAATATAGGTTGAAAAAATATTATTTATGAAAAAAATATTAATTATAAACGAAATTATAATAGCAAAAAAAAATATATATCCAACATTTGACACATTTCACGTTTGTACTGTATACACCACTGTTTGTACTGTGTATTATCCTATTGTACGTTTAAACATACACTATTGTTTCAGAAGTTATAACTACCCTAATCTGTAAGCGAAGTTAATTTTAATCATACAGTAATATAAATTAATCATTTTCATATATACATTACAAAAATGAAGTTTATAATTGTAACATTATAAAAATTATTTACCTTTTATGAACAGAAGGTGGTATCGACATCTTTGCAAAATAAGTATCAATAAAATAAACTCCAAAAACACGGAAATTAACAGCGACAACCTGTTGCAAACTGTTGTAAGTGAGAAAGTATTGTCTTAGCATTAGAAATACACTAGAAACATCACCGATAAAAAAATAAACTAAGAGTATTGTCAATTTAACGTGTGACACTGCAAGTGTTCGAAAAATCGTACTATAGGATTATCTGGGTTAAGACGGAATAGTAGTAGGAATTTTTTTTTTAAATGAATATGTCCTTGTTAAACAAGTACATATACATCTCCCTACATTCCCTAAAATAAGCAAATAAATGCTTGTGCTATAGGTGAACGAAATCGGTCGAGGCAGGATTCGAACTCGCGACCACTGGATTACTAGCCCAGCGCGCTAACCGCTCTGCCACCGGCCCATCTAAATGGAATACATCATTAATCAGCATTGTCGGCCTCGTGGCTCAGGTGGTTAGGTATCTGACTGCTGATCCAAAGGTCCCGGGTTCGATTCCCGGTGGAGACACAGTTTTTAATTGTGTTTTCAGTCTAGATCTGTAAGACAATTAATAAAGTCTCCAGAATGTGGCAATTTGTTATTGGGTGCGTGTTAGCAAAATAAAAAAAATAAAAATGAAATGAAATGAAATGAAATGAAATGAAATGAAATGAAATGAAATGAAATGAAATGAAATGAAATGAAATGAAATGAAATGAAACGAAATGAAATGAAATGAAATGAAATGAAATTAAATTAAATGAAATGAAATGAAATGAAATTAATGCAATGAAATGAAATAAAACATGAATGTTAATATTGAAGACAAAGTAATAGAAAAACGTGTGTGTGGCGAATAAATTTTCATGAGGCGAGAACCATACATATAATAAGTCGAGAGAAGAGATTGTGGCATTCAGTTCTCTATGTCACAGATAGTAACGTCGTATTATATTTACTTTCAATGTGAAGTTTCTGCAAATACTTACTTAGGTAGGAACTATGGATGAATACTTGCGGTGTGTTTGTGTATGATGAATAAACACAAGTAAATTTCTACAGTTATGTACATATATCACATACATACTGCATTGCTGTGGTCTGCGGTAACAACGTGGAAAATACCTCTTAATATAGAAAACATTCATGTTGCATTAATAATAATAATAATATTCATTCCGTTATTTTCACTATCTATTGTTTTGTTTAACTTATAATAGAGTATTTGATGATAAGGAAAAAAGCATAGTTTACTTTTAAATTGTGTTTTTATTATATCCTTGTGGCATCTCATATCGGAGATTGGCCATTTCACATCCCACATTATATAACTACACGTCTGATTGCATAGTCATGACACGTGATGATTTTCTATACTAGACCTTAGAATACACCACAGTTCATTTTACCAAAATTGGGAGAGCTGTCAGAAGCTGACATTTTTTTTTTTTTTATTAAGTTTACAATAACATATACAAAATATAAAACAAACAAACTATATAGATAAGATTCACAGTAAGACAAAACATATTTACCCTTTACTAGAGTGCAAGCACTCGTGTGTAAAGGAGACAATTTAATACAGAATACTTACACAAAATATTATACATACATAATTATTATCTATACAAAAAGAAGTTAATATAATTTACATATCAGTCAAATAATAAGTTTGATTTATTGTTTATTTTTTTTTTAAATCATTATGTTCAATTGCCAGTCTCAAATCTGTTTCAAGTTGGTTGAACCACACCACCCCATTGTACGTGTAGTAGTGCTGTGCAAAACTTGTATGTGTTAATGGGGTACACAGTTGACCCACTATATTATGTCTATCACTCGCCACACGTACAAAGGCATGGTGCGACCTTCCAATGTCCTTATGTATTTGAAATAGCACATTTTTTTATAAATATTTTTTTAAAAGAATTAAACGCGAAAATTTTCAAAACAAAAAATAATAAGTGGTATTAAAAATAGTAGGTATCATACAACTACGTAAATAACACATATGTTGAGAAATTTAATTTTTTTGACAAATGTGATAAAATGCGAATACATAATAAACCTTATTCCTAACCTCAAATGACAAAGCTGTTGATAACATTTTTCCTGCAATACAATTTCCATTCAATATATAAAGCATTATTATTAAAGACTAACTGAACCTAACCAATTAATTGAGGGAATGCATATTTGCGTACAAATCATACTATTATTTCGGTGTCGTAATTTATTGTATCCCGTGTAATTTTCGGATAAGTTTAGTTAGTCCTTAATGATTAAAGCGACGAAGGGCTTCAGTGATTAAAGATCCTGTAGCGGACTTATCTTAAGGTTACTCCATCGGGTCGGTGAGGGACCTTTAGGGCTTCAGTGATTGAAGATCCTTTAGCGAACTTATCTTAAGGTTACTCCATCGGGTCGGTGAGGGACCTTTGGGGCTTCAGTGATTGAAGATCCTTTAGCAGACTTATCTTAAGGTTACTCCATCGGGTCGGTGAGAGACCTTTGAACCATCTACCCTCCATTAATTCGAGCATTTCAAGATTATCGGAGGCCCTTTAGGCAATAATATGTCCAATATATTGATATCTCAAACAATATTTAAAAAATTCATCACGTATAACGGAAGGACACAACTAACGCAAATACTGAGTAGGTATTTAGCTATAACCAATAAAAATAATTCGAATTTAAAATTATTCATAAAATTGTTAATTTTCTCGTTTTATGTTTGAGATGCTCTTTGATTAATACGTAGGTACATAAAATATTTTATATGTTGTGATTTGATCTGGAACTCATGCAAGTCATATCAAACACATCTACAAACCTGATGACATTGATCTATGATCTCTCCTCTATGATTTTGAAATGTCAATTCGAGAAAGGAAATTTTGTTGACATATATTATGACGGACATTTTAACCTAGTCATCTGTTTTATGTGAGTGATTTGTTTTGATGTTTTTCAAAGTAGTAGTAAATTTGTTATTAGTACATAGTATCTTGATACTGTGTCTAACTTATGAAGATCGGAAAATATCATCACCCAGTTTAAAAGTGTATTGTCACTGTAAATTTGTAAACGGGTAGCAGTAGTGTCTGTATCATTGTAAAAAAGGGCGTGATAAAAAAATACATAAAAATGAAGTAAATTGAAAAATACGATTTTCGATAGACGATCCTTTATCTGTAGTTCAAATACTTATATGGACAAATTTATTTAATATAGCACTCCATTGTAGGTGCATCATTCTTCAATCATTCAAGGGGCCATAGATTTAGGCAGATTCAATTGAAATGGTCATATAAAAAGGAGTTGTGGAATTGTATGGATCAAAACGATAATTAATTTCAAATCATTTTGTGTCGTGTAGCAAATTAATATCAATGTTCCATGAATTATTAAATGGTTCACATAAAATTTTATCACTCATTGTTCTTTTGATCATTAATTGATTACGAATTCATCATGTCGAAACAATTACAAATGCAATATTTGTACACCAAGACGAATTCTTTGTATCTTGAACAAATTGAAAATCTTATATACATAATATCCTGATTAACAATTTAACATTTTTTTTAATAAAGCATTAACCTACACTCACTAATTTTATGTTGATGGAAAGAACCAATTTAATGAAGCATTAACCTACACTCACTAATTTTATATTGATGGAAAGAACCAATTTAATGAAGCATTAACCTACACTCACTAATTTTATATTGATGGAAAGAACCAATTTAATAAAGCATTAACCTACACTCACAAATTTTATATTGATTGAAAGAACCAATTTCACGTTTGAAAATTAACATAGAAACGGGTTGATATTGATTTGTTTTATTTAAAATTTGCTGAATAAAATATATTTTATTTAGCTGTCAATCAACAAAATTACAATTATTTAAGACTTTAAATATAATGGAATCAATAAATCATTCTAATGTGCAATCGAGGATGAAATATTTTAATCCTTATTTATTTATCATATGGCCGCATGTTTTACTATTTATTTATTTTTTTTTACTTAAAAATGTTACAAACATAAATTTTCAAGATATATGATATTAACTTATGAAAAAAAAATTCAATACCTCAAAATAATGTCTACACAAAGAAAAGTACCTACGCAAAACAAGTTGTGCATACATAAACAAAAACAAACATTCATAAACAAAAAAAAACAGGTAGGGAATTGAAATGATTGTGGTCATTATATTAAAATTAAACCATACACCATTTGCACACATACCAGTTTAGATGCATTCTTAGTTATTGTTTGAACAAAATCTTTGATATGTTTTGATTCATCACATATCACAATAAAAAACATTTTTAATTGTAAAAAATCAAGTACATAGGTAGGTAGATAAAAAAAACTATGATACATTGTTTTCTCAATTATTGTATAATTGAAATTAATTTTTGTGAATCCGAAAAAATAATCGAGAATAATGGATTTTTTACAAATATTCATTTGAAACAAAGAAAGGTAAATTATAGATAGGTACAAATTTACAAAATAAATTACATTGCTGCTGATGTAAATCATATATTGGTACAACTTGTTTGCAGTCGGTAAATATTTCCATACAGGCTAAGTCCTTTTTTTAAATAAATACTTTCTGTTTTCATTCAGCTGAAAATATTTGATCAACATAAATAAAGTTAAACGTTTGTTTTTGATTCGGATTAACAAATATTATTTACCTTTGTGGTTAATTTATTACATATTCATATTAATTTTGAAGAACAGTGTAGAATTATTATCGGATACTCATATTATTTTTATATCGCTATAAAATAAGGGTAGAATAAATAAATTTCTTGTATAATCTTATGTCCATTGTTTTGAGGGTTAGTAACGATATCTTGCAGAACACTCTCAAATGTTTAAAAAGATTCCGGTGAACTAAAAAAACTTGTAAACGCGACACTTAAAATAGTAACGAGAGCTGATTGTGACGAAACAGTAGAAAAATGCCCACTACACGGCTTATTTTAAATTACTGGCCATGGATAAAAAAATATAGAAACTATTCGATTCCCGGTAGAGTAACAGTTTTTAATTGTGTTTTCAGTCTGAATCTAGGAAACGATAAATTGATAGGAATTTCGCCATCACCAACCCCACTCCATCCCCGGAAGGTCGGACAACACAAGTAACTACACTGTAACTAACTGTACTACAAGTAACTAACTGTACTATCAGGCATATTTCATACCACTAACCCTACGAGGCCAATCTCAATCGTGGGGACCCATCTAAAGCTTGGATCAAGTATAGACAAGCCGCTGGTGGGGGATTTCCCCACACCCCTAAGACTGGGTTTCTCGAACTAAGATTAAAGTAAAATACTTTGATTTTATAAAATTGTTCAATATTCTTGGTTATTTCATTGAAATCTAATGCCATCAAAAGACTCAACTTTGAACAATTTTATAAAATCAAAGTATTTTAACTATTCTTTTATCGATTCTTTTCTTGAAACAACCCAGCCTAAGTACCTTATTATCCCCTTCGTGGATAAATATAAAGTCTTGAAAATAGGGAAAAATATGGTTGTTGGGTGCTTGTTAAATTATTTTTTGAAATAGTACTTCATCATATATTTAAAGTACCTACCACGTGTAAGTTGTACAAGTTATATATGCTTTGAAAAAAAATATCCTCTCATTCGCCCTCCTAAAACAATTGTTGAGCAAAGCAACAAACAAATTCAACATAGAATATCCCGAAGTTGAACAAGTTATATCTGCTAGGAAAAACAATTATCCTCTAGTTCGCCCTCCTAAAACAATTGTTGAGCAAAGCAACAAACAAATTCAACATAGAAAATCCCAAAGTTGAACAAGTTATATCTGCTAGGAAAAACAATTGTCCTCTAGTTCGCCCTCCTGAAACAATTGTTGAGCAAAGCAACAAACAAATTCAACATCGAAATTCCCCGAAACTATGTTGAACATTAACATAACACAAACGAAAATTCGACAATTAAGATAACACCTTTGATGATGTGTGAATGAAAGATATATCACCACAAGCCACAAGTATAAATCTGATAACGCGACGTGTCATCATAACACCAACAAAATGCGCCATAAATCATATCGTATCAAAGTGTAACCACAAATCGAGTCAAATATAAACGATGACCTCTCGATACCATACCATAAACAAATGATAAATGTCTCAAATATTATTATTGTAAGAGTCATTATTAAGTACCTACATACCAAAGTCAAACTATTAAATAATAATTATATATACGAATAGAAACATTCTAAAAAGAAAGTATTTTTCAAAGAAGAAAATCTGTGATAATTTCAATATATTCTCAGGTAGATACAGTTATCCTTTGGTGCAAATGGAACACATATTTAGTCTATCCTGAACGGAACAAAATAAAATTAAATTAAAACGTGCGAATTTTGTGATCTCCAAGAACACTTTTTAATTGTTTAAAGAATAATAATAGTTACGGGGAATAATGGTATAGTACTACAAGACTCCTATCAGGTCATCTATTTCCAGAGATCTTGGTCACTTCTCTATTTCTTTTAATGTTAAAGATATTAAGTCAACGACAATCCAATAGTGTGAATATTATTATTGACAGACTTTTTAACATATCAATAGAGACGAAGTTAGGATATTATAGAAGAACCAGGAACTTAAGATACCTACAAGGCTTACGAGCTGTCATCGGCTGGTTTACGTGATCACTTTACGCTCTTGCGCAACTTGCCCTTATTGAGTTCCCTTATCAACGTAATTTTTAAAAATTCAACACATTTGAATAATGTGTAAACAATTCACGAGTAATACGAAATTGTACTATTGTCATCTATGAGGTGACGAAGAAACCTTTTTTGTAACGCCATCTATTGTGAATATTCTTTTTATATTCATTGATTATCTTTTTTTTCACTATGGCGCGAAGATTGATAATCTAGAGCGCTCCATGATCGGCTCTTCGAGTTATGCATTATTTTTGTCGCTCAAATAATAGTTCTGCGAAGGGGCCAACTACTCCCCATATGCAGAACTGTTATTGGTGGAAGAAATAAAATGACTTGAAACATGAACTGTAATGGCTAGATATGTAAGTGCTAATAGTGCTAAAGGTAGGTGAGTTATTGAGTAATCTAGAGTTAAATGTAACAAAATGATCGCATACAGATGATTTCTCCGAAATTATGATCATATAATTTGTATTACAGACATTTAAACGAATACCTATATCAGATTTATATTGTATAAAATCTATCAGCTGTTTTCAAAGAATACCACATAAGTTAATACATTCACACTCAAATACACAAAAAAATATTAAGAGTGTTTTACTAAGTTTTCAAAATTACGTTTTTTCTTCTTTCATCAATGATTTTGCTGGATCCAGTCTTTGATTCTTTAACAATAACTTACTGGAATGTCTTGTAAAGAAAAGCAATGAGGCTGAAACGCCTAAATACAAATGAACGAAGAAAATATTATATTATAATAACATTTACTTAACCAATTACAGGTTTCCACATTTCTGAAACCACTAAATCCAAACTGATAACTCTGAAAAACCATACCTTCACCGGCAATCAAATTGTGGACCTTTGGCCTAGCAGTCAGATATCAAATAATAAAACTATAAAAGCCGGCCATAATTAATTATTATATACTTATACCTACATTTGATATCTTTATTACTTTTTCTCTGGCAACTGGAAATTCCAAACCTACTTGGAAAGTTTATTTTCGTTCTTGAAGTACTTAACTATCTACTTAGATATTGAAGTGAAATTTAGTACACCATTAAAATTTGATATAAATAAAACATAGTAACTGTGGAAAAGTAATAAACAACAAAATTAAATCACCAGTCGACTTTTATTTCCTGACCACATCAATATCGCTAGCGATTCAAATGTCTGTCGATAACTTTGTCTATAGATAAAATTTGCATGTCTATCCAATTATCTTCGTTAATATTTAAATAAGCAATCAACAAAATATTGTATCTACACGAGTATAAATGTTCAATGTTAATTAAATTGATTAAATCTATTTCATTGATCAAGTGCTGACAAACAAAACGCCCTTTCCAAGTCACTGTATTAATAATAATGTCTAATCTATTTAAACATCAATGATTCTAATAGTCTGTACAATATTTTTATTATTTTGCATACACATAAAAACTCAAAAGTTCAACAATGAATTAAACTAGAGTAAAAGATATTTTTGGTAACGGTCCATATTTTTATACTTTTATAGGTTTCACTCAAAAGCGCACTTCATGGAAAAGTTGGTATGACTGTCAACTGAATAATGTTGCCATATATTCAAATTGAGCTCCTCTCATATCAAAATCATTGTAATACCTAAATAGTATAATAAGTAATTGTAACTTGGTCCACCTTCGATTTCATGTTAACCACGAAATGCACATTTAAATTAAACGCACTCTACCTACATATGTATGTTTTTTATACATTTTTTTATTCTATCAATTCGGTTCTCACTGCAAAAAAATAAACATACATAAAATTAAAATAAAATAACGTTTATTCTAGATTTAAATTACAGGTTCAGAAAAAAGTTTAAAAAAATATATTTCAGATCCGCGTAAGAGTCCTCAACCACATTTGGTAAAATTACAATTTATCTTTCATGTAGGTAATAATGAATTCATTTACAGTTCATGTCAATAATTGTTTTGTAATTCCATTAATAAATCATACCAAAGAAAAAAAAATCACTTCCTTAGAATTGTTGGCATTACTCGGATTTGCTGGAACGACAAGAATGCATTCAAGGCCTATTATTAATCGGAATTTCAGCGCAAAATGAAAAGAACTAGGTATATTACGATTAACTTGAATCTTGAGTTATTGGTTTTTATGCATTCTTTACTTATTGCGAAAGTGTAAACATAGTAAATAACTGAGTAATTAATCGACATACATTGTTGAATATTGTATTCATTAAATAGATTCATAAAAAATATGGAAAACTGATTAGAAATCCTCCTGGTTTAACTCGAAGATTAAACAAAACTTTATTTAACTACATTATGCACATGTAGATTGTGATAATCATTTGCGCCGAATAAAACAATTATATTCGTTTTTGAAGAATGAATATGTTCCTGTAACAATCACATATACCTGCATTCACATACACTCTATAGGTGAGCGAAATCGGTCGTAGGTCAGGGTTCGAACTCGCGACCACTGGATTACAAACCCAGCGCGCTAACTGCGCTCATGCGCTATGCGCTACGTTCCTTTATTATCCCTTCATATTGATTAAACATTGGATTGATAGGAAACTCAATAAAGTAATAACGTAAGCCAGCCGATAATAGGTCGTAAGCCCTGTAGGTGCCTTGAGTTCCTGGTTCTCCATAAAACAAGAAAATCATTGGTTTTTAAATGGTAGTCATTCAGTTAATAAATACGGTTATGTGAATGTTAAATTTATGTATTGTTGCGAATTTTTTAATTTATTTAACTGTGTATTATTTTACATATGTAATTTAAACGTCATCGTCGTAAAATTACTCCAATTAGTCATTGCGCTTTTAAATCAACAGTAACAATGACTACGACAAATGTGTAAATAACTAGATGAGAATTCAGATTTTAACCACAAGGTTAACCAATACGTGTTAATCTATTTCTAGGGAAATACCACCAAGATTGAAATCTGCAAACAATAAATACTGATAATAATATAAAAACTTATGTGACGATGATCTCACTTTAAGAATGACTAGAGAGAATTCTTAGTATTTTGTAATTTCTTCATTTTCTACGTGATTCTTTGAGTCTCGATTTAGCCTTTTGTTCATATTACCTGACAATTGCTTCCATACAAGAATACATCTATAGTATAAAGTCTAAAAGCCTACAGTCATTTTTGTTAAAACTAAAAAAATTTACTAAAGCTTTTTTCTTCTCGGCTTAATTCGTACTCTGAATTCCAAGCAAAGGTTCTATTTTCAGTGAGGGGTGATGCAGACTTTTACTATATATGTTAATTGCATTTAATCATATGACAAATCACACCTAAATTGCCTGAGATTAAAATAATAAAAAAGACAGATAAAATTCTCAATGGTGCTCTGAAAATTCTACGTGTGTCGTTGATTATCCATAATATTGTGTAGTGAGAAATGTTGGTATGTAGTGATAAATCACTTGGTGGTAAAGGAAGCGCCAAAATTGTGAAGTGTTGACTTTATTGGTGAGGCTGTGTTTCTTGAATAATGATTATAGTAAAAATATAGTTAAAATACTTTGATTTCATAAAATTGTTCAGTACTTTGGTTGTTTCATTGTAATCTAATGCCGTGAAATGCCGCAATTCAATAACATCTAAGTATGTAAACTATAATTTTATCTTTACTTTTGTTGAAACAACCTAGCCTAGGTGGCAATTTCTTACAACTCATCAGTGTGTTCTGTCCCGAGAACCAGGATTTACAATACCTACATTTCGTCGGCGTAAAACCAAAATTTTTGGTTCGTTGTGGTTTTTGGTTCGTTGTGATCTGTGGCCATACATTTTTTAAATTTATAAATTCTCTATTTTGAGTTTGAAAGAATATAGAAAAACATAAATAATTATCAACGCATTATTTCATACATATAACATTATTTAGGTATTTCTCAAAATAATACATTTATGTATTGAACCAACACAATACAGTGGGAGTCATGATTGATGAAACTTCCTCTCCGTTGTATCGTCGGGTTAAGGTTAATAATATAATATAAGATTTTACTGAAGAAAACAACGAACTCATCGATCTTGTTAAGGTGAAATAGGACAAGTTTATAGATAACGTCGAAGTAAAATATTCAAAATTATTATTTTTTAAAAATATATACAACACGCGTTATATTATAAATATTTTTTTCCTCCTCGGTATTATTTATACACATACGAAAGAAAAGGATAATATACCTAAAAGTTCTGTGTCAGATGCGATAAAAATTGAAGAAATTTTAAATTAGTTGCACAGAAGAAAAATAATGCCGTTTTCAGTATAATAATACAGGGTTTGAATGCTCAGTTTTTTTTATCATATTAGACAGCGGATAACTGGATGTATTTTTTTATAGGATCATTCACGGTAAACCATGAATCGTGTAAGTCATTTCGATAGCTCTGTCCAAGTTCTTTAAGGAGTTGATGGGCCATTGTGTGAAATATCACCCAGAAAGATCTTAAACACAGTTCTTGAAAGTACCAGGTATGGTATATATGTCGCGATATACTTGTATAAAACATATGCTTAGATGTTTTCATATATAATTGTATTTAATTTTTTTTTCTTAATTATCTAATTTATCTAAATATATATTTTGTGATCGTCCAAGGCATTGCTGAAAACCAGTTGCACTGTGGATCTCCACTGATGTACAGATGAGCAATAGCCTATTTGTTGTTAAATAGTACAAAAAATGTACAAATGTTGGTTATTTATATATATATATATATATATATATATATATATATATATATATATATATATATATATATATATATATATATATACAACAAATAAATTATTATTTATTAATTTATATACAGAGCGGGTAGTGGATCTTGAAGCTGTGTTGCAGCAACATAATATGACAAGATTACGTACAACGTGCAAGCAGCAACATCACAACGTGTTGATTCAAAGTTTCTTAATTGGATGCTGTTACAAGATAACGTATCTATAAATATGGTAGGGAAATTGTAGGATCACCGCTGGGAAGATACAATTCTACTGAAAGCATATCCATACAAACTTCAAAACGACCACAAGACCCCTTAAGAAAACTCATGTTCGCGTTAGCTTACCAAATAACACTCACAGGTTAATTACAGCTTGATTCTCCACCTAAACCTTTACACTTCTAAATACAACTAATGTAATATAATATGTAATTATACCAAAAATATATGTGTCACTTGGCAATATATTTTCTTAAAGCTTGAGACGCACAAAGACCTCCCAGTTGACTCAGCTGAGGATCGTATTATTTTAACATTAATTTTGTTTAAAAAATCCGACGCTACACTTTAGTCGCGACAACAAACGATTCACTAAGCGATGAAAAATTACTTTGAATTTCACGCCAAAGCCAGATTTCACCGACGGAAAATCAAGTAAGCATAGAACCTATTAATGCGTAAAACGTCGATACTTATAATTCTTATTTTTCCCCGAAACATTTTTTTTCTATCCTTACGGTAATAATGCTACTACCTATGCTACTGTTTTCGTTATTTACTTTTGACATTTTATTTTGTATATTTTCGCTTCGGTAAAGCAATCAATATTATATTTTATTGTATTGTTTGATATTTTTTGTACATAGTAAAAAAGGTAATGAAAGTAACGAAATGACAAGAATCGATTCTTTCTCGAGAACTTGGATTTCTCAGGTAGATAGATTTCCCGTTGTATATTTTATAAATATTTTAATTTCATATTATTTTTAAAATATACAATATATTTAAAATTAACTTTTGTAGACATAACTGATAATCTGATATAGCTTTAATAAAAGCTTTGCTCAAATTTGATGGTGAAATTAACATTTTGAGTGGCATCATTTCTCTTTTGTCCAAAGAACGGATTAAAAGGGTCGATTCGATGCTTTTAACTCAAAATGTGTCTGAATAAGAGGATGACACAGCTCATTATTAAGTGCCTACCTGCATATCTAATTCACGACGTTCTCAGTAAAGCATATTTTATATGTTTCTCGTTAAGAATGTGAAATTATCTCAATAAATTTATTTAATATATAATTTATTGATGTATCATTATTTTATTACCTTGAGTACTTACAGGTAAGTCGTCAATATGTTAAATGACATTTTGATCAAATCCATTTATTGAAATATATGTATCTATGTTAATAATGATTTTATCCATCCATTTATGGTGTTGTCTCAAATGAGTAGAAGATATTAGTTCTATCTGTTTATTTAATCAACGGTCTTTGTAACAAGTACATATACGTCCTCATACGTTCCCTAAATTAAGCATCAATGCTTTTGCTATACGTGAAGAAAATCGGTCGAGGCAGGATTTGAACTCGCGACCACTTGATTTTTAAATAACACAGCGCGCTAGCCTTTCTGCCATCGCCCATCTGATAGAGCTCAAAAAATATTTATGAAAAGATTTGCAATAATCATTATTTTTAATCTTTGGTTGTAAAATAATTGTTATTGAAATTTGTAAAACGTACTTATTTGACAGGAAACTTTATATTTTTAACATGAATTGGTGAAAGAGTCATGTTTAAATAAATAATAAAAAAAACAGGCGAGGGTTATAAGGCTTGTATTTCAGTATCTGTATTTTAGACCATTTAAAAATTACGAAAAGATAAAAACGATTTTCCTGTTGAAAAAACAAAAACTGGAAAATCTCTTTTGGCTCACCCATCATTATTTTTATTCCCCGTGCTTGAATATTTTGTGAATAAAAAAAAACACCCACAGCTTGATTGGATTACAATGGATGATAATACAATCCAATTTCTTAAAAAATACTTAACCTTCTTTAATATTATTTGAAGGAAAAATTTGATATGGCTACCTACACAAAAATATTGTCGACAATTACAAAGTTCAAATGAACAAATTGATACTTTAAGGAAAACGTAGAAGAATTTTTCAAAAATACTTAGATATAATATATTAATGTTCACAAAACGCTCTTGGAGTGATCTTGTATCACTAAACGACGTTATATAAAATCTAATTATTATTATTGCAATGGAAATGAAAGTTCTAAGGTCAATCGCTGGAAAAACTCTCCGAGATCGTGTTCCCAATGTTGGGACGAAAAAAAAAGCATGTGAAATAGAGGATATCGTTCGGTGGAGTAGATCCAGAAGATGACATTGGAGGGACCATGTAGCCAGAATGGACAGTGATTGACTTGGGTATTTAGCTGCAAATGAAATCCCCTCTGGTCGCCGCCTACCCGTAAGACCACCCAAGATATGGAAAGGTAATTGAACTTAGTCATATCAAGAGGAAAAGTTTTTAAATAACAGACCAATAGGTCTACTAAACGAAAAAGAAGAATAAGATTATTATTATTATGAAAACCTATAAACAGCTATGAGCTTTTACTTACAAGTGGGAACATTTTATCATAAAAAAACTGTAGTGTTACAACCATAGTGAAAAGAATGGGACATGAAAAGTTGATTAAATTATAAAAGTTACATTCTTTTTACCTCTTCAAATGGTCTTGTGATAATTTCATCCAACTTATCACTGTATCCAACCCTGAGAAGCCAAAACTGTGTTAAAATATTTTTTGTTTTGATTATTTCTAATTTTTTGACTGCTAATTCGTGATGGAATTCCATTATCAATTATATAAAATTACTTCAAAATAAGTAAAATTTTTAACTTTTTTCCACTAATTTAAAAATATTGATCACTGAAAAGTGTCGCTTTTTTTTGTTTGGATTTGCTTTTTGTAAGAATCGAACCCAGAACGCCCGCATAGAAACAATCGACTTACTACGAAACACTCTTATAAAATCAAAATAATAATCAATGAATTCAAAAGTGGACCTAGCTTTCCAAGATTGAAGAAAAAATCAAATACACAATCTACTTTACTGACTGAAGGAAAAATCAAATACACAATCTACTTTACTGACTGAAGAAAAAATCAAATACACAATCTACTTTACTGACTGAAGAAAAAAACAAATACACAATCTACTTTATTTATTTATTTATTTATTTATTTATATAATTTATGTACATGTGTACAAAGGCAGGTTTATTACCATAAGGCAATTTCTTCCAACCAACCCGAGCAACGTGAAGTCTTTTAGTTAAATTGGTACAATAATACTTAGTGAGAAATAAATTGATAAAAAATAACATGAAAGAGTAAGAAATATAAAAAAACATTACTGACTGAATAAAAAATCAAATACACAATCTTCTTTACTGACTGAAGAAAAAATCAAATACACAATCTACTTTACTGACTGAAGAAAAAATCAAATACACAATCTACTTTACTGACTGAAGAAAAAATCAAATACACAATCTACTTTACAAACTGAAGAAAAAATCAAATACACAATCTACTTTTCAAAAATAAGAATTCAAATCTTGAAATAGATACAACATATCAAAACATCATACAAATAATGAAACATAAAATCAAGTACAAATATGCTCAACGCACCGTTATGAATAAAAAAACGGCTTTCATAAACAGTTCTTAAACTTATAAACATAATTTTGTGTTGAATCATTACCATGATAAAATTAAGTATATATTTGAGTTTCACTAAACGTTGTTAAGCACCCCTATATGTTACATAGTTTAAAACTTGAGAGATGTTTTCAGTTTAATTTATAACGTTGAAATTATTTATGTATAATTCTAAACTTGGAAACAATATAAACAATTTGATATATCAAGAAACTTTTTAGTCTTGTTGTCATACTTTTGTTTGAACGCGGATTCGCTTGAATAAATTTTGTTTTTAAAGTTTTAGAGTCACATGTCAAAATTTTCCCTTTGCCTACAAGTACTTAAATATAATTATAGTTTTTAAAGATGTTCATAATACGTAATATGTGCCTCATTACACATATTTGACAAAAAAACATAGAGAAGAACTATCTCTGATTACTCAACTAAATAAACTTCATGAGCTATTGACTTCAGCGTTTGAGACAGAGTGATGTTGATTTTAAATCAAACGAGATAACAAAGAATTCCCATTTTAAATACAATTACACCTTAAAAGGAACTTTTTTATTTTTTCATCTTCCTGTATACATAATTAGCACACTGACGGGTTTGTGACCAAACGGCAATTACTTCCAACCAACCAGTGTTGATGATAAAATACAATAAAACGTGTACGATGGCAATAAGGTTATGTCATTTTTTTATTTTTTTTTTATTTTAAATAGCTTTTCACGCAACTAACAGGTTGGTACGATGTCAAATAATTATTTTGAAAGCACAAGTGACGATGCAATGCAATGACACACATGCGCACCTAAACCATATCTTTATATATAAATAATTCTTCTGTACGTGTGTATGTCACTCAACTCTTCCTAAACGGCTGAACCGATTTTGATGAAATTGTGTGTATTTTTGTGAGTCCCTGGATAGTTTTGATTCGCAAAATGGAATTTTAAAGATAAATAAAATAAAAAGAAAATAAAAAACATGATTTTTATAACTAAAAATTATAATAGGTGGCGCTAATGTCGAATTAACAATGTTTCCATCTGACAACACTAAGAAATCTGTATTGCAATTATATACGAAATGACAATCAATCTAACCTCAAAGTGTTTAGCGGTTCCATATGATTCAAATATATGTAACATATATTTTTTTGTTTCACAAATAGTTCGGGCGGGACAAAGTCTGTCGGGTCTGCTAGTACTTATTATGTATTATTATAAGCTGCTTCAGAACAGGTTTTTAACCTAGTGTGTGTGTGTCTGTGTGTGTGTGTGTGTGAGTGGGTGTGTGTGTCTGTGTGTGTGTGTCCCCCTTATAACTTTTGATCCGCTCAATTTACAGAGCCCAAATTTTCAGAATATATAGACAGTTATAGGCCCACAAAACTTTTATACTCAGATTTATTAATTTTTGTTTCAGTCAGGGGTTATCAACTTTTGAATTTTTACTTTATTTTTCCATGTATCTCAGAAACCGTAAAAGCTACAACGCTGAAAATTAGTATGAACATAGAAAAATATAAAATCTCAAATTATTTTTTTTTTTTAAATTCCAGGGTTTCTCAAACATTTTTTATTAAGAAAAATATTTTTTTTATTATATATTTGTGAGTTTAACTGCCTATATTTCAATTTTTTTTTTAAATATCGAAAAAAACCGAAACACCCCAACTAGATAATTTAATTTTCTATAAAAAATATTAACATTTTAGTAGTACATCTCAAATTTTTTTTAACAATTTTTATAAAAATTGAATTTAGTGACGACATCGCTTCATACAATTTGTATGGTAGTCACCTATACACAATATCAAAGAAGACTTAATAGTTTGATACTTCATCTCCAAACATACAATATATACCATCATGCTGTTTTCATATTCCGGGTAGGAAAAAAAGACTGACCTCCATACTATCCTATCTTGACTACCTAGGTACATGTGTTGTAAAGAAAACCAAATATCATAAAATAATAAATAATTTGTATTTATGGGTTTATAGTTTGGTACTTATTCTTCAACTATACATACTATCGCTATCGACAGTTGGATCTCATGTGTTACATGCAACTAGTTATAATCAATATTACATTTCACTCTTGGCATTATGTAAGAGTAAAGAAAACTGCACACTGAATTCCGTCCACATCAGAACAATATAAATTTGTACAGGGTTAAATTTCGAAGTATTTGTGAATGAGGATTTAATATGTAATTCAACATTACAATTCGTCATTGTCATCAACATTGATATACCAGGTGATATAATCCTACAATTAAAGGTATACTTAACAGGATATCGGAGCATTAAGTTTCAACCGAATAAAATATACATTCGATTCAAGTATCAATGTTAACGTAATTTAATCTTCCGTTTAAGACAAATTAAATTTAAATAATACAACGATGCGTGAATCATTGGTATCACTTTGGGCCAACGATTGCGCAGTATGCAAAAGTATGCGATGCGCAGCCCTGAAGTACCTACCCATGCGCCAGATTTATAAGGGGGCGTCAAACCCATAAGTCTTCTTTCTCTTTTTGTTCGATGGCGCTACAGTCCAAATCAAGCCTTGAACTCCCCGTGTCAAACTTACAAGTATGAAATATATCATATACGATTTCATAATTTTATTTATTTGATCGTAGGTATCATGTCCTTCATGGAAAATCCTTTCTTCTCAATCTTTTGCATTCAAGCTTTGCATGCTTGCTTTGTCATACGTTAATTTTTGCATGCTTGCTTTGTCATACGTTAATGTTTGCATGCTTGCTTTGTCATACGTTAATGTTTGCATGCTTGCTTTGTCAAACGTTAATGTTTGCATGCTTGCTTTGTCATACGTTAATGTTTGCATGCTTGCTTTGTCATACGTTAATGTTTGCATGCTTGCTTTGTCAAACGTTAATGTTTGCATGCTTGCTTTGTCATACGTTAATGTTTGCATGCTTGCTTTGTCATACGTTAATGTTTGCATGCTTGCTTTGTCAAACGTTAATGTTTGCATGCTTGCTTTGTCATACGTTAATGTTTGATTATTTTAATCGTTGGGTTTTGTATTTATTGAAAATAAATATAAAACTTCTCGCAAACATTCCGCGAGCACATTCACTGACCACGTATACCTAAAAATTACTATTTTATTATATAAGACAATTTTCTTGATTTTTATCTTTTGAGATATAAATTATCATATTTATTTATTTATCGTACGGTCTTATAAAAGTACATCACATTAATCTGTTCATTTTGCAATTCTTGTACTAAATTTTTATATGCGGTTATGAAGTGATCAGGGGGCGAATCGTCCCAAACAATTTGAGAACTCCATAGAGATTTTATGAGTAATTTATAAAACAATAGAGAAACTAAACCTAAAACGTTAATAAGTCTTGATGTTGTAGATAATATTACTATATTAGTGCATTTATTATCACAAGCAGAAGTATTTAAAGAGAAGATGTTTGCGGCGGACTGACATTCCAATCCTTGTATTTTCAAATTAGTTATGTTTAATTTTGCGGTGGCAAAGTTACAAGGAGTTCCTTTGAATTGCAAGCAAAATTAAAGAAATAAAAACCTTCAGCCGCGATGAGAGGAATCAATTCTTTTGACAAATTGATTAATATGTGCGTTTTCGGACTGTCCGGAACTAACGTAACAGGATCGTCCATGCGAAGAACAGTTGTAGCAAATCCAGTGGCTATAGGAAAGTTTTTACATTAATTTGAAGCAAGCTCACGTACAGTGAATAAATTATCATAGACGTCCTCTATCTAAGGATTAGTTAATTTTGTGCAACTTTGGCTAGAAATATAACAGAAATATTGAAGGAGGGGATTGTTAGCAGAGCGAAAGTAAACATACTTAAACTAATATTCAAAGGTTGGAATGAGAAGGCAGATGAACTAGCCAAAAGGTCAACCAAATGTACTACAAGGACTCACCCCTTCATTATTTTAAACGATATTCTTCCTAATATTAAGATGCGCCTAATGGAGAATTGGCAGGCTCATTGGGACTTTGTCTCTCAAACGAAGGGCAGGCTGTATAGAGAGACTCAGCCAAGACTAGCCAGAAAGCCGTGGTTCAGTGAAATGATGTTCGACAAACATACGACCAGTGTACTGTGTCGAATGCGCCTCGAACATTGTTCTACTGGTGAGCATTTGGCAAGGATTGGAGTTATTGAGTCGAATCTATGCGAGTGCGGAACAAACGTTGAAACGCTGGATCATATATTTTTTGAATGTCCATTAAGAAACGCGTACCCAAATTTTTATACAGATTTAATAAGAATAAAAACGCCAATGCCAGTGAATATGAGGTCGCTTTTGGCTTCCAATTCCAAAAACACATACATCTTGATTGTCAGATTTAATAAAAATAACCTAATTAAGATCTAAAGTAAACAGTTTTCATAAACTTCACACACAAAACAGTTAACTAAATCATTTATACCTTTTTTGGCAAATAACACCCTATCGGGGTGAATAGCCAGATTAAAAATTAAAAAAAAAAAAAAGGTTGAGGCGTTTACATTGTAGAAACTCATTTTAAAAATATTAAAATGAAAGTGTAACTTTGTTTATTTCCTCTTATTTATTTTATTCCACTACCGTTCTTGAAACTAGTTGTGGAATATAAATAAATAAGTGGAAATAAACAAAGGTACCTACCTTGTTATTTTATACTTAGGATGTTTGTTTTTAGAATTTTTTTAGAGTTGAAATAGAAGGATTGAGCGTTAGAAGCCGGCCATTAAATATTGAGGATTTTCTTTAACTGTCGAGCATGCATGAAAAGATTGATGAATGTGACTGAAACGATGAATAAATATGCAAAGACAGAAGTGTATGACGCTCAGTTCTATCTGCCAACCCCAATAACAGGGATACTGCGCGATTATATTTATGTATCTATGTATAATACAAAGGGCGCCTGAATCAAAAAGCTTGAAGAACCCATTACCTTCAGGCAAAACAAAGTAAATTATTTTCATATTTTTTAATATGCAACACTTTGCACGAACTATTTATCAATGTAAGACCCGAGATGCATTGATTGCTTATAGAAGTCGGTTCAACTGCAACACGACTGCTTAGTAATTGTATAACCAGATACGTTTGACACGGCAGCTTGAAGCAGTCGTGTTGCAGTTGAACCGCCTGCATTTAACAGTCGATACAACTGCTTAGAACAGTCGGTTTAACTGCAACACGACTCCGTGAGTGAGCTCTGCTTGGGAGCCTATGGAGGATAATGCAAATATGTTTTGTTTTTGTATGTGATATAATATTATTTTCCTTTTTAATAAGTAGGTACCTATGTACCGGTCTGTGCTATTTGCTTTATATAATTGCTTGTGGAAACTCTCTTGGCAGTATTTTTATTAATTAAGTGTTCTTATAGTTTGGTTTTATGTTTACTGCTGTACGTTTTCCTAATGAAAATAAAATAAAATAAAAAGAAAATAAACCAATACTATACTATACCTATGCTGCTTCATAATAGTGAATCACGATACAGTTGAAGCGGCAGCTTGAATCAGTCGTGTTGCAGTTGAACCGCCTGCATTTTACAACTGCTTAGAGAAGTAGGTTCAACTGCAACACAACTGATTAATAATTGTATAACACGATACAGTTGAAGCGGCAGCTTGAATCAGTTGTGTTGCAGTTGAACCCCCTGCATTTTACAACTGTTTAGAGCAGTCGGTTCAACTGCAACACGACTACTACATGTGCTCGGTGTATTGTAAACGAGAAATTTGTATTGGACAGCTTGAAGCAGTTGACCTCGTCTGCTACAAGCAGTCTGTGTATCTCTGGTCTTACAGGTAGGTACTCGTATTGAACATTATGACACAGGAATAGTTGTTAATAACGTAATGTATGCATTAGCCTCTAGGTATTTGTGTTATTTGATGTTATCTCAGATAATTACAGTTATAATTGTTGTTGCGGATGCACGGCTCTATGCTGGAAGCCAAAAAAACAATTAAAAGATCAGACAGACCGTTTTGATATACGCCTGGTTATGTATTCTGTATACGATTTCTAATAGACGCAGTAATTATAGGTTATATCTATTAACAAAACGTTTATTGAATAGTTTTATTTTCCTTTTTTTTGACGTCGTGAGTTATTGCTTGGGGCAATATTGTGTAAATAACGACATTTTGATAAAATATTTATTTTAGATATATCTTGTTGAAAAAAAAAACATCGAATGTAACATATTTGAGTGTGTTAGTATTTTCGTTTGATAAATAGTCACATTATTTTCGATTTTTATCGTTGTCGTTATCTGATTTTCTTTATAAATATGAGAAATGCTTACACACTTTTTATAATATATTTCATTTTTATTTTAACAAAGTTCAAATTATTATTAAATATTCGATATATTTTCAGTTCTTATGCTAAAATAATTGCTTTTATAAGTTTATGAAATCAATCAAGGCAGAGTTTGTACTTGGGATCATAAGGTTGTTAATTGACTTGGTCTTCTATCGATTTATTTATAATTTAAAGATTTTTGTTAAGAAGGTATTATATGGTATTTTATTTTGAATATAATATGTTTATCATAAACCAGGGTCCGAGTGACTCTTAACTCATTTATTAATTTATAAATTCATTACATACTTACATACCTTGATTCATTTCTTAAGAGGAATTGATATTTAAACGAACTTCCTTTGTTTTTTACAATCTTCAGAATAGCAACAAATACAAAAAATGAATAAAATAGACATTACATTAAAATTTAAATGCTTTTTCCGAATTGAACCCACATCATTGTAATTATTTTAAAAAATTTAATTTACATACAAGAATTTCTCTCTGATTAAAAAACCATTCTATACACTTATACAGAATTGAAAGTGGGTACCTAATACTCCAGTTCTTTAGTATGTATGTATTGTTCTTCAAGTAAGAATTATGTTTATGTTCATTTCAAATTTCTTCTAAAGGCTTATGTTTGAAACTCACATGGTAAAATTACTATGCAGTATGCATCAATCACATATATACACAAATAATCATATACCTACCTACCTATGTACGTTTGTCGCCTAAATACTGAAGTCTCCTGAACATCTCATGACGTCACAAACCAGTTTATTATTCGTGTCCATCATTTTTTATACCACCTTCTGACCAGGTCACCTGTCCCCTGTCTCTGTTGAGATTTCGACAGCACATTTGTTTACTTGACTCGCGTTATTTACATTTTCAATTCATACATCGCCATTTTCATCACAGCGCGCAACGCTGCTATGTGACAGCGTTTTTTATGTTTCGTTCAACAGCGTTTTTTTATGTTTCGTTCGACTGGAATTATTTTTAGTAACAATATGTTCATACAAAATGCTTGCTATATTATGATAGCACCTGAATAGGAAGTTTAGGAGAATTCCGGTAGAGGACGATTGGTGGGAGTTTTAAAGGCAGTCGTAGCTTCCCGGGTTGATGGTGCAGATCTGCTCTCACTGAGTTGTATTATTATATCTATATCTTAAAATATCATTTGTACAATAAAGTGTATTTATTTATACACGTGTTATTTATTATAACTCAAAGTAAGAGTTATCACAATAATGTTCTCGATAATTGTAATTTTATATCGCTTCTCAGGGAACTAACTATTTCTATGCCAAATATTGATTTGTTACGCATCCAATTTTTGAGGAATTACGGAGCCTTACTTAGGCTGTGGGTCGTATTACGGTACTTATTTAAGAATAATGTAAGAAAAAGTTGAGGTCCATTAAGCAGTATTCTCGCAGTACGGGACCTAACCTTTTTCTTACATTTTTCTCAAATAACTCTTGTAATACGACACTAAAAATAGTTAAAATACTTTTTTATAAAATTATTCAAAAAATTTGGTTGTTTCATTTAAATCTAATGCCGTCAAACGTATATAACTTGAAATATTTATCTGACAACACTTGATTACATCTTCCTCTCCTCTTCCTTTCTTTATCCTTTAGTTTTCCTATCATTACTATGAAATGTTCTTATATGCTATCTTCTTTGTTTTTTTTTACTTTTCTTTTTACTTATTTTTGTAATGTGATTAACTTATTGCCATAGTACACACTGTTTCGTATATTTAACATTTACTCTGGTTGGCTGGAAGAAATTGCAATTAGGCAATAAGCCCGACAGTGTATTAATTATATGTACAGAAAAAAAATATAATCCGACGCCCAGTTTCGGTAATACAAAAACCGGGAAAGCTTCTGAATAGTAGGCAAGGCCGTAGATATTTATCACCTCGCAGAAAGAGACTTTGCTTTGAAGCACCGACATAGAATAGTGCTTCGACTTTTTTATTATTATCGTTTTCGGGTGACCCCGGTGACCCGTAAGAGTCTGGAAATCGAAAATACAACAGACAAAATGAAATCTTAAATATCTCAACAATAAAGTTCACCACACATTCTGCCTTTGAAGGGGAAACGAGACTGGTGTGTGTATACATGAATGTGTAGTGTTTCCTTTTCTAAGGTTATACACACTCGCATATCTATCGCTAGTAACCATATTATAAGAAGTGCCGTGACGGTATTAATTAATGAATTAAAAACAGATCCAAAGTGAAAACATTATTAAAAACTGTATGTCGGTATCAAATTCAAGAGCTGTGACTCTAGAGTCAAATAACTTAATATTTGAGCCACGATGGCCTTCTAAATAATACATACATACCATCACGCCATGTTCCTAACGGTGTAGACAGAGATAATCGAACGTCACACTTTTCTATCCTGGCACACAACCATCGCCTCATCAACATTCATCCATCGTCTCATACATGTTCTTCTGGCATTAAAGCTTCTTAAATTTCCCACTTTCAGAATGTCATTCAAATACTTTTCTTGGACGACTATGCTATAAACTAAGAGCCCATGTTCAAATGATAAAATCCAGCTAAAATTAATGTAAAACAAAAAAATTGACTTACGGTTCCTTCAATTTCCAATTGATTTGGTGCGATTTTTCTTTCTTAGCTGATAAATAACAATGAATTTGTTCTCTTCTCCCTGAAAACAAAAGAGAAAGGTATTTTTAAATACATGGACACCTATTTTTGGAAAAAACTCAGCATTTTTGTTTTTTAAGGATGTTGAAATATTTCATTTTTTGTGACTTGAATTGGGTACGTGATCTCGTTTTGTAATTTATTTCCTCGTGCAAAAAAAATATATTTAATTACTGTTTAAAAAAAATATAATTTGATAAGATACTTAAAAATCACCCGAATATATCCTATAGAAAATGAATAAATCTTTGTGGAACCGTAATATTATAAGTTATAATTAAAACACTGAAATCGAAAGCTTTTATCAATATATAATAAAAGTAGGTAGTTAATGGCCAATATTTCTTCATGATTCACTAAGATAATGTATCATTAATAACACTCTTGAATGGGAAAGTATTACATCTGTCACTTATTTTGAATTTTATAATAAGTTATCTTGGCATTGTCATTCCTTTATCCTCTGAGAAGGTATCAGCAAGATATTTATTTCAACCTGACCCTTTGATATTTGAAATTAGTAAAATTCTTCATCAGGAATGATATAGACGTGTAAATTTCGAGCCATAATTAAAGAGATCGATTACCAGTTTGATTCCCAAAAAAATGCCATTCTTACACCATATTTGAAGTGATACCTACAATGCAATATAATATTGATTTTATTTTCATTCATATCATTAATTACAAGAGTAATAAATACCTATTTGAATAAACAAATAAAATAGAATACAGTATTTTTAGTTCAAAAAGGATGGTGTGTGTGTGTGTGTGTGTGTGTGTGTGTGTGTGTGTGTGTGTGTGTGTGTGTGTGTGTGTGTGTGTGTGTGTGTGTGTGTGTGTGTGTGTGTGTGTGTGTGTGTGTGTGTGTGTGTGTGTGTGTGTGTGTGTGTGTGTGTGTGTGTGTGTGTGTGTGTGTGTGTGTGTGTGTGTGTGTGTGTGTGTGTGTGTGTGTGTGTGTGTGTGTGTGGGATAGTTATAATTTCCAATGTTTAGTTTGTTAAAAAGTCCCCCATGTGCAACATGCAGCCATATTAAAGATAGGTGCTTATTTAAAAAAAAAGGTTTTATGACAAATTGGTAACATTTCAATATAGACGAAGTTAGAATATTATAGGACAACCAGGAACTCTAGCCACCTACATAGTTAACGACCTGTCATCGGCTGGTTTCCGACTCACTTTTATACGCCTGTGCAATGTTCACCAATTATGCCTTCTTATTGAGTTCCTTTATCAATGCAATTTTGAAAGTTCTATATAGTCAATAATGAGGAACTGATCGTTTGAAAATAAGCTGAAAAAGCCCATCGCCATCTATGAAGAAGAAACCCTTTTGTAACGTCATCAATTGAGAAATTGGTTTATTTGTAAACGTTGAAGGCAACGTCATTTATATATTGTAAATGTCACCACTGAACTATTTTTAAGATTAACTGTTTAGTACGAATGTCACTGACCCATATCGTTCCGTCAAAGACTAACATCAAAACGAAAGATAAACTAATCATATTCACAATTAGTAATGAAATCATCCTGCTAGGCATTAGTTAAATTAGGCATTAATAATTGTGGTAGCTTGTAGGTAAGTTAGCAAAAATAATATAGATAATATACAAAGTAAGTAATGTCGTTTGGCGCCACTAAGAGCGTAAAAGTGCACTCAGTTGGTTCAACCGACCGCAATATAGGTCAGTGAGCGCACGCCTTTATAATCATTTATTTATACCTACATACATACAATACATTCATATACACACAACGCATCTCTGTGACGTGACGTCTTCACATATGGTAGCATTAAGACAATCCCAGACCTTGGTCTTGTTATCCCCTCACAGATAAAGAAAGCTCAAACCCAGTCGTGGGTTGATAGACAATTTAATCAGTATGTTTTTTAGGTTTAGGTACTCATTGGATATGAAGATTTACATATATAAATATTCATTTATCATTACCTTATCTGTTTTTATATTATTAAGGGAAGGAAGGCGTTATGAATTCGCAATTTTTAATGTAATTTTTATTGTAGATTATCAACTAGTATCATGCTGAGATTGTATTCTGAAAATTTCATCACAATGTATCTGTGTGTGTTTTGTACTCTGTGCTATGTACGGCGTGTTTATTCTACTTTATCGATTATAGACAAAAGAACTCATTCGATTCTTTTCAAATTTGGCAAATTTGTAGGTAGGTATATATGATACTCGCTTAGACCCCATTTTTGAAAAATATCCGATTAGTGCTTCTCATTTTTTTGACTTTCAAATATTTCAAAGAGCCCCTTAGCTCAGAAAATTTAAAATTTGATTGTTTTATATTCAAATTGCTAAGAACGAACATTACTTTCATAAAATGGCATTGAAGAATTATCAAGTTTTCTTGATAAAATATTTAAATGCTAATAATTTTCCTTACAAAATTTGAATACTTTGTGGAGGGACTTGGTAGTGAGGAATATAGCGTTGGCCACAACCCACTTGCATTATTATCTCTTTACGTAAAAATGAAAAATATTTAAACATAACTCATTTAAATCATAAAAACTTAATTTTTGATTTGTTTTCTTGAATTGTATTAATGCCCTTGTTAACTACGTACTATGACCTTGGATACTTATACGGGATGTACACAAATATGCATACTAATTATCTTTTAATGCATGAAACACGAACAAATATTGTTTATCACCAAATCTGTAAAATACAATATTATTTCGTGAAAATAATATAATTTAGATTTTTTTTAATACCAAGAAATGTTATAAAAAAATTAAAAAATAAAAAACTTACTCGAAATCCTTCTGTATTCTCTTTTATTTAGAGTAAAAATGTGAATCACTTTAGAGGCCTTGCAGTTTTTTAGGTAGGTATTTACAATATAAAAATAAAAACGGTTTTTATTAAGACTAATTTTACGTGGAACCTATTCGAAACCAAATTTTAAAAACCTATTCCATACAATAAAGTTCTAAAAATAAACTGTTTTTAATTTCAAAGATATCTTTTGAGGGTTCTAGGGAAAAGATTTTCAAAATTAACTTTTTAGCCTACTATAGACTATTTACATTTAATTATTGTGGCCACAAAATGTATCTAATAGTATCCGAAAAATATCATTCACTTTTGTTGGCCTTCATAGCTCAGGAGGATATTAATTTTAAGCCAAATATATTCCCTTTAGCACCATTTAAACGCAGTTTTTATGTTATGTAAATTGCGTTGTAAAATATATATCAAACGACATTACGGTACTTGAATTTGATTCAGTCATTTTGTAATGTGTGACAATAGCTTAACCTCGAGTACAATGTGTTTTAATACCGAAAGGAAGATAAGACTAATCTTTTATGAGTTGATGCTGCTTAGGCAAATATTGCACACACTGATGTCATACATGTATGAGAAAAAAATATCTTCATTTTTCTACGAGGTCATACATAAACATGGTGGTCATATTAAGCACGTATACATTTTGAAAACAATAAAAATAAACTGATGTATCTATAGAAAAACAAGGATGCATAGATAAAAACAATTCAATTTATATTGCTGTTTTTTTTAAATATTTCTGTCCTTATTGAATATATGTAGGTATGAAAAAGAAATTCTGGTACCTGGGGGTGGTTGCGTTTATGTGAAAATTGCGGATTTAAGAATAATTTGTATCTTATAAGTCCTTTTTGTGCTCTTATATCATCCATCTGATTACAATTTTATTTGGTGATTTGATTCGACCCGGAAAGATGTCAGAAAATAGTAATTTTTTTATATACTTATTTCAGTAACAGAAAATACCTACATATTTCACAAACGGACAGATTTTATAGGCATAAATAACATACAAGTGCAAATTATATTAATAAGAAAGAAAAATAATTAGTCGAAAATAAAAATAATCTATTAAAAATAATTCATCGAAAACTTTGCCATCTCTTGGACTACGCTTTAATACAATTCTAATTTGCGGTTTTAATATTGGTGAAAATATTGACGACGAAATGAAAAATTTAGAGGTTTCGTATTGATTAGGTAGAATGTGTACTTGTAGTTGCTTTCATGCGAAAATCTGTAATTGCTTTGAAGACAACCAATAGATGCTTTGTGGATCTTCCACACCTGAACTATTTTATATTTTAAAGATCTTTAAGGAAATATCTTCTAAGACTCAGTGCATCTGAAGGTTAATGTAGATTTTTTCGAATTATTTCGTTTAAAAATTGTACTTTATACCTACATGGCACAAATAACTATAGAAATTTATTACATAAACTAATAGATACAAGTCTGATATTTTATGACAAATTTTATCATCTCAATGGAGAGGAAGATGGAACATTATAGGAGAACCAAGAACCATAGCACCTACAGAGCTTACGACCTGTCATCGGCTGGTTTACGTAATCACTTAATTCGCTTGCGTAACGTTTACCAATTATGCATTCTTATTGAGTTCCCAATTTTTGAAAGTTCTATATATTTCAAACAAGAAATCCTATTCGTTTGAAAATAATCCAGAAACCATTTTGTATGCCGCCGATGAATTCTTGTACCGTCCATCCGACTGCGATGAAACTTTGAGAATTTGTTCAGCGCACACCCGAGATGGTTTTTGTACTATAATCATGATAAGTAATTTATTAATTAATTCTATATCTCACAAAAAAAAAAATTGATTTATTTGGAACTGCAGTGAAACTTAAGTAGGATAGTTTAGTGCCCACTAGAAAAGGTTTTTGAAATTAAATTAGTAAATTTCTTTATTTACGTGATATCTCACACGAGAGACTAAAACGAGACGGAAAGGATACCTAAAAGTATAGAAGGTGCTTTTTCATTCTTCTTCTTTCTACTTTTTAAAAGGCTTTATTTCACCGTTGCCAGTGTTCTACAAGCATGTGACGTTCAATGTATTATTGCAGCGTTACTAATAATTGTCACAAATATATTATATTTATTACTAGTTGCATGTAACACATGAGATCCAACTGTCGATAGCGATAGTATGTATAGTTGAAGAATATGTACCAAACTATAAACCCATAGATACAAATTATTGAATATTTTCAGATATTTTGTTTTCTATACAACATATGTAGGTATGTATGTCAAGATAGGATAGTATGGAGGAAGATCCTTTTTCCTACCCAGAATATGCAAATAGCATGATGGTATGTATGTATGTTTGGAGATGACGTATCAAACTATTAAGTCTTCTTACATATTGTGTATAGGCGACTGCCATACAAAATGTATGAAGCGATGTCGTCACTAAATTCAATTTTTAAAAAAATTGTTAAAAAAAAATTGAGATCTTCTACTACAATGTTAATATTTTTTATAGAAAATTAAATTATCTAGTTGGGGTGTTTCGGCTTTTTTCGATAATTGTATAAGTTTTGGAAATATAGGCAGTTAAACTCATAAATTTATCATAAAAAAAATATTTTTCTTAATAAAAAATGTTTGAGAAACCCTGGAATTTTTTTGAAAAAACTAATTTGAGATTTTGTATTTGTCTATGTTTGTACCAATTTTCAGCGTTCTAGCGTTTATGGTTTCTGAGATATATGGAAAAATAAAATAAAAATTCAAAAGTTGATAACCCCTGACTGAAACAAAAATTCAAAATTCCGAGTATAAAAGTTTTGTAGGCCTGTAACTGTTTATATATTCTGAAATTTTAGGCTCTGTAAATTGAGCGGATCAAAAGTTATAAGGGGGGGACGGACACACAGACACACACACACACAGACACACAGACACACGAAATGTTCTACTCCGAATTCTGAGTAAATCCGTGTATGGAACATATATGCTGCGAAGCCTCTAAGTTGGTGTTTTTTGACTTCAAAGTTGGAAAAGCCGTGAAAAAAGTAGACCTCTCCATACAATTCTCGCGTATTCTGGCTTGATACATTGTCGATATGTTAAGAGAACAAAGTTCTCCTGAACAAATCGACAGTTGGATTAAATTTATTGATACTGAGAAGACATTATATTAATTTAAATGTTGTTTATGTAATTCAAAACAAATCGTCATTTCTAAATATAAATAAGTCTATTGTTTTCATACCAATCAAATATAGGTAATAAATAACAATTGTTTTTAACGCCGATGAAAGATAACATATGACCCTTTGAAGAACTTTGTTTGCGTCATTAAATATTCCTACCTAAATTTATTAATATTAAATGAAATATTCTCGTCTTCGAGTGTGTAGATGGAAATAACTATAGTATGTATGGAAAACGATTTCACTTTGAAAATATCGCATTTTTATAAGAAATTTGACATAGGTAGTCAATATCTTTAGTGTTTACATACAAACTTTTGTCACTCAGACAAAATTTCATAAGTGATATTTTATTTATTACCATAGACTGTCTATACATCACTTCTCGGCCTATTGGCTAAGATCAAAGTGTAGTTTCTATATCACGAAAGAATTATTTTATTAGACTGGTTTTAGGATGGATGCATAGACGATAATAGAATTGTTAAAATTATGAAGACAGTAATATCCAACAACAGAAGACAACCCTGAAGACCTGCGAAGATATGGAAAGACATGCAGTTGGACCTCCTGCTCCCAGGATAGTCCATCTTCACAAAAAGGTCAAATTACGAAATAACGATGATGTAGAAGAAGAAGAAGGTTTCAAATTAAAAGACTTATTCTTCACTTTAACACATTTGTTGTGAAATGTAATACACAAAGATATCTAATTCTGAAAATATTATAAGGCCACGCAGTCAAATGTAATTAGTTTCATTGGCGTATCCTCAATTAATCTGCCCAAACTAAAGACAGAGATTAATTATATTATTTTCTAAAGCTTGCCAGTTACAGAATCATTATATTTGAAAATTCTCTCGATAAACAACAATTCCAAAAGTACCCCTGAAATTCGCAGGATTCCCTCGTAATCCGCTTAAATTTTCAGTTGCAAAATTATAATTTAGCAAAAATATTGTTAAATACGGTGTAAACACTTTGACTCTTTTAGATTTTTAAATTCGTGTCAAGATTTCCGAACAAATTGTATGGCGGGAAGAACCCCACCGCTTCTACTTTTCAGTACGAGAAGTGGGGTAAAATTCGCTAAAAATTCTCAGTGCCTGTGTGGCCTTAATACTGAATTAATTACTCGCGCCTCAGATTATGCACAAGATCGAGAGAAAAAGATTCTATCGATAAAATTCAGATCACTTTGGATGACATAAAATGGACAAGCACCATTTAAAAGAATCTTAATGCAATCAAAATGCTCCGCAATGATTAATCACTTTATTTATACGACCCGTCCATAAGGGTAAAATGATTTATTACGATCGTTGAAAAAATGACGTCTCAATCGATCCAATTGATTTCAAATTATTTAATCATAATTAGCTTTAAAATCCCCGACATCATCGTTCCACTGTTCTTATGGTCTTTTTTTATTTATTTGCGAACGATGATCCGGCACCAAAGGTTGTTTTTTATTTGCGAATCATATTTGTTAGCAAAACCCATTCGTGGATAATTAATAACGAATATATCCCAAATTTTTTTAAAAAGTGATTGATAAAGAAATAAATATGATAATTTATTAAAATAATTTTAGTAACCTTGTGGTAAACAAAGGTTACGTAGAGTTTCATTTTGTAAATTAAAAAAATCTTTTAAAAAATCTCTAAATTTCGATAATTGAAATAAAACAAGCCTACCACCTCGAAACAGTCCTTGTCTAGCGAGGTGGTATAAACGATAATGAATATTACTATAAATTTACTGTGACGACTGCCGTGGCACTGTTGGTAATCCGTTTGGCTTATGTGCGGTGTCCTGGATTCCCCAGCAGAGGAAAAATTTACTTAAATTCATTTCTCACGCAAATATTGGTTCTCTGGGTAGGAAACACTGGTAAGTTGGAAGAAATTGTTATTTTGCTATAAACTCGCCACTTGCGCAGGGTGCGAGGAATTCGGAATGTAATTGGATCTCATAGATAGTAAAAATTTACATACCTATTTGGGAAATATATGATTTCACATTTGTAGAAAAACTTTAATAGGTACGAAAACTTGCTATAGGTTTCGGAACTAACCTCTCTATCATAAGACTAATTTACAGCTATATAAGTAACAAATTAGCCCGATAAAGAAGCAGTTACATATCTCCAAAGCCAATAGCAAGAATGACAAACAAACCTGGTATAAACAAAGTCATAATGAAATAAATAAACCTTTAAAAAACGATTCCTGTATCAAAATCTCTAAAACATAAGCGATAGTTGAATTCGCAATTTCAATCCATTATATCGATTATAATATTAGTTCTACAAAGAACCCCGAGGCGGCTTCACTTTGATTTGCTATTAAAATCTTTAAACTGAACACCGGTCGTTCATTGGGCTGTAGTCAAAGAGCTAAATAATAGCCAGTTGTATTGCCAGTTTTGTATGAAGACATTGATTATATACCATAACTCTAGACACTGACAGATTGGTAATGATAATCTTGGGCGCCAGTTACCTCACTCAAAGTGTTAAATGTTCAAATTGTACCTATGCATTTTTTTTACACACAAACAAAAAAATACGACACCTTGTCTATAACATCTAACGTCTTAATTGATTTTTTAAACAAACACGGATAAGTCTTTGACGATAACTTGTCTAATTGCACAAGCAACCAAATTGATGCTTGCGATGTAACAAAGTACAAACACGTGTTAATCAAATTGGTGGCTATAAAAATTTGAAAAAATATTAATCAAAAATAGTCATCTTAGATAGAAAGCGTTAACTAAAATGAGTGGGTTGTAACCAAATATAATATCAATATAATGTATATTGAACTATGGACAGTACAAAGGGCATATTTTCTCAATTTTTGTTTTCTACATTTTTTTTACAAAGATAAGCTTATCCATAAAATAACAGAGAAAATATATATCATTGAATCTATTTGGGCAACTTACAATTTTGGCTGAACAAAAACCACTGTTATTAAAAATATTTCATTCTTCATACACAAATCCATCAAAAAGACATTCTTGGCATACCTACATAAATATTTTCAAAAATGGTACAATCCACTACACTGTTGAAAGTAGAAGGGAGTTAAAATTTTCGTTAAGCATTTCATTATGAATAGGTATATTTCCAAATATATACAGACATTCTTAAGAGATTTTTCTAAAGTATATAAAATTAATTATTAAAATCCGATATATTTAGATGGGTCGATAGCAGAGCGGTTAGCGCACTGGACTTGTAATCCAGTGGTCACGAGTTCGAATCCTGCCTCAACCGATCTCGTTCACCCATAGCACAAGCATTTATGCTTCATTTAGGGGATGTACGAAGATGTATATGTACTTGTTTAACAAGGAATATTCATTTTTATATATATAAAAAAATATTTGTATTTTATTTAGTGATGTACCTACTTTCTTGGTAGCAAATATTACAGTAAAATTGACTATACACCAATTTTCTCAAGTACATTTAACATACATAACACAAATACGTGTTATATAACAATATATCTCAAGTACTTTCATACTGAAACACATGTCTCAAGACGTACAAAGTATGTATAAAGTTTGTGGTAATATTTAAAGTTTCTGAGAGAATTGTCAATGACAACTTTTGTATGATTTTCTACAAATAAAACCACAGCAAAACGAATGTATTAGATGTTGTTTACAATGTTTGCCTTTGAGAATCATGTAATACTTGTCCAACTATGTCACTTTTATTTTATTATTAAATGTTACATACAAATATACACTGTTTTTCTACTGTAAATACAGTACTTTTTTCACTTTTCAATAGACAATAATTATTGATGAAATTCTAACGCAAATTATTATTTTGTAAATCGTTTGGCCGCATATATCACAATAAGAAATATAAGTCAAATTATAACATTTGTTATTCGTGGCTAATATGCTTGCAGTAGCGATTTTTTTCCTTTGTCTAAAGCTTCATATATTGTTGTTGTGAGGTCAATGATTGCATCATGTGTGCTTATTTTTTCACGAAATCCAAATTGTTGATATGGATTTATATTTACTAATAAAATTTAAAATTTGCATTTCAGTTACTTTTTCAAAAAATTTAGATATATTCGATAGTAGGTAGAGATATAGATAATATTCCAACTTCGTCTCTATTGAAATGTTAAAAAGTTTGTCTATAAAAATATCATTTAAATTGCCGTAAACCCAAAATTTGTTGAAAACCGACTTGAAACAAAAAAAATATATAGGTAATTCAATTTGATTTTAGACACTCTTTAAGCACATAAATGATTTATTTCTTTGTGACATAATATAGCAATAAAGTAATTTTAAAATAATTGTTGTAAAAAATGATAGTTTTTGGAGAATTTATGCTGAATTTTTAAAATTGTGTAACGCGTATTCATTGGAGACATGTTTAAAATACTTAGGGTCGTATTACGAGAGTTATTTGAGAAAAATATAAGAATAAGGTAAGGTCCCGTAGTGCGAGAATACTGCTTACGGGACCTCAACTTTTCTTACATTATTGTTAAATAACTTTCATAATACTACTCTTATGGTTATATTTTAGAAGGTTATATTTTAGAAAGACACTGTTTAACATATTATATATTTTTGATTTAAAAATTCGATATATAAGTTTTAGATGGGTCGGTGGCAGAGCGGTTAGCGCGCTGGGTTAGTAATCCAGTGGTCGCGAGTTCGAATCCTGCCTCGACCGATTTCGTTCACCTATAGCACAAGCATTTATTTGCTTATTTTAGGGAACGTAGGAAGATGTATATGGATTTGTTTAACAAGGACATATTCATTTAAAAAAAAAAAAAAGTTTATATGACCTCTTAAAATTAATTGTTTTAATTACCAAAAACATTGATTTATTCATTACTTTTAATACTGTCGTACAAATATTTGTTGATTCACTTTGATCACATCACTATTTGGTTACAATGCTCACATTATTTGGTCTGAATTGAATAAAATTGTAGGTACTGGGTATCCAGTATCCACATAAACACAAGTAATTTACACAATTCGCTAAACTAGAATTCACAATATTAAGCATTGATATAAAGTGGAGTTTTACATTACGATATACATATATTATTGTACCAGTAATATGTACCTACAACTATAAAGGAAGGTTCACATCGGTCATGTCTCGGAATCTAAATACTTAGTTACTATTTTAACGCCTACTGAATTTTATATTTTAGTGACAACGACAATTTGAAGACATCAAAGATAATTATTATGATTTTTGAAAAAATGGCTTGAATCTGTTCATTGCAGATACCTACTAAAAACTGGAAATGGCGAACAGTATTGAAATTAGATATCACTCATTGTGTTTTAAATTTTTACAGAATATTTGCTTAATCGAAAGGCTGTTCATTCATTAATTAAAGTCAATATTAATAAAATACCATTATTGAACTGGTAGGACACAACGCGACATTTGTCTAGTAACCAAGTTTTATTTACTAGAAAGATGGTTTTATAGTAACAAGCTTTACTTACTTGACGAAGAACTGATGATGTGACAAAGGTATCTGCTAATTTTTTTTTGGAAAGTCACAGAACAGAAAATACTTGATTGTCGCACTGGAAGGATTTTAGTTGCATTAAAATAACGAACTTTAATAGATTACCGCACTGGAATGATTTCAGTTACAATAAAATAGTGAATTACAATAGATTACCACACTGGAATTATTTTTGCTACAGTAAAATAACGAACTACAATATATACAAACATCATCGGAATGATTTCAGTTACAATAAAAAAACGAACGCTAATAGATACAACACTGGAATTATTTGAGTTACATTAAATAACGAACATTTATTTGTAGATTACCATTATGAGAATGATTTCAATTACAATTTATCAAACAACGAACATAAATTTCCATACTGGAGTGTATTCACAAACTGTCCGATTTCAATGATTAAGTAATAAAATGGTAAAATAATCAGCAAACAGCTAAAAAATCATGCTGGTACATGCCCTAACCGTCCCATTTCTTCATCAGCCCTCTGTCGTCTACTGCTGGATAAAGGCGTCTTCCATACCCTTCCATTTTTTCTGTCGGTTGCTGCTTGCATCCAATTTTTGCCCCCCCACAGCAGCTTATGTAGTTGGACCATCTTTTTTGAGATCTTCCGACGACTCTCATACCGTCCACATACCGTGTAAAACTATCAAAAGTTTATTTGCCGATATTTACTGTACTGGAATACTATGGAATCAATGTAAACCAATCTTAAGTTTAGGTAGTTTTAATAGATTTTCCGACTACCGAGAAATGGATATGGCTTCAACAATCAATTTATTCAAAGTTTACGAGTGATGTCAGTGAATAGGTTAAGTGAGTAATATTATAAATCAATAATTCAAACCGATAGTACTTACCTAACAACCTACCTACTTACCATATTTTAATGGAAATTTTGATTCAAATATCATCGTTTACATACGCCTTACAGACATCTTAAAAATATTTCGTATTTCGGGTGCTCAGTGCTCATCGATTGACATATTATTCTATAAATAAATTAGCGTTTTTTGGACTCGTCTTGATAATATGATTTAAATTGCATCAAAACTACATATTTTTGTTTGACGAACATACCTACCATTTCTCGTATGTAAATATTTTAAAACAGATGTTTTAAAATATTTACATGTGAGAAATGGTATTTTTCTCGTTGGGTCATTTTATACAAATGAATGAGTACCATTTATAACACTGTTTAGGTTCAAAATTGATTGATTAAACAATTATACAAAAATTGTGCCGACTTTCAAAACTAGTAAATACAGTAATAACATCATAATGTTAGGAAACATTGGTTAATTGGAAGAAATTTCCATACGGCAATAAACTCGCCACTTGCGCAGGGTGCAAGGAAGTGTTCATTATTATTATTATAATAATAACAACAAACAATTATACCTACCATTTCTCTAATGTACCTACATATTTTTCTATACAAACGATTTTCTCGTTGGGTCATCTTATTGGGAATGAATGAGTACCGAAAGAGAGTACATACTTAAATTGTCTATTATAAACATAAAACGGCCTCACAAAAATGCAAGAAAATTTAACAGATCGACGCATCTATAACGTTGTTTTGTTTCAAAATTGATTGATGAAACAATTATTCAAACATTGTGCCGACGTTCATAAACAATTGTATTTAATACCTATTGTGAAACCGTAAAAACGAATTTGACTCATTTTTTCCATATATCGCATTGTCTGAAACGTTCAGGGGGGCAAGTCTGGTTCGACCGGCGAAATCAAAACCCCAGTGATTACCCATATCATGGATATAATAATTATCGTATGGAGTTCTATGACATCTAAAGATATTATAGTAAATACATACCATCACGCCATGTCCCTTGAGGGGTAGACAGAGAGAACCGAACGCCACATTTTCCTATCCTGGCACGCATCCCTCGCTTCGTCCACATTCATGCATCGTCTCATACATGCTCGTCTATTGCTCACACTTCTAACATTTCCGTCTTTCAAAATTTCGTTCACATGGTCGTGCCATCCCTTTCTTGGGCGTCCCCGACCTCTCAATCCATTCCTTTCCGCTCTGTATATTTTCTTCGTCAGGCGCTCCTCATTCATTCTCCCAATGTGACCAAACCATCTCAATGTGTTCACTTTCATTCTAGTAATGACATCTTTCTTCATCTTACATTCTTTCCTTATGTCTTCATTTCTTACCCGGTCATACATCGTTCTATTACAAATCCTTCTTAACGATCTCATTTATAGAACTAAGATATTATAGAACTCCATATAATAATTATATCCATTATATGGGTAATCGTGAGGGTTTTTGATTTCGCCGATTGAACCAGACTTGCCCCCCTGATTTAAAAACCAGGATTGTCTTTGAAAATAAGGATTTTTTAAATTAATTTTAAATCTTAAATTTGTGCTTTTCTCTATATGTCAGATTTGTGTGCAACTTCATCAAATGTTTTTCATTCATTCATGCATTCTACCAATATAGCGCAACCAACTAGATATGTTCACTTTCATTATTGAATAAGAGAAATCCAGCAGAAACTATTTGTAAATGGAAAAATGATTTGTTTTTATTATGACGAGTGAAATAAACTTACAGCGCAATAAATCTTTGTACCTATTTAGCATCTTATAGTTACAGTCGTTGTATTATATCGGAATATTGCTGCGTTCATAAACTAGACCTGAGAATACACCACAGCTCAATACCTACACTACAGAAAATTTTCAATATAAATAATACTAAATAATATGTTGAAAAATATAATTATTTTAAAAAATGTGATCAAATACGAATATATCATAAACTTATTCTTATCCTCAAATGACAAAGGTATTGATAACAATTTTAATGTAACCAACAACCATCAACTATTCATCATCAACTATTCATCAACTATTATTGTTTGCCTACTGCAAGGTTGTTGTTTTTTTTTTCGTACCGCTTAATGACCGTGTTTATATATGAATACTTGATCAAAACTGGAGCTTGGATGTATCATCTGACTCAGTTTTTTGAGCTGATTCTAGTGGTATAGTGTATATTTCTGAAAAGTGAAAGTTGAAGTCAGGATCTTGTAAAGGTGTGAAACTGACAGATATAAACAGTGAAAAGTTAGTGCGCTGCTCTCCACCGGCCGACAGAGCCCCGGGTTTACTGGTGTTCTTTAATCGTTGTTTTGGGGCAAAGATAGTTCTCACAGAAAATTTAGTTCAACTGTGAATTATTGTGAATTGTTAATTCTTAACTGTGTGATCTCTGATCAGTGAATTTTTGTTGTGCATATCGGTGAGAGGCAGTATATAAATCAAATATATTCTGGCTCACTCTCACCATTATATGTACAGCTAATATGACAGTGCAACTTGTTTGGGTATACAGCACAGTGGTTAGGGCGTTAGACTTCTGACCCGTATTTCCCTGGTTCGGTTCTACCTCGGTGCAAGAGTGTTTTTTTTTATTTATTTTTTTTTTTTTTTATTATTTTACATCTAAAATAATTCGACTAAAATGATCAGATCAATGAATAACCATCTAATCTCAATTGACTCAAGAAAATAAACATAATATTTAAACATATACCTACATACAACAAAACAATATCAATATTTTTGCTTTCGGATAAAAATATTTATAATCACCTCTAATGTCACATCAAATACATTTAAATAATTGCATCAAATGCATTTAAATAAGACTTACAAGAGTGTTGCTGTTCTACGCTGATGTTCTGGTATGGGAGTGATGATTGGTCTCTTATATTGTTTTATCATACTTACTTAATAAGGAATAATTTACCTAACATTTCCCATGGGAACTGTTATTATGATTAAAGACCATCTAAATCTAACCGGGATGCAATACGTTACGACAAAGAAATACAATACAAAACAATAGTATGATGTGTACGTTGGTCTCCCAATTAGTCTTTAATAATAATAGCGACTCAGGTGAGCGAATTGCTATGTATTATATTTGATGGAAATCGCTTGCAAGAAAAAAATTATCAACACCTTTATCATTTGAGGTTAGGATTAAGTTTATTATGTATTCGCATTTAATCACATTTTTTCAAATAAATTATATTTATCAACATATTATTTGTGTTATTGTATGACACCCAATATTTTTAATACAACGTATTATTTTTTTTTTCTTGAAAATGTTTGCATTTAATATCAACTTTAACACCTCATCCGATCTCGGTTAAAATGTGCTGTGTTGTATTCTAGGGTTTAGTGTTCAATAACAAGTCTTCAATCAGATATAATATGTGGACTTTTACCTCTCCATTTCACTTCTTTAAACCTTTAAACGTACATACACGTGTCAAAAGCACTTTTCTTTACCCGCCTTTAATTTCGTTTTAATATCGCTATTGTTTCAGCCCACCTGTATCGCATAATGCACTGGTAGATTAGTAATAATAAAAAGGCAATAAAAAAGCTCCACTTCGCTTTGGCTTATTTGACATTTGGAATATTTACATAGCGTAATGAAATATCCAATGCAAACAGCAAGATAAAAATTAATAAATCACGTTTATAAGACAGGAGTTAAGGTCATGTTTTGTACTCCTCACTACCCCAAGGGGATATAGTGGGGAGTTATGAATTCGCAATTCTTACAAATTGGACGCCATCGACACAAGTGACGTCATTTGTGTCAGGCATAATTTTAAATCGCACACTTTTCTGTCACTAGCGTTAATCATTTGACTGTGATTGGTAGTTCAGTGACCAATCAATCAGCAATATACACTGAGGCTGTATTTCTCGAACAAAAATATCAATAATAGTATAGTTAAAATACTTTGATTTCATAAAATTTTGCAATACTTTTGGTTACTTCGTTGAACGATATCTTAGCAAATCTTGATAAAGTTATATCAAAAAGTTTCACTTAGATAATTGTACATAAGAAGGAACCTAATGACTCGTTTAGCTTCGTTCAATACACAGACTATCATTATTCCTTGAGTTTCTATCATAATCCCCTAATCGATTTTTAATCTCTCAACATAAATACATCGTTAGAAAATATAAAAAGATGTTTAAGAATTCACTTTGTGTTATACGTAATTCAAATTCACATGCTGCTAATTTATCAAATAATCATCGTACAAATATTTTATAATATAATGATTATTTTTTTTAATATTCAATTGCTATTTAGTAAAAAATAATAAATTAAACAGATGGTCATAATATGAAGATAAGTTTGATGGAAAAAATATATACAACTTGTTAATTATAGGTTCTGCGCGTTTTTAAAATAAAACCCATTTTTCTGTTACTTGTAGCGTAACAAGTCTGTTTAGTAGGGGGAATCACAGATTAAAGAATATACAGGGGAGCAAGTCCAGTCACACGGTGAAATCAAAACCCTCATGATTACCCATATCATGGTTATAATTATCATATGGAGTTCTATAATATCCTTACATATTAGAGAACTCCATATAATAATTATATCCATGAGGGTTTTGATTTCACTATTTGACCAGACTTGCCCCCTAGATGACATAAACAACGACTTTAAGCCAGGTGATTGTATTGGGGTGGAACGGGGGTATCGTTATCGGATATTAAAGACACATTTATATGGCAGTAAAAATATATGATTTTTGAAATTCAATATTATTATTTAATTCGATAAGAAAACATAATTGTTGGACGTTGCACAAGCGCATAAAGTGATCACGTAAACCAGCCAATGACTGTAGGTGTCTAGAGTTCCTGGGTCTTCTATAATATACCAACTTCGTCTCTACGAGTATTGAGATGTTCAAAAATTGTCAAATAATATTAGTTTAAAATTTAAATGATCCCGCTAATAGGTTAGGTACCTACTCAAAATAAAATGTGATAAACATACCTGGGGGGCAAGTCTGGTACAACCGGCGAAATCAAAACCCTCACGATTGCCAATATCATGGATATAATCGAATATTTTTATTATTGCATATGCGAAAATATTGGATTTTTTTCCCTGTCGGGAGTCAAAGATATTTTTTAACAGATTTTTAATTATCTCAATAGAGACGAAGTTGGAATATTTACTGTAGGAGAACCGGGAAATCAAGGCACCTTCAGGGCTTACGACCTGTCATCGGCTGGTTTACGTGATCACTTTATGCGCTTGCGCAACGTTCACCAATTATGCCTTTTAATGAGATCCCTATCAATTCAATTTTGAAAGTTCTATATATTGTAATACTGAAATTCTTTTCGCTTGAAAATAATTTTCACCCATACTCCCAAACACCCATAGATGGCTGTAGTAAAAATTCCTTATTTTCAAGCGAAAAGAATTTCAGTATTACAATATATAGAACTTTCAAAATTGAATTGATAGGGATCTCATTAAAAGGCATAATTGGTGAACGTTGCGCAAGCGCATAAAGTGATCACGTAAACCACCCGATGACAGGTCGTAAGCCCTGTAGGTGTCTTTATTTCCCGGTTCTCCTACAATAAATATTCCAACTTCGTCTCTATTGAGATAATTAAAAATCTGTTAAAAAATATCATGGATATAATTATTATATGGAGAATAATAAATAAATTTGGAATGGTAAAATAAAACCAAAGTTTTCAGTTCTACTAATTTTATAATTTTATTTTACCATTAGAAATTATAGTTTTATTTTACCATTCCAAATTTATTTATTATTTGAAATGGAGTTCTACCAAGAATTGTCCGTAGAAAAGTTAAAAAAAAAATATTATAATATGGAGTTCTATCATATAATTAGATGTCATAGAACTCTATATGATAATTAGGTATATCCATGATATGGTTAATCACGAGGTTTTTGATTTCGCCGGTTGGACCAGACTTTGTGAAATACGCAGATTCGTTCATAACGCAATACCACTGCTGGTGTAGGTACAGATTTTCCCATAACTCCCAGATAACGCACCCTTTTGCGTCATAGCTATGACATCTGATATATATTTTTAAGCGTTATCACACAATTTATCAGAAAACTGCGATACAGATACAAATTGATCGTAAATATAAAATGAATTTTAAATTATCTATATGTCTCTTTATATGCGATCAGACGGTACCTTTTATGGTTGAATGGCGCTATTGTGGACAACACGAAGCTTATAAATCTATTTGAACTATTATAAGTATTATGTACCTAATCAATTCAAAAGATAAAGAAGATATTTATGTACCTACATAATATATTGTATATAACGCGTATCAATAAATACGAAATTGTATATAATGCGCCATAATTTTACATTGACGCGACAATTTATATTTAGATGAGTTCCTGCGTAAATTATGTAGATAAATAAAATTACTATATTACGTAATTCTTTTTTATGACATTCAAAACTATGCTTTAAAGCTAATATATCCTTTCTCTTCCCTTCCCTAGTTGTTGTATATATGTGTGTATATGTGTGAATGTATGTATATATGTATGTATGTGTGTGCGTGTATGTTTGTGAGATGGTGTGTATGTGTGTGTGTATGAGGGTGTGTATGAATGTTTTTGGCTTGTAAACTGTTATTTGTTTTTATATTATGTTGATGGAATGCTTTTTTGGCTCTAAATTGCACTTTACACGAACACTATTTTCAACGCGGCCTGATTTCCAAGGCTTAAAACAGCATCCAAAATAGAGGTTACTCCGAGCATCGCTTTCCAGTACTTTACACAGTTTACACAATTATATGTGCAAATGTAATATAATATAAATAAATGTATATCGAAAATTGATATAATAAATGTTTAATATAATATAAATGTATATCGAAAGTTTCGACACTTTCCAAATAAACAAAATACATCGCGAGCGAATGTCACTCGTAAAAGTCAACGCAAACGGCAGCCATGTTGACTCGTCGGTAACGACCACAGCGAATACTTTAACAGATTTCTGTTTTATCAAAAAGGATGAAAATCGCATTGAAAATAGAACACGTTCTATATTTTTGCCCATCGCGTTGAAAATGCCGTCGAAAACCTGAAACCCGTTGAAAACAGAGTCCGTGTAAAGTAGACTTTACACTGTAAAAATAATATTATATCATTAAACTGTAAGTGAGCTGTAGCTTACCAAAGATAATAAATAAATAAATAATTTTTAAAAACGATTGATCGAATGGTTTCAAACTCAGAAACCAATTGAATTCGTGTTTGTTTTATACAAGATTTTTAAAAACATATATTTTTAAGTGCTTTCTTTAAATTTGTTCTAATTTTTTAAAGATTCGTTCTCTGTGTTCATTATTTTTCTATGGTCCACATCGCTGTTTAAATTTTCATTCAAATTATTTATAGTCCTTATACATATCTTCATCCATTGTCCTTTCGAACATCATCTTATTTCATAGCCTATCAAGCAACATTACCGCGTTAAGTGCTTCATTTTTTTTTCCCTTTATTCGATGTTTTTATTTGATCTTCCATCTCATAAAAACATACAACCCAGGGGGGCAAGTCTAGTCAACAGGCAGAATCCAAACCATCCATGATATGGGTAAACATGGATGGTTTTGATTACGCCGGTTGATCAGACTTGCCCCCCTGATATAATTTTATGCCAACTTGCTGCATCTTTTTTCGAATATATTTTTACGACCTTCGTTTGATTCAAATATATAATATTTTTCTAAAAGAGACAAAGGGTGATGTTACTTTATAGGAATATGTATATCTTCTTCGATGGCTCTAAAGCCCATATCGAGCTTTGGCCTCCATCAATCCTCGCCTCCAACTCCTCCTTTCATCCGCCGTGGTCCTCCAATTTAGTATTCGCAGCAACTGGAATGCGTCCTTCCCAACTTCATCCTCCCATCGTAGTCTTGGCCTGCCCACCTTTCTTCTTCCTCCTGGGTGTCCTTCCAAAATCCTTTTTGGTACCCGCGAGGACGGCATTCTCTATACATGTCCAACCCACCTCAACGATGGAGTTCGCGAACTACTTCTACGCCGAAGGACGTTATAGGACCCATTGGTCCTGTTCATCCCCGACGCAGCCGCAACGTCAGACAACACAATATCCCCTATCCAGCGAGTTTAACCACTACCCCTAAGAGTCCAGGAGGAAGATCGCGAACCACTTCTACGCTAAGAGTCCCTAAGAGTCCAACCACACTCGTGAAGGCCCGTGAATCATAGCAGGGGTTACCCTCCCAGCAGCTCCACAAACAACAGACTGCCACAGGGAGCCTTCGCCACGCCCGTAGTACTTTCAGTTCTTCGATTTCCACACCAGGCGCAGCGTCGGCTGCACCTGTCTCGTCATCAACTCGGGTACCACCGAGTGGGTCGTGCCGACCAATCATCACGGGGGGGCTCTTCCACCCCTTAGTACTCATGTTGGCGAATTTCAGGTACACCACCGGACAGTACTTTCAGTTCTTCGATTTCCATCGCCCAGTGATGTAGACTTACTAATCGCCACGTTTGATAAGTCACCGCCGAGCGAGGCATTAAGGCGTCTGCCCTGCTCTTCCATAGGTAAGAATTGAAGGGGGCACCGACCTGTTGCCCAGAATCCTAGGGTGGGGCTGCGGCCACCCCCAACTTTACTGGCTAGGCCCCTATGGCCACAACCTAGCCCCAACCCACCTCAGTCAGCTCAGCCTGACATGAAAAGATAGCCTGGGAGCTTTGTAGATATTGTACAGCTCGTCGTTGTATCGGACTCTCCAGGCTTCGCCGTCATTCACGGGGCCCAAGATCCTACGTAGGACCCTTCAACCCTTGCCTCGAAGGCATCTAGTATTTCTGCGGATTTGGCAGTCAGTGTCCATGCTTCGCATCCATATACTAGATCAATATTACATTGAATATGTATATAATAGATCAATATTAAATTGGTTCCTTAATAAAGACCGAAATCAAAACATTCTCCTTTCCATGGCTCTTTGTTTACTGCTTAGTTATGTAACATTCCGTATGTAAACACAATAGTTTAACAGCCATACGTCAGTACCGGGAAGACTTTCTTTTTAAGATAATTGGCGTACTTCGAAGATTCGAGGATGTCAAAGTGTTTACCAAAGGCGGACCATGTTAGACCTCTTCTTCTTTCAATTTCGACCTCTTGATTATCTTTTCCGGGTTTAATAGTGTGTTCAAGATAGACATAACCATCAACCTTTTCGATGACCTTTCCATCTACTTAGATGCTCTTCGACGGCTCTGCATTGCTCATAACTTGGATATTTTATGTACCTATTTATATTGGGGCCTATTTTCCAAGATGCTTAGCATATTTCGTTCAACATGTCTTCTAATTCTTTGTCATCATCGACTAATAAGACTATTTAATCTGCGAACCTAAAATTACTCAGTAATTCGCCATTGATCATAACACCTTTGTCAATTCTATTGAGGGTTTTAAAGAAATCTTATAGAGAAGGTGTTAATAATTTGGGAGCTATTATGTTGCCTTGTCATACTCATCTTTTGATGTGGAATTTCTCTGATGATTTGTGGATTTATATGACGGAAGTGGTAGTATTACAAATTGATGTGGAAATTGATGTGGAATTTCTCTGATGATGGGAATACGGAAATGGTAGTATTACAAATTGATGTGGAATTCCTCTTTTGATGTGGAATTTATCTGATGATTCGTGAAGTTATATTACAGAAGTGATAGTATTACAAATCTTATTCAGAAGCTACAATCTTCCAGGCATTTAAATGTTTGACCATGTCTGTACATGGTCAAACATTTTCTCAAAATCTATAAAATCTAATGATTATAATACCCACAACATTGTGGATGACATTCTTCAGTGTTTGTAAATTATATAACTGACTATAAAAAGTACTGAAATATAAGGCAGACTATCGGAAATCACGAGTGTTTATAGTCATATGTACAAACATTAATAGTTCGTGCTTGTTTGATGATTCAAATCTTTTGTTTGTTAAACATTCATGTTCCATAATGTGTACCTAAGTAGGTACCTAACCACCAATTACCGGTAACAGTCAGCAGCCATTTCCTTCTTCTAAAATATGGAAAAAAATAATACATTCCTTCTTGTAATATTATCTGTTGAAAACGATTCGAATCAAGTTAAGAATTTTGGTTCGTTACATTGCTAAATTTTCGAAAAAAAGTTTTGATTGCCGAATATGAAGGATGACGAAATTCAATAACGAAGCAAAAATGTCAATTAAAAAGGATATAATAATAATGTAAATACGACTATCAGATTTCTCTGCCAACTTTAAAATTTCATAACGAAATTATATCTAGATACACGTACGTACAAAATTTATTATTTAAAGTTTCACATACCGTTATTTATCAAAAGCTTTTAAAACAGCAAAAAAATGTTCGAATAGGTCATTGAATGAAATGGCTCCTTATGGTGTTTAATATAATCGAGTTATTACAACATTTTCGTTTCGTTTTGATTAAACCCTGAGGATTCATTATTCTGTTCACTTTTAAAACACGGTAAAATAAAATTTTCAAACTTTCGAGTTTATCAAGTAAGGCCACATCGCGTTTAGTTCATTTTAGTGGATATAAAACGATTAATTATAAAGAAAAAATAAACGATGTACAGCAAGTTAATATTTACTAATATATTAATTATAGCGAAAAAAAAATTCAATTTAAAGCAAGTTATTATTTATTAATTAATTAATCAATTTATATATTTATATTTATTTAATATTGCTTCTCGGGCAACTAACAGGAACTATGTCAAATATTAATTTAACACACACCCAATAACAAGTTGCCATATTCTGGAGACTTACAATATTAATCGTCTCACAGATCCAAAATGAAAACACAATAAAAAACTGTGTCTCCACCGGGAATCGTATCGAATCGGGATTATAATATATATGTATATATTTTAGGAAAGCTAACAGCTCATTTAGAGTTTGAGAGTACTTTTTTTGTACTTGTTACATGTACATAGACAGTATTTTTTCAATTTTTAATTGTTTTGTAAAGTTAATCTTCTCTTATATAATATATCTATATATTATAGTGTGTTATGTGTAATGTACGAGACATATTAATGTTGTATAAATATGTATGTATGTAATGTAAGTAGGTATGTATATAAAACAGTCTTGGCTAGCTCAGGGTCTACCGTTAAGCTTGACCTCAGGGTTCAAGTTCAACTCATTGAATTACATGGCGAAGCTTCCGAACAAAGGGACAATGTTTAATATCGCTTCGCTTAATATCAATATTTCGATTTTGTGACTACACAGACACTGAACATGGACATAATGACACAGCTCGTCGATATCATCGACTATAGTGAGATACATACATTGCCATGGTCAGTTGGGCAACTTCTCACGCGATAACTGTGCACACATACAACTTGGAACACATACAACTGTGCATACATGCCACCGAGCAAACATACAAATGTGCACACATACAACTGTGCACACATTCAACATTGTACACATACAACTGAGCACACATACAACAGTGTGTACATATACACATACAACTTTGCACACATACAACTGTGCACACATACCACCAAGCAAACATTGCACACATTCATCATTATACACATACAACTGTGTACATATATAACTGTGCACACATAAAACTTTGTACACATACAACTATGCAAATATCAACATAGCACTGTGCACACATACAACTGTGCACACATACAACTGTGCACACATACAACTTTGTACACATACAACAGTGTCCAAATATAATTGCGCACATTGACAACAACACAGTTATACAAATACACAAATAAACATATGTACACAATGACAACTGTGCACATTGACAACTATGCACATTGACAACTATGCACATTGACAACTGTGTTCACATGTAATTGTGCACATATACAACTATGCACAAATACAATTGCTCACATTGACAACAACACAGTTATACAAAATCATAAATAAGCACTCAACGTTCAATTAGTTTCAGATTTTTATATTCCGACATTGAATAACGAATTATAAAAGAATATACCTATATTTTATTCACATACATATATCCTGTATTATTTGAAATATGTTAGGTGGAAAAATCATTTTACTGTGCTGTGACACTTATCGCTTCATACAAAATCATACCCCGACTCATATCAGCGACCACTAGAAGATTCTAAAAGGTTATGCTCATACACGCGCCGATTATAATATATTAATTTTATGTAGGTATAACTGATTCAAGTAATACTACACTAAAATATTACCACGGTTTAATAATCGGTTTTAAGTTATTCAAGATCTCAATAAAGTTATAATAGTAAATATATAAATAAAATGAAGGTCGCACTATTTTTCGAAGGTCGAATAACAAACCTCTATTTATTATTAAATATAGGTACCTATAATTATCAATATATGAGTATGTAATGTACAGTGCAATGTCCTCTATGTTTACGTTTAAAAATTAAATAAAATGCAAATGAGGCGTTCAGTATTCGAGTACCGTGCCAAAATTATTTTTATGAAATACGTGAAGCGCTATTTAAATGTGAATAATTGAAAAAAATGTTTAAACTGCGGTTTTTTGTTGTTGTCAAAGAAACAGATGCCAACATAAATTTACACTTAACGTCGCTTCTTTAGTAAACATTTTTGTCAACAAAAAAAAAACACGCACACATAAAGTCACCACTCATTTTAGCAAAATCCAAGATAGGTAGAGCTCGCCAAGCGAAGGAATGTAAGCGAATAATAATAATAATAAGGAACACTTCCTTGCACCCTGCGCAAGTGGCGAGTTTATTGCCGTATGGCAATTTCTTCCAACTAACCAGTGATTCCAGCCCAGAGAAGCAATATTTGCGTGAGAAATGAATTTTAAAAAAATTCTCCTCTGCTGGGAATCAAACCCAGGACTCCCGCACAGAAACCGAACGGTTTACCAACTGTGCCACGGCGGTCGACAGTGACAGCGAAGTGACTTGCTCACAAACAAATTTACATGCTCGTCGATTGTTCAAGCTTCTTATGTTTCCTTATTTTAAAATACCATTCACATGGTCATGCCATCCCTCGGGCGACACCTGCTATTCACTTCATCTCTTACACACATGTATATTTTTTCAGTCGTTCATCGTTCATTCATTCAATTTATACTCAAATACATTGTGCCTCTGAGGATGCTAGCTACGACTGGTAAAAGCGCTTAGGTTATTAAATACTAGTTGCATGTAACACATGAGATCCAACTGTCGATAGCGATAGTATGTATAGTTGAAGAATATGTACCAAACTATAAACCCATAGATACAAATTATTGAATATTTTCAGATATTTTGTTTTCTATACAACATATGTAGGTATGTATGTCAAGATAGGATAGTATGGAAGAAGATCCTTTTTCCTACCCAGAATAAGCAAATTGCATGATGGTATGTATGTATGTTTGGAGATGAAGTTACAAACTATTAAGTCTTCTTACATATTGTGTATAGGCGACTGCCATACAAAATGTATGAAGCGATGTCGTCACTAAATTCAATTTTTAAAAAAATTGTTAAAAAAAAATTGAGATCTTCTACTACAATGTTAATATTTTTTATAGAAAATTAAATTATCTAGTTGGGGTGTTTCGGCTTTTTTCGATAATTGTAAAAGTTTTGGAAATATAGGCAGTTAAACTCATAAATTTATCATAAAAAAAATATTTTTCTTAATAAAAAATGTTTCAGAAACCCTGGAATTTTTTTGAATAAAATAATTTGAGATTTTGTATTTGTCTATGTTTGTACCAATTTTCAGCGTTCTACCGTTTATGGTTTCTGAGATATATGGAAAAATAAAATAAAAATTCAAAAGTTGATAACCCCTGACTGAAACAAAAATTCAAAATTCCGAGTATAAAAGTTTTGTAGGCCTGTAACTGTTTATATATTCTGAAATTTTAGGCTCTGTAAATTGAGCGGATCAAAAGTTATAAGGGGGGGACGGACACACAGACACACACAGACACACACACAGACACACACACAGACACACACACAGACACACACACAGACACACACACACACAGACACACGAAATGTTCTACTCCGAATTCTGAGTAAATCCGTGTATGGAACATATATGCTGCGAAGCCTCTAAGTTGGTGTTTTTTGACTTCAAAGTTGGAAAATCCATGAAAAAAGTAGACCTCTCCATACAATTCTCGCGTATTCTGGCTTGATACATTGTCGATATGTTAAGAGAACAAAGTTCTCCTGAACAAATCGACAGTTGGATTAATTGTGGAATTTTACTGTGTTTCATTTTATAAGTGTTTTTACAATTTATAATCATGAACTTCCACTGTGTAAACGAAGAAAACCTTAAAATTACTAAATAATGAAAATTGATTTTTGATTAACCATTGTTTATTTATATTTGTTTCAGGTAAGTACCTACCTACCTAACGAAAAACTTTCATAAGACAACCCAGAAATAACCCAGTAAGTAGGTAAATGAAAACATATTTAAGTGCTTAGTGAATTTGTTACAAGAACTCTTAACGCCTATGACAACTACGATGACTGAAAACACGATTTTTTAAAACCGCATAATACACTACGAAGTAACGTGTTAGTAAGGGTAACTATTACGTACGTTAAAAAGAAATCGAAATTAAATAACCGAAAACCCAAAATTTGTTGATTTTTTGGCATTTAACAACCACCCTGACAGAATTAAAAAACTCACGAAAATTCACTTTAATTTTATGAATTCTTTAAGCACATAAAAGATTTATTTATCTACGATATATCTTCTTCTTCTTCTTCGTCCTTGGACAAGGATGTCCTGCTCTCCTTCCATCTCTTTGATGGTCTTCCCGGTGGTCGGTGTCTCTCTAGAACCTCGGGCATTGCAATCTTTGGCAGCCTTTCTGGATTCATCCTCTCTACATGATGTCTCCAGTATCGTCTACTTTGTCTGCTCCACCTTACAATATCCTCCACATTGCAGGTTCTGCGGATCTCCTCATTGGGAATTCTGTCTCTGAGGGTTCTACCCAAGATAGATCTTCGTTTTCATCTCTGTTGTTCTGAGTAGCTGTTTTGTTCTCACCGTGTCTACCCTTGCTTCAACTCTATAGGTCATTATGGATCTGTTGCATGTTTTATATATTCGGACCTTACTCTGCATATATTTACTGGCCCAAATAGTGTCCGTCATGCATCCGTAGATAAATGCAGCATTACTAGTCTTTTCTTTGACTTCATCATAGAGATCATTGCAACAAGATATCTCGACACCTTGGTATTTATAAATTGTTAAAAAAATCTGTAAAAAAGGATACTTAAGTAACTTTCGTAAATCACGCATATTTTATTTCTAATTGGGGCCCTCTTAACGCAACAGTAGTTAATCCATACTGTTATGTGAAAAACTGGTCAATTGACTGTCGCGAATAAACCTGACGAGGGAGTTGGCAGCTGCAAAACCGATATCAAAATTGTCCAAAATAAAAATAACTTAGTTAACAAAGTTATAAGAAAAATATTTACTTATATCGCAATAAAAAGTAATAAACAAAATGTAATCTTTAAATTGTTTTTTTTTTGTTTTCATAGATAAAACAAATAAATACCAAACAAATTATTTTTTTATTCAAGAGGGTGATTGCTGCCAACGTACCTATTTTTTCAATTTGACATACCATCATTATTACTAAACAAATCATTTTGAAAAAAATAACCTAGTTAGTTTGGATATTAATAAAGAGAAATATACCTTAACCTTTTGATTATGTTCTGTATATATTCTTGTGGGAAAATAATAAGCATACCCCGATTTTTGACATTTATCTTAAATTTCTAAAAAAAATATAAGGTATAGAGCAATATTTTTTTTTATAAATTAAAGAAGAACAAAATATCTGGAAAAATATTGTATGACGTTGCATTACCGCATAAGGTTAAGTAAATAAACCAAAAAAACTTTTATTACGCAATGGCGCTGAATGGAAAATAAAGGTTTTTTTTTAGGTTTATTTACTAAACCTGAAGCAATAATGCAACGTCACATCATATTTTTCTAGATATTTTTGTCTTCTTTAATTTAAAAAGAAATATATTACTCTACTTTCTGTTTCCAGAGATCTTGGTCTCTTCTCTGATGCCCTATATATATATGGATCTGAAGTCGCCGACAGTCCGCAAGTGTGAATCTCAATTCGCACTTGTTGATTGTTCTTTTTGCACCATGGTGCCGAGATTGCTAATCTAGAGGGCTCCATGATCTACTCTTCGTGCCATGCATTGTTTTTTTTTGTCATTCATTCTAGCGTTCTGCGAAGGGGCCGTTGACAGTCCCCATATGCGGAGCGGGTGGTGGTGGGAGTAGCGAATATTACTCTACGCCTTATAGTTTATTAAAAATATAAGATAAACGTTGAAAATCGGGGTATGCCATTATTTTTCTACATGAATTTATACAGAACATTATCAAAAAGATAAGGTATATTTTTGTTTATTAATATCCAAACTATCTAAATTATTTTTTTCAAAACGATTTGATAAGAAATAATGATGGTATATCATATAGAAAAATAGGTACGTTGGCAGCAGCCCCCCCCCCTTAATTTAAAATAAAACAACAAATAACCATAAATACATACATTTACGCTTAATTCAATGAAAGTATGATGATATATATGTATTTGATCTTGTTACAAGAACACTATGAACTATTAAAAGACATTATTATAGATAATGAATTCTCAAGAGTACATTGACTTTGAATCGTTGACAAAAAATGAATATGTTAAAAAACCAACATACCAAGTATTCTACGTGTGCCTTTAAAGCACCGCAACTTTGTTTTAATTAAAACTTACATATTTAATAGATACCTATTATCAGTTTCAAATCATTAATTAATGTTATTAATTAAATGGGAATAGATTGAACTTATATATAATGTCTTGTTTGTGTGATACAATTTCGGACGTAATTACAACGACGGAAAAAACAGGTAGAATTTTTTTAACACCCGATATTACATATTAAAACATTCTTTAATTACCTAGTAGTTATTCCTGTCGAATTACCTAATTTACATGTTGATTAAAATAAAACTAATCAAAAGTGAGTCTTGAATTTATTTACACATATACCAATGAAATGCTAATAGATACTAAAGGATAATCAGACCGTATATGTTTAAAGTCGAGTGTAACTATTTTATATAAAAATAATAACAATAATAATAAGATTTTATTCCATTCTGTGAGCAGGGGGTTCTATGCTACACATACCATATATTTTACATACAAAATTTACATTTTTCATTAGAAAGAAAAATCCTTTACACAATATAGATTATAAACCCTATAGATAGAAAAATATACAGTGTATAATATGGTTAAAATTATACGATTTTTTTAAACTACTCAGTAACCAAGTTGAGGCAATTTTTTATATACATACCATCACGGCATATCCAACAACGTGGGGTAACCAGCGATAAGTGTGCGGGTATGCATTACCTTGTAAAAGGAATTCTTGCGTGTCTTGCCTAAAAAAGCAACATTCAGAATAGGTAGCGAACCTCATTGCTGAACTTTGTGAGATATTATTCTTACCTATCTTTATACGTCGTAGCTTTACTTTTGTGGCACATTTTAACTAATAAATTAAAATTACAAATTACTTTGTTTACACCACTAATGAGTATTTACAGTTTACTAGTTGCGGAGCTGACCCGCTCCCTCATCAGAACAAACTAATACTATTATAATACTAATACTATTATAATAGTATTAGTTTGTTCTGATGAGGGAGCGGGTCAGCTCCGCAACTAGTAAACTGTAAATACTCATTAGTGGTGTAAACAAAGTAATTTGTAATTTTAATTTATTATTCTTACCTGTTGTATTTTAGATTACCCGCCTCTTACGGGACACCCGAAAACGACGACAATAGAAAAGTGTAGAAGCATTATTCTAAGCCGGTGCCTTACAACATTTTTTTATAAAAATATTAATTATTGCACACATACACAATCGTTTTTAATACTATTATTCGAGTGAATTGGGCGCTAATTTTTAACGCCCATCATTCATTAGCACCCGGCAAAAGTGAGCTTTTATACATTTGATGGATCCGGACCTCGAGGTATGGATAAAAGAACTCTCTTCCACCTTAGCGCCCAATCTTTCGTTCAATTTACGTTCATACACCGACTCACACCATGATCTTTTATGAGTCAGGATCATTTCAAGGGCGCTGATATCTTAGAGTTTTGTATTGCTCTACGAAACAATTTGTTTGAGAGAATGTTCTTAACATATTATCTGAAGGTGGCATATTCAATTATTAAAGCCACTCACACAAAAACATCGATCACAATAACCCATTTTTTTCATCCAGTCCACCTCCTTCAAAGATTTAGAAGTCGATGATCTAGGCGCACATAATGTGTGCACTTTTTGTTTAAACTACAAATGAAAAAATAATAGATCAAATATTTTTTTAATTACATATACGCAAACATTGGATTTTTTTACGAGGATTGTTGCTTTTCCTTTTCCGTTTCTTCAAAAGGCTTTTCCGTTACTTCATAGATGGCAATAGTATAGTTCCTTATTGTCAGGTGAATTTTTACACACTATTCAAATATATAGAACTTTCAAAAATTACATTGATAAGGGAACTCAATAAGGAGGCACAAATGGTGAACGTTGCGCAAGCGCATAAAGTGATCACGTAAACCAGCCGATGACAGGTCGTAAACCCTGTAGGTGCCTCGAGTTCCTGGTTTTTCTACAATATCCCAACTTCGTCTCTATTGAGATGTTAAAAAAGTTTGTCAATAAAAATAAGAAAAAATAATAGTTGACTTTGGTATCAAACGAATCACTGTATAGATCAATAATCTACACGAATGTAGTTTTTCTTTTCTATAAGTTGGTACACGTTACGCATAGTTTCTATCTGAAATAATAATATAAGTTTGTAGACAAAGTAGGTACTTAATACTTATTCAATAATAATTTAGCTTGGTTGTTAGCAACGCCACTGACAACCAACAACGGTAAGAACTTTCACAAACTCTTGACATAATATATTATATTCCCTAGAAACAAAAAAAAAACATCTCTATTTTGAGACGAGCTAATGAAAAAACAACGAAGGATGTAGCGTTGTTAATTTCATTTCCTAGAAAATAATTTTTCGTTCAAAGTTTTGGCGTTTCGTTCAGATCTGAGATCTGAGTTCAAGGATATACCAAATATTTATCAAGATCAGGATTACCAAATTTCTGAATAAATCACACATTCGTTATTATGTTTATACTGCTTATCTACTGATTGTGGTACTCTTATTACCTAGTAAATTATAAATACAAATCATGTCTATCATGTACTTTCTGAATGTTTTGTGTTTGTTGTGTTAATTTACATATTTTTCAAGGAAATTCGTTACAGATACTTTGTCAAATGTTTATTTAGTATGCACCCAATAATAAACTGTCATAATATGTTGAAGTTTTCAAATGTTGATTGCCCCAAAAACCTAAATCTCAAATAATAGTAAAAAAACAACAATCAAAACATCTTAATGCCCAACCGCTCCCAGAAGATTACAGTCTCTTTTATGGCGTTCTCTAGATTTCATACTTAGATTGAACGCGTTTGGCTAAAAAGTAAGATGTCTCTTTTGACTTAAGCTCAAAAATCGAACAGAAATGTTCAGTATACAGTATAATAAAGAATAAGTGACAATACATTGTTCTCTCCACACCACAAGGACAAAGAAGATCAGGAATACCCAAAATGCTATTATGTCAGCCCTGATACATCCAAAAGCAACAGATAGACTCGAATAGAAGCCCACTCAAAGCAATCGAATATAATGTATGATGTGAATCATATTTTGTTTATATCATTTGTCTATTTTCACTTAGTATAATTACTTTATCGATCAAACTATTCAGCAATGATCAATTATTGAACACTAAAATGCCTAGTTGCAAAAGAAACACGATTAGTAAGTGTCTAGAAATAAAAGGAGCTAATAATCAAATCACATATTATCGAGTCTCACAACACGGTAACTCACACTTATTGGAAAACAATTAACAAGAAATGGTTTCCAGTGAGAAGGGTTACAACAATTGCTTGGAGCACGTAACTAATTGGATGCTTGGAGAATTGCCGTACTGACAATGGACGTTGGTAATATATGGTTTGCCTGACATTCAAATAAGAAAATACAGAAATAAATCCACATAAACCAAGTACCTACCTAAGGAAGTATCTATGAATATATTATTACATATATGTTTTCAAATGAACGAGAATGTTTGAAAGTTACAAGTCCATGATTGCATTGTACAATGTAGGAATTTGTGTTTTAACATTGTATCAAAACTCAAAACATCTAATTAATACGTTTGTGGCACAATATGTACATCAAAAAATATTAAAAACTATATTAAACCATCATCATTATCGGCTCCACATACCAAAGTGAGACCTGGCTTCCAGAAGAAGTCCTCGGCATTCCGTCTATATCTGCATCTACCTCGGCATCTGTCAGCGGCTCCATGAATCCACTAGATCACGCTCAAAGAATCCAGGTCCCCTTGAAGGCAGTCCATCCATCTGACCTTGGGTCTCCCCCTACGCCTCACACCCTCTGGTCTATGGTGTAGGACCCTTCTGAAGAGCAGTTGCTCACTCATTATTTCCACGTGTCCAAGCCATCTGAGTCTTCCAATCCTAATAAATCCCGTGATGTCTATATCATCATAAAAATGGTACGACTCGTGATTGTATCGGATTCTCCACACACCACCCTCACAAACAGCCCCGTGGAATCGCCACAGGATCTTCTTTCCAAAAATTAGACCCTGTAAGACCCACATTCCTAGACGCGATCTAGGGCGTCTAAGCTAGGGCGTCACCTTGCCGGAGGCCGTTCACGGTTTCAAATTGGCCTGACAGGTAGATTTGTATTTTTACTCTACATGGGATGTAGTCAATTCAACAAAAATGATAAGCTTTTCGGAAATTAAAAGCTCTCTCATAGCACTGCATAATTTTCGTCTGTTGATCCTGCCGTATAAGGCCCTAAAGTCTATGATGGGTCTATATATTATTTTCCAGTGTTTTTTTTTCAATATTTGGCCCAATTTAAAAATCTGGTCAATATAGGACTTCTGTGGGCGGAATCCACATTTGTATCTATCAATTAAGTCTACTAAAAAAAATGTTAGACAGCACCTCATAAGCAGAATTTAGAAGTGTTATCCCTCTGTAATATGAATACAGTATTTTATATAAACCAAGTAATTTGTAAACCACATTATTGAAATTAAAATTGCGACCGGTTTCGGAACTATCCATTCCCTCCTCATTATAAGTTGCAGATTATAATCGAATATTTTCATTATTGCATATGCGCAAACATTGGATTTTTTTCCTTGTCGGGAGTCAAAGATGTTTTTTAACAGATTTTTAATTATCTCAATAGAGACGAAGTTGGAATATTTATTGTAGGAGAACCGGGAAATCAAGGCACCTACAGGGCTTATGACCTGTCATCGGCTGGTTTACGTGATCACTTTATGCGCTTGATCACTGTAGTAAAAATTCCTTATTTTCAAGCGAAAAGAATTTCAGTGTTACAATATATAGAACTTTCAAAATTGAATTGATAGGGATCTCATTAAAAAGGCATAATTAGCGAACGTTGCGCAAGCGCATAAAGTGATCACGTAAACCAGCCGATGACAGGTCGTAAGCCCTGTAGGTGCCTTGATTTCCCGGTTCTCCTACAATAAATATTCCAACTTCGTCTCTATTGAGATAATTAAAAATCTGCAGATTATAAGTTGTTTCGTGTAGTTTATTTGTTTTTTTATTCATTGTGTACCAAGGCGGGTATATTGTTCTTTTCAAACAACTCAAACAACGTGAAGTAAAATAGTTATTGGTCCAAAAATATGATGACTTTAAACAGACTGAAAAAGTATGATAATTTTCATCTCTTAAGTTTTGCCATTGTCTTGCTTCCACTGTGCTAAGGTCTAAAAACTTTAGTAACAATATCGTTTTTAGTTTGCATTGCCATTTTAATTCACATGATTTTTCAAAAAGCCAACCGGTATACAATATTTATTTATAAAGTAGGTACCCACAATTTGATAAATAAATATAATATTCATTTCTGTACCGTTAAAAATAATAGAAATAGAGGGAAAACTTTGCGTATAAAATATTGGATATTAATGCTAGTTACGAGCGTAGCTAATATTGGCTTATGTTAATCTTGCCGACGCGACGACGCGTTTGGACTGCACTCGGACGATTATTTTTGTCACACCCAAGACTTTTCTTGGTAGAATTGTACTTATATAGAAACCCTTTCTATGAAATTTTAAACCACATACCCTCTCCATAAAGTCCTTAGCTGAAGTCAAGTACTTTTTGAATTTCGCACCAAAGTCAAGATGAATATTTAATGTGATTGATTCTTTTTATTCCTTCTTGTGACTTCTTGTGTTTATTACCTCGTCTTTTTATGGTTAAAAGAATATTTATACATTTCGCGCATGATATTTACGACTTATAGAATGTATATTTATGCATTATATTAAATAACCTATGAAAAATATTTTCATCGAACTAACAAATGTCTTTTAATAATCTGATCAAGCGCCAAACTAAGTATTGAGAGATCATCGATACAATATACCCAATCCCAAAGAGGATTTTCGCCTATTGATTAACATTAATTCATAATTTACACAATAAAAACAAAATGATATTACACAGTTTTAATCCACGTATGAGTTACAGTGAGCCTGAGAACTTCTGAGAATGATGGTCTAACCATCGAAAACGTTCAGGCTCATTGAAACTCAGACGTTTAATAAAACTGTGTTTCAATACACGTAATCATTTATGATGAACTTCAACTCTGCGAACGAAACAATGTAAAACTAAATGACAATGAAAATATAACTATGAGTCTATTTCATCTAATATGTGAGAAAGTAAGCTTTCGCGAATATCCCTTTTAACACTCACAAAACTCGTACTGCTTTTCAATTGAAATGGGAGGAGATTCCGCAAATTTGAAATCATATATGATTAGACCTTGCGTAGTCATTAAATTTTGTATCTTGTAATAGTCTGTTTATTGTTATTGTGGTAAATTAAACATAATGAAAATAAAATGCGAACTAACTCATTTCTTAAGAGAACGATATATGATAGAATAAAAAATGAGGACATAAGGAGGGAGTGCAAGTTAAAGAAGGATATTATATGTAAAATGAAAGTGAATGCGTTAAGGTGGTTTGGACATATAGAAAGAATGAACGATGACCGACTGACCAAAAAAATATACATGGGTGCAAGAGATGGAGTGAATAGCAGAGGTCGCCCCAGAAAGGGATGGCATGACCATGTGAATGATATTTTGAAAGAAGGAAACATAAAAAGTTTGAACAATCGACGAGCATGTATGAGACGATGCATGGATGTAAAGGAAGCCAGAAATGTGTGCAATAATAGAGAAGTATGGCGCTCGATTCTCTCTGCTTACCCCGTAAGGGACATGGCGTGATGGTATGTATGTATGTATTTCTTTAGGTGCAGTAATGAAAAAAAAGACTATTAAGAAATGCATCATTAGAAACCTGCATGCATTTTTACTTTTCCAAAAGTTTAACAAAATTAATTACAAATGGGTGTACTGTATTAAAAGTTTCTTGCACCTTATGATAGTAGCTAGTTTAATTTCTCTTCAATGAAAATTTCCTCAGAGGTTTCCACCTCAAGAACTGCGTTTTTTTTGTAAATGTCGAACCCAAACCGCCGGCAAAGAAATCAAACTATATACCAGTAACTTTTAGTTATAGGTAATTATGTTTTTAAAATATTATAAAAATTAATCCGATAGTGATATGTATTGGTTAGTTGTTTACAAAATATTTATTCCAAATTCACGATGAAAAGTATATCCACTGGTAAATTAAATTCATTTATATCTATATGGTATTATGATGAATTGGTTAAATGTCCAGAATAATTCCTATTTCCCAAATGTTAACATCTCCAATGCGACGTTATCGAATAAAAAAAGAGAAATAGTAAAATCACATATCCCAAATTGGGTTCACAAACAGTTTCACTTGTCTGGCAGAAAATCCAGAGTGGAATAAAATAGATTACTTTTTTGTATGTTGTAAATGGAATAAAGAAAATATAGTATTATAATACTTCTCCCGTATTATAAAAAACATACACTTCACATACGTAAGGACAAATATTTTCAAAGGTTATGTGTTCCATTTTCACTGAGATTTTTTATTTATTTATTTATATTTGGTATACCGTTAATACACAGCAACCATGCACACAAAAGGCACAACCTTTATGTGGGTATACAAAATACACCATAAACAAAGATTCTTTTGTTAATGAAATTAAATAAATTTTAAATACAATAAGATAACATATACACAAAAAAAACACAAAATGATTAAGTTCTCCAATTAATTTGCAAATGTTTGAATGTTAACTTTGTGGTTCATATTTAACAAATTAAATTTAAAGATATAACTTTGTATTAACCACGTTTTTTGGTTGAAACGATGCGACCGGTTTCGGAACTAACCGTTCCCTCATCAGGCTAACTTTCAACTGAAACATAATGTGACGACGTGCTTACAAGAAATCTATGGGGGCGGAGGTAGAGGTAGGGTGGGGGTACTTAGGGTTGGGTCTTGTGCAGGGTGGGTCCGATTGGCTGAAGGATTAGAAGTAAAAGGAAACATATTTAATAATGGACTGAAAGATAAATTTAACTGATTGTTTATTATGTTCTGTTTTGAATTAATACACTTTTTAATTTCTAGCGACTCTAAATTATCAAGACGGAGACCTACTTTGTTGACGTGTAAAATTTTTGTTCCCGATTGCATATTAAATTGATGATCATTAAGTACTAAGTGTTCTGCGAATTCCGAAAAATTATCATTGTTTATACATCTAATAATATATGTTCTTTTACTCTAGTCTCAAATTTCCGTCTTGTTTTTCCTATGTAGACTGCAGAGCAGTCTCCACATGTCAGTTGGTATACGCCGGAGTTTTCCATTTTATTATCTTTATCTTTGGAATTCATTAAACTTTTTCCAATATTATTGTCAGTGTAAAATGCCGGTCTTATGTCTTTTGGTAAGAAATTTGAGACTAATTGGGATAAATTATTAACAAACAATATGCGTCTCCATCTATATTCATCTTTTTTGATATTTGTATAATAACTATGTAGGTATCTATTGACGTTAATATTTTTTTATTTTTTTATTTAAAATAGAGTCTATCAATTTACTGTTATAACCATTATTGTATGCAATCTGTTTTATTGTATTTAGTTCTTTATTAAAATTATTTGATGATAGTGGTATATTTAGTAATCTATGGACCATGGAATGATAAGCGGAATGTTTATGGGATGCTGGATGGTTGGATGTATTGTGGATAGTTGTATCTGTATAGGTCGGTTTACGATATATATCAAATTCAATTTTATTATTTACTATTGTCAATTTTAAATCTAAAAAATTAAGTGTTTTTTCCTTTTCTATTTCCAATGTGAACTGAATCTTAGGGTGAAACGAGTTTATAAAATTTAAGAGCAACTTTAACTGTCGATCAGTACCGGTAAAAATGCAAAATATATCGTCCACGTATCTCTTCCATAAAAATATATATTTCAATAAAACCGAATTTGATCCAAATATTTTTTTTTTAAGAAATCTACAAAAATGTCGGCTATAAGTGGACTTGTACGGGCTCCCATTGGTAATCCTTCTTTTTGTTGGTTAACAACATTATCATACTGGAAATAGTTTTGACTCAAGCAAACCTCTAATAATCGTTTCAAATCATTTGTTATATCTAAGGGGAGATCCGAGTTGTTAAGTAAACTGTCTATTATGTTTTTGCTTTCTTTTATTGGTATATTAGTAAAGAGACTTATTATATCAAAAGATATTAGTTTGGCATTACTTGGAATCACTAAGTCTTTAATTGTATTTACTAGTTCAATGGAATTTTTAACTGTAAATTTAGGTTTGAATATGTTTGCTTGATTTATTATGTTAACAATATGGGCTGATAGTTAAAATTATGGGGAATTACAACACGATACTACCGGGCGAATGGGTTTTTCCTGTTTGTGTATTTTTAAAAGGCCGTATAACTTGGGTGTTTTTGGATTCATATCTACTAACTGATTTGGGCGTATCTTTTTTATTATATCACTCTTGCAAAGTTTTAAAGCGCTCTTTACGGCATCTTGATACTTATTCGTCGGATCTTTTTCTAGCTTTATGAAGTCGTCGTTGTTTAAAAAAATTTGCATTTTATTTCTATAGTCAACGCCGTTCATTATAACAATTGAATTACCTTTATCCGCTTTCGTTATTACAATTTGGTTTTCTTTGACAGTTTTTTGAATATTTTTTAACACAATATGATCATTATTTTTATGTGGTGTGGAAAATTTTACTGAATTAACTTTTATAATTTCCGAACATTTATAATGGTAAGTTTTGGGGCAATTGTATAACGCTGTCTCTAAGTCTACTGCTAAATTTTCTATTGCTGTGATATTGTTATTTTTATGAATATTATGTTTAAGACCCTTTGATAATAAATCTAACTCTGGTTGACTAAACGATTGTGAGGATAAATTGATTACACGATCATAGAATTCATGGACTTGATTAACTTGTTTATCTGTTCTAACTGTTTTGTTATTAATAAGAGTACTTAGCTTTTTGTCGAGTTTCACTTTCTTCTTGAAGGCGTCTATACTCGCGAAGTCACGAACTTTATCGTCCAAGATGTCCCATTCAATCGGATGTAAGATTGACACCAACTCTGTGTGAAGCACTTTTATTTGAAGTTTTATATTATTTCGTAGTTTAAATTCAGTCTTTAAGTCTTCTTTTAACCAAGCTATTTTTGATTTGAATAAAGCTTTTTGATTTTTATTTTTATCACTATTAACAGTTTTGAATTTAGCATTAATATAATTCGGAAACACTTCATATTTTAAGCACGTTTGATAAAATGATATATTTAAGCACTTCATATTTTAAGCACGTTTGATAAAATGATATATTTAAGCACATTATTCTGTATTTAATTGAAAATTTCTTATACATTTTTATTTTACTCGCCGTACTCGCGATAACAATATTTTCAAATGTTTGAATGTTAACTTTGTGGTTCATATTTAACAAATTAAATTTAAAGATATAACTTTGTATTAACCACGTCTACCTCCGCCCCCATAGATTTCTTGTAAGCACGTCGTCACATTCTGTTTCAGTTGAAAGTTAGCCTTATGAGGGAACGGTTAGTTCCGAAACCGGTCGCATCGTTTCAACCAAAAAACGTGGTTAATACAAAGTTATATCTTTAAATTTAATTTCTCCAATTAATGTTCAGCATCTCGTAATGTTAGAATAGCAAACGTTATAAAACCTTAAAAAATATGTCGCTTTCGGTTATGAAAAGCAACATGATTTGACATGTCGATTTATTGTTTAATTATAAACAATGTCATCAGTTTTAATCAGATTAATCCTAGTTTAAATAATCAGTTTGAGATTTCTCAACTTGAAGATGTTCCTACGTCAAACGATAATTTGTTATTAAATACGTAATCATGGCGTAAGATCTCACAAAGGCATGATCTGATTAAATATAAATAAACATACGTATAATATTACTAATAAATAGTAAACACTTCCTTGCACCCTGTGCAAGTGGGAAGTTTTTTACCAAATGGCAATCTTATATAGCTACCGTGAACAAATATTTAATTTCATGATTCAAAAGTAATGATATAGGTAGGTAGGTACTTGAAATCTTCATGATCCAAAAGTAATATACGTAGGAAGGTACCTACTTGAAAACTTCACGATTCAAAAGGAATATAGGTAGATAGGTACATACTTGAAACCTTCATGATTCAAAAGTAATATAGGTAGGTAAGTACTTGAAATCTTCATGATTCAAAAGTAATATAGGTAGGTAAGTACTTGAAATCTTCATGATTCAAAAGTAATATAGGTAGGTAAGTACTTGAAATCTTCATGATTCAAAAGTAATATAGGTAGGTAAGTACTTGAAATCTTCATGATTCAAAAGTAATATAGGTAGGTAAGTACTTGAAATCTTCATGATTCAAAAGTAATATAGGTAGGTAAGTACTTGAAATCTTCATGATTCAAAAGTAATATTGGTAGGTAAGTACTTGAAATCTTCATGATTCAAAAGTAATATAGGTAGGTAAGTACTTGAAATCTTCATGATTCAAAAGTAATACCTATAGGTAGGTAGGTACCTACTTCAAAACTTTTCTCTTCAAATTTATATCAAAGTGGTGTATTTTGATTGTTTTTAGAACTGCCAAAAACTTATATTATTGTTTAAAATTGCAAATTACGTAGTTATTTTAATTGGTCACGGTAATACATCGGCTTTTGACATATTTTTTTAACAAAGTGAAAAAGCTGTAAACGAAAACAAATTAACATATGATTGTATAAAAATTTGGCGAGTGGTTAATACGGGGGCCTTACGTAAACCATGGCCATACATAAATACTCTCATTAAGTTCCAATTTTAAGCCTTAAAAGGCAAGTTGTTTAAGTTACACGATGTAAAACTCACCATATGTTAATTCTGCCAACAAAAGAACGAATGAGTCAAAATATAACCACTGTGTAAAAGGAGAAATTATATTGGCTTTGTTGAGCAAACGAGGCAATGTTAATATAACGTATGAACGTATTAAATTTCGAAACTGCCGAGAAAAATAGATAAATGTAGTTTTATTTTGGACAGTGGCGGGAAATTTCCAATATTATTCACATAAATTAAGAAACTAATAAATACTAGATCGCGCAGAGGTCAAAATTCGACCGTAATTCATTATATTTTTGAGTTTTGAAAATCATTATACCTGATCTATGAAAAAAAACGCGTGGGTTGTGGCCAACGCTATACTCCTCACTAACAAGTCATTCTACAAAGCATTCAAATTTTGTATGGAAAATAGACAGCATTTTCATAAAATGAGTTTGTTAAATTATTTTTTATTTCAATATTTTATTATGAAAACATGATAGGTAACTCTTCAATGTCAATTTATATGAGTGATGTGCCTCTTTACTAATTTGAAAATGAAATTTTCGAATTATAAATTTCCTGCGCTTGAGGTCACTTAGAAATTTTTGACAGTTAAATAAATTGAGAAGCACCATTCAAATATTCTTCAAAATCTTACGGGCTCTAAGCGAGTATTAGATATACATATTTGCAAAATTTGAAAAGAATCGAATGAGTACCTACTTTAGTCTATAATCGATAAAGTAAAATAAACACGACGTACATAGCACACAGCATACTGCACATAGCACACACACACATATACATTGTGATGAAACTTTCAGAATACAATCTCAGCATGATACTAATACATTGATAATCTGTAATAAAAAAAATATCCTTAAAAATTGCGAAATCATAACTCCCCACTATATCCCCTTGGGTTGGTAAGGAGTAAAAAACATCATGTTGGTAGTATGAATCGAGGGGTAATAAGTTTTCTCTTCTTATTGCAAAGAATTATTTAAAATTAATTGTACCTAATTGTTAAAGTAGATGAGCGCAAATTGCTTATAAAGGGTTCTAAAGCTTTCGCTTCCCGTATAGTTGAGCTAATACTTTGGGTATCATAAGGTATCATTATTAATTTATTTCTTTTTTTAATATGTATATGAATAAGATGGATTTGTAATCCAGTGGTCGTGAGTTCGAATCCTGCCACGACCGATTTCGTTCACATATAACACAAGCATTTATGCTTAATTTAGGGAATGTATGATTTGTATATTTTGGAAAAAAAAATATGAACATTACCTAACCTAAACTAACCTAATCTAACCAACCATTAATGCTTGTAAATATCTATATATGGTGAACGAAATCGTTCGAGGCAGGATTTATTCTCGCGACCATAGGATTGATATATCTACCTGATTGTTTCTTCCTCTCCTTATCCTTATGTTTTCCTTACATTACCATTTTATTATATTTAATCTGTTTTTTGTATTTTTCTTTGTAACTTTTCTTCTGTTATCTTCATTTTATTTATTTTTGTCACGTTTTAATCTTATTGCCATAGTAGTACACTTTTTATTGTATATTTACACTGTCTCTGGTTGGTTGGAAGAAATTGTCGTTTGGCAACAAACCCGCCAATGTACAAATAATATATATAAGAATTTACAAATAAATAAATCAATAAAATATTATATAAACACTTAAATAAAAACAATTCCGTGGTTATGCATGGGATACACAAAAAATTCACACTCTGAATTATATCAATAGATATTCTTATCAGGTGGTTTGAACAGGAAAATATATAATAAATTCTCGAGGACATTAAATAATTCATAATCTAAAAGCTTTATACATTAGCCTGATTGGTAATAAAACTTTTTACAAGTTTTGATACGATCGATAGCGTCGTCTTAAAGTGATGTGCTAAAAGCTATTGGGGAATCATTTTTTTAGTTTTTTTTTTACACTAAAGTATTTTATTTATTATAATTCACTTTGTTTAAACCATGAATAAACTGTTTTAAATGATCGGTTTCGAAACGACAGCATCTTCCTCGGGCGGTTGATAGATAACTCTACAATAACAGCGTGCGGGAGAGCTCGCACGGACAAACTATTTCTACAGTTTAGTGCATAATAATTAATTTTAATGTGAACTTTAAAGTGATTAAAATAAATGGTGTAAATGTGATCTGTGTTCGAAGGGAAAGGGAGACCTGGATCACGTGATTGGCGGATCACGTGAGTGGTGGGTCACGTGAGTCGCATTGCAAAGACATTGCATTTCAGAACATATTCATACCAAAATAACACCAAAACAAATCGCACATCTAGTTACTTGACAAATATATAACTGTACACATACATAGAAATAAATACAAGTATACACAAGTATAATTACTGAAGAAGAGATGTGGGAAGGCCGAAACTATGATAAATGGATGGGGTCAAAAGGGACCTTCAGATAGCCGGTGTGCGGAATTGGAGAGAAAAGGCCATGGATAGAGTGTAATGGAGACGATTCCTTGAGGAGGCCAAGGCCCATCCTGGGCTGTGGAGCCACTGATGATGATGATGATATACAAATTGACACCTCGGCACAGGATTTCCAAGCGAGGTGGTCAGTATACCTATTATTTCAATAGCATATCTTCAAACATAACAGTTACACTTATCTTGTATGTAGGTAACTGAAATTAACAAAGTAAAAAAAACGAATGAATAGATAATTTTAAAAAAAAAGTGTTTTTTTCGCTACTCACACCATCAGCCGCTCCGCATATGGGGATTGCCATCGGTCCCTTCGCATAACATGTCGTAAAATTGAACCAACTTAATTAGAAAAACTGATTAAAATGCTCAATAAACTCCGAAAATATATATTACGCCACTGGTTATGGCCGTTTACCATAGATCTCAGTTAAGTAGATAATAATATTTTGTAGATGTAAAAGCGGTCTGTACTGTGGATACCTACTCACTACATTTCGTTGAGAATTATTTAAGGCCACATTCTCTCACACTCACTATACAACCAATAATAGTCTCTGTACACTTTCTAGATGTTGAACAACGATTGGTTCTCTTGCGCCTTTCCCAAGGCAACCTCTCTCAGCTAAGGTCATGGGGACTACCTACTTGTGTTATTGTGTTATCTCTGTCTTCTTTATAATAAACAAAAACCTATTGTTATTTCGAAATAATGGAACTCCAGGTATTCCTTGCAACAATTGAAACAATTATATAATACTAGACATACTGCGAGGAACGACACGAAGTATTGAGTGTGTGGTAAAAGTCAAAATTTCATAAGGTAGGTATATAAGAATTCGGAATGTTAAATTTGAAGAACATTTTTGAAAGAACTGCAGTTTTACAAACCTATAAAAATATTATCAGCAATAATGAACATTTACTTATGTAGTTCTCGTTCACGTTCAGAGGGAAAAATTGCAGTTCCTAAAAATACAATACAACTACCATGCAGCATCACTATACTTATATGCATAGTAATTAAATATTTTAACGATCTTCCCTTATATATAAGAAACTCCGGACCGTACGACAATTAAAAAAAAATATATAAATTAAATTTTTATTCTCTAGAAATAAACAATGTTAAGTAGAATTTAAATACGTTTTCACATAATTTTGTGTTACGCTATTCCTCCACTGAACACGAGACTTACTCTTTCAGTGGAGAAATACGTTTAGTATATAATATATATGAGTGTTAGTTTTAAGATATATTGTATATTGAACCGTATTTTGTTCAAAAAAATAGTTATGCAGTTATATTAAATGACACACAAAACATAAAAAAATAATAAACCGAGCTATTGTTCATTTGGTAAAATATAATATTAATACGACGCGAAAATTGCCAAACTTAAACCACCTCCGTTTTGCAGATGACATAGTGCTTATAAGTGATGATCTGGAAGAACTTCATATTATGATAAAAGAACTCCACGATGCTTCCCTAATGGTCGGCCTGAAAATTAATATTAACAAAACAAAAATCATGAGTCCATCTAACAGCACTATCACAATTGATAATAAAATAATTGAAGCTGTTGAAGAATATATATACCTTGGACACAAGATAAAATTAGGAAAGGATAGCCAGACAGCAGAAATACCCAGAAGGATCGGACTAGGTTGGGCAGCCTTTGGGAAACTTAAACATGTCCTAAAAAACAGAGATATTCCCACATGTCTAAAAAGAAAAGTGTTTGAAACATGTATCCTGCCTGTGCTTACGTATGGTCTGGAAACTATCACGCTAACTGCGAGGACCATACATAAGCTAAAATGCACTCAGAGATCCATGGAAAGGCAAATGATAGGCGTAAGTCTAAGAGACAAAATTAGAAATGAAGAAATCAGACGCCAGACAAAAGTTGTTGATGTCATGGATCGAGTTGCAAAACTTAAGTGGCAATGGGCGGGTCATGTTGCCAGACAGGGTACGGACAGATGGGCACCCAAAATTCTAAATTGGAGACCATGGGATATGAAAAGGGGAATAGGCCGGCCCCAGAAAAGGTGGGCCGATGATATTGTCCCTGTCGCTGGAAGCGGATGGGTTCGAAAAGCCCAGAAAAAAGACGAGTGGAAGATTTTAGAAGAGGCCTACATCCAGCAGTGGAGAGATGGCTGAGAAAGAAGAAGAAGAAGAAAATTGCCAACACCATAGTCCTGATAATGCCCTCGTATATTATCAACAAACTAGCAATCGACACAGTACATACCTACTTTTATATGAAAAATCAAAAAAATTGTCTACTCCTTTCAATTTTTAATTTATATAGTAGTATCTTAACAGACATAACATTGACGCTTTTAGGAATGATATTGAAATAATAAATTCACTATTTCTTCCAAGAAAAAATCTCCTACATGTAAATTTCGAATATTGTTATAATAATTTTAGTAAAAAAGAAAACATTACAAATTAAAAATTTACTTACAAATCGGGTAGCTTCCACTAATCTCTATTTGAATATGATTTCTACTCTGCTAGAAAATCAAAAATATTGCAGTTTGTAGATTTTTCTGAAACAAAAAAACACGTTATTAAATACAAATATTTTTAAATACAATAAAATAAACATAAATAAAAACACGCTTAGTCTTCTTAAGTCTAGAATGTTCGGTTGAAAGTTTTTTTTTTTTTAATTAATCTTTGATGGCAGATTTTCTAGATAAACTTTTGGCAGTAACACGCAATTGGTATTAAATTTCAAATGGAAACAAGATATAAACACCTGGAATCACATACCTAGAGTGATATCCAAAGGCATAGAAAATATCCCAATCAGTAGAATTGAGGATGTAATTACTGTTGAGATAACCCAAACGGAGAAATGGCATGCAATGAAAATAAAAGGTCCCGGTGCAAAGTTTTTTTTTAAATATGGCTACGAAGGGGACACCAGCTTTTAGGATTTGAGTTTATTATACTCTTCCGAAGAAAATCACTACGTAGCATTGGGAAGGGTTTGAAATCTACTCAAGAAAATATTAATTCGGGTTTTAAAAAGAACCGAGGTGTAGAAAGTAAACATTGAATTCAGAAGATCGCTCCACAGCCGGGCTGCTGCGTTAATAATGGAGTTCTAGATGCGATTGGTTCGTATTTATTGAAGAATTACTGTGAACGCATGTTGAGTTTGAATAAAACGAGTGATTCTATTGTAAATGCGTGAGCATGTATGCAAGTTCTTCTGAGCATCTCGCGTGGTAGTATCTATAGAATAGTGACCTTGCGTCTGTGGTCCAGTGATTGCAATCCATGAGCAAATGATGGGTCGACAATCAGACGTACAACACGCCTTTGTACAGCATCGAGGGTATTCAGTAGGTATTTGGGGGGTGCCACTCAAGAGGTGACTACCATATTCAATAATTGGGTGTATTTGCGCTTTGTATAGGGAATAAAAATTTGAATTTTTGAAAAATACCTACGCCCTCTATATAATACGCTCAATTTTTTGGAGGAGAGTTCCACCTCAACTTCAATGGAGCTCCCGTAGTGTAGTTGGTTTGCTATAGATACTCCAAGCAGGTCGACAGATTACCTAGTAGGTAGGAGCAATTCGTTGGAGTTCCTCTTCGCAGAAATTAGGAAGGCTTGGGTTAATACAAAATTTCCAACTCCTAATTAATAATAATTATTTCACATGACTCCAATAGATTTTAAAGACTGAACAAAAAAGGATTCAAGTCGGTGTGTTTCAAAGGTATAACATTATAATATATAGAGCTTCTATTGTAATGGCCCCCGTCATGCAATCATTTCTCGACCTACATATGACTTATGCATCTGCTGCATTCAAGTACTTATTGCAAATAATGGTTCCAGATAACTTGCTCTTCAGAGGTGCATTCAATGTTAAACTATTCATTGTAAAACAGAACGGCTTTATATAAATGAAGACATACAACATAGCTTATTTACGTTAAGTCGGTAATTGCAAATTGAGCATTGTTCATGAATGTACGCCTGTAATAAAATTTGTCGTAAAAAGATTTGATTTCATTTTTTGCACATACGCAATCACTCTTAAATGAATACCTAGTCAAATAATTATTTTGAATAATAATAAATAAATATATAGCGCCCCTAACTGATACAAACAGTTCTAAGAGCGCTCTTACTTAAGGCCCTTGTTAACTTTGATGACCATGAGCATACGGGATGTACACAAATATCCACACTTATTACCTTCTAATGTATGAAACACGAAAAAATAATGAATATCACGAAATCTGCGATATGCAGGTGTCTCAAAAGGAAGTTTATATTTAGTGGATCGATAAAAAAAGCAAGCCGTGTATCGAAAAAATGTTTATTAATTATTAAAGGACACAATTTAGGAATTTATTTCTTAAAAATAATATCGCCCAAATGTAGACTCTCGCGTTCGCAGCACTCATTTAATCGAACAGTAAAATTACTTATGCTCGGCAGGTGGGCTCAGTGATAGCTACGTTTTCGTGACGGATAAGCGCCAGGGAAGTCGGTTTACTGGCGTAAACTTTAGATTTAAGATAACCTCATAGGAAAAAGTCCATAGGGGTTAAATCAGGACTGCGTAGAGGCCAATTTATGTCACCTCTCCTGGAGATCAATTTGCTTGGGAATATTTCACGAACTCATGACAGAGATGTATTGGCCGTGTGTGACGTTGCTCCGTCCTGCTGGAACCATGTTCTTTGATTATAGCCAGGAAGGTTTTGCAGTTCAGGCACCAAGAAAACTTCTAACGTCTCCACATAACGCTCTGAATACAAATATAAACTTTCTTTTGAGACACCTTGTACAATATTTTTCAATCAATGATTTCAATGGGAGTCAATTTTATGTAAAATACCATTGACTACCGACAGGGCAAAAAATCAAATGTTTGCGTAGGTATTGCAAATATTTTCTAGTTAAATACGCATTGATACAAGCAGGTAACAAGCCAAAAAACGAACTTATAATTCTGGTGCGGTTCAGGGATGACATATGTACGAAATCATTGTCACTTTATGTAAATGGACTGTTGCTTTCATTGTTCACAAAACCAATATCTCAATAGATCGCGTCATAAAAAAGTTTCTTCGTCACTTCATAGATGGCGATAGTGTTTCAGCTTATTTTCAAACCAACAGATTTTCGTGATTATAATATATATAGAACCTATAAAAATTGGATTGATAGGGAACTCAATAAGAAGGCATAATTGGTGAACGTTGCGCAAGCGCATAAAGTGATCACGTAAGCCGACCGATGCCAAGTCGTATGCCCTGTAAGTGCTCTGATTTCCTAGTTCTCATATAACCTTCCAACTTCGTCTCTATTGAGATGTGAAGTAATTGTTATAGAATTTTATTAATTGGCTAATATCCAACAGTTTTACATTGGACCTATGAAACAATGAATACTTTAGAAGTTAAACATTGAAGTCTTTGTCGGCCTTCGTGGCTCAGTTGGTTAGGTATCTGACTGCTGATCCAAGGGTCCCGGGTTCGATTCCCGGTGGAGACACAGTTTTTAATTGTGTTTTCAGTCTGGATCTGTTTGACGATTAATATCGTAAGTCTCCAGAATGTGTCAACTTGTTATTGGGTGCGTGTTAAATATTTATTTGACATAGTACCTGTTAGTTGCTCGAGAAGCTACACATTATAATTTCTTATAGTTTTATAAACCTTCGGAGAGCATTTTATTCCAATACCCGTCTTTCCCATCCATTCTGAAACTGCGATTGTGTTTGGCCCTTTTATTGAAATTTCTCATCATCCTTAACGACAGTAAGTCAATTGATTCATCACATTTTATAATTCAGGCTGATTTTAATTGAAAGAATTATAATTAGGAACATTAATCGAATTATCTCCATCTCCAAAGTATAAAGTTTATGGTTGGTAGGCACTTATCAAAATTAAAAATGTAGAAAAGTTTCCACGAAATAAGGATTTAATGAATACCTAAATTCATTAAATTTCAATCAAAAATTCACCAAACTTTAAAGAGCTTATGGGTTAAGGATTTTATGAAAAAATTTGATTGAAAGCTTGATTGTTGTTTGATATATATACTACAGTCATCTTCATTAATGTGTGTCGTGCTTCCTTTTATAAGATAATGCACATCCGCACACCTGTCGCTGGTTACCCAACATTGTAGGATATGCCGTGATGGTATATGTATGTATTATGTAAAAAATACTTATCTCAGTTGATCTGCACACACAAGGGAAAAAAAATTTGAGAAATTGTATAAATGTGGCTATCATTTAAAGTGATGATTGTATAAATTGTGATAAATAAAACAGATCAATAGATTTGAGTGGAAATCGTTTAATATCCGGCCCGCCTATAAAAAATATTTTATTCTTATTTACTGCTTCATTATTCAAAGCGTTGATCCAAAATTATGCGTCACATCTGTGCGTTAAGCATATTTTAATACGAAATATCAATAAATGAAGCGATAAAATTGAAAGTTCAGTAGGTGTATGATATCACATTAGGAAGAGATTTAGATCCAGCAGTGGAAAGATGGCTGAAGGAAAATGATGGATCATGTACATTATTATTAAGTTCTGAAACGAGACTTGATCTTTAAAAGTGTACAATTTCAATTCGATCATCTTCGATAAGATGTTTGCAGCATCTCCTTACAATCTTAACATAAAACCAACAAAAATGCGCAAAACGAACCAAAAATTCTGTAATCCTTTAAAAATATTAGGTAGGTATAGTTTGAATCTTTCAAATATTTTTTTTTCATTCGAATGTGACTTTTGGATCAGAGTTTTAGGTGAAAATAAATTCGTAAAAATACTCATGGTTCATAGCAGTATTGTTTACTTTGTATGAAAATATATTTATATTGTTCAATTTTATTGAATGGATCAAGCTGAAAAAAAATTGACATACATTGTCATCAAGAATACATAAATTCTGAAAGTTTCTGAGCTCAACTGATCGGGAAGTTGATTAAAAATCGATTGAAAAATTCCAGTACCGACAGACATGTGAAGTAAATTAAAATGATGTAAAAATAGCATTTTTATTGGTTCACATTATTCAAATTTATATATAAAATATAATTCACACTATGATCAAATTAAAAGTCCTTAAAATATTGTCATTTGACAAATTAAGTGTACCTATTCTATTGTTTCTCGGGCAACTAACACGTAGGTACTATGTCATTTTTTTTTTAATTTAACACAAACCCAAAAATAAGTTGCCACATTTTGGACTTTTACACAATTAAAAAAATGTGTCTTAGGATTCGGACATCCGACCAACTGAGCCACAATGGGCGACTCTCGTAGGAACGGATAGGGTAAATAATGTTTTATAATTCAAATAATTATTTTGTAAAATGTACTTCATACTTAATATTATTATTTTACGATTAATATTTGGAGATTTACTTGGTTTCTTACATACTCAACGTTTCTCAACAATTGTTTTCAAATATATATATTTTTTGTACCTAACATTGATCTTCCCTAAACATTAACACAAAATTATATAGAATGAACTAAATAATAATATTATGCAAGACGAATACAGTAAATGGTACAGTGCTAACAGATGGGTCACACTACTAACTTGTTAATTGTGGCTCTTCACAAGATTGGCCGTTTAACATATTTGTCCTTTACTATATACATATGTTCTTTGGAAATTGTACATTTTAGTTGCTTTATAAAAGATACAAAAATCCTTATTTTTTGCCGGACCATATTCAATAAGTCAGTCACACGATTACCTATAAAATAAAGAACAAAACGCCGCTTTTGTAATACAAGACTCTTCAAGGGCGAACATAGCATATAAAACGTTATTTATAATCTAGTTCAGTTGATCTCGATTTTGAGCTCTATTTCATACGACAGCACCGAATTTAGTTTTGTTAAGTTGGTCGTCATGACCACAGAACAGTATGCGCGGCACGGAACTCGTGTGCGCTACATGATAGTTCTGTCAAACTCTTATCGTCATAGGTGCTTCAAAATTGTAAAATGGCAAGTTGAACTAGTGTTTAACTACCCCCGTCGCCGGTTCAATTTGACATTTGAGTTGAATCACTGTTCAGCTCTTGTTCCACGTTTATAAATAAGAAAAGTGATCAAATTTGGGTTCAATTAAATATTTGAACCACGTTTGTTTATAAATTACACTGATAATGTTTACCCGCTTCATCAAAAATTATATTCGTCATCACACTTTTTAAACTGTGCTATGAGAAGATAAAATCAGTCTTAGATGGATTTCAAAGGCAAGCACCGTATCCACAATTTCACTCACTACACACTTGACGGTGACACGTCGGCTTAGAAGTACTATGACAACCTACCGAACATTGGCAATGGTTGTGAAACATTATGTGTTAAAAACAACAAGTCCCTAAACTAAACAGTCAAATTTAACTAGTGTTTCTAAGTAAAGTAGGTAAATTGCAATATACACATGGATTCTTAAAAATTTCAATTCACGTAAGTACCTACATAATATATCTTCAGCAAGACTTCGAAACCAGTTCATATAAACGAAGCAATCAATTTGTACTCAACAATCATTGCTTATTAAAATTAATCTATGTGTGTACAGACTGTACAGTACACATTGTTGCATCAACACCACTGCACTACTTTAATGAATATATAATAATCAATAATTATTATAAATTAAACGGTTGACACGGTACGATTGATATTTATATTTTTATAGTATGAAATGAAGTACACATTGTTACATCAACACCACTGCACTACTTTAATGAATATATAATAATCAATAATTATTATAAATTAAACGGTTGACACGGTACGATTGATATTTATATTTTTATAGTATGAAATGAAGTACACATTGTTACATCAACACCACTGCACTACTTTAATGAATATATAATAATCAATAATTATTATAAATTAAACGGTTGACACGGTACGATTGATATTTATATTTTTATAGTATGCAATGAAGTACACATTGTTGCATCAACACCACTGCACTACTTTAATGAATATATAATAATCAATAATTATTATAAATTAAACGGTTGACACGGTACGATTGATATTTATATTTTTATAGTATGCAATGAAGTACACATTGTTGCATCAACACCACTGCACTACTTTAATGAATATATAATAATCAATAATTATTATAAATTAAACGGTTGACACGGTACGATTGATATTTATATTTTTATAGTATGCAATGAAGTACATATTGTTGCATCAACACCACTGCACTACTTTAATGAATATATAATAATCAATAATTATTATAAATTAAACGGTTGACACGGTACGATTGATATTTATATTTTTAAAGTATGCAATGAAGTACACATTGTTGCATCAACACCACTGCACTACTTTAATGAATATATAATAATCAATAATTATTATAAATTAAACGGTTGACACGGTACGATTGATATTCATATTTTTATAGTATGCAATGAAGTACATATTGTTGCATCAACACCACTGCACTACTTTAATGAATATATAATAATCAATAATTATTACTAGTTGCATGTACCACATGAGATCCAACTGTCGATAGCGATAGTAAGAATAAGTACCAAACTATAAACCCATAAATCCAAATTATTTAATATTTTAAGATATTTGGCTTTCTATACAATACATGTACCTAGGTATGTATGTTAAAATAGGATAGTATGGAGGTCAGTCCTTTGATCCTACCTAGAATATCGAAACAGCATGATGGTATGTATGTATGTTTGGAGATTAGTATCAAATTATTAAGTCTTCTTAGATATAATGTATAGGTGACTGCCATACAAATTGTATGAAGCGATGTCGTCACTAAATTCAATTTTTACAAAAATTGTTAAAAAAAATTGAGATGTACTTCTACAATATTCATATTTTTTATAGACAATTAAATAATTTAGTTGGGGTTTTTCGGCTTTTTCGATATTTTTAAAACATTTGGAAATATAGGCAGTTAAACTCATAAATTTATCAAAAAAAAATGTTTTTCTTAATAAAAAATGTTTGAAAAACCCTGTAATTAAAAAAAACTCATTTGAGATTTTGTATTTGTCTATGTTTATACCAATTTTTAGCGTTCTAGCATTTATGGTTTCTGAGATATGTGGAAAAATAAACCAAAATTTCAAAAGTTGTTAACCCCTGACTGAAACAAATATTCACAATTCTGAGTATAAAAGTTTTGTATGCCTATAACTTTTCATAAATTCAGCGGATCAAAAGTTATAAGGGGACACACACACACACACACACACACCCACACACACACACACACACACACACACACACACACACACACACACAAAACTCACATAAAATGTTCTACTCCGAATTCTGAGTAAATCCATGTATGGGAACATATATGCTGCGAGGCCTCTAGTTGGTGTTATTAGCATGCAAAAAGTCCACTACGCCATACAAAATTTTCCTTCGTACACGCTTCTTGGCTTAATAATGTCGATTCATTCAGAGAATTGAATTCTCTGAATGAATCGACAGTTGGATAAATTAAACGGTTGACACGTTACGATTGATATTTATATTTTTATAGTATGCAATGAAGAAAGAATTAACTGGAAACATTTATGAAAAGCTATGTTTCACCGAACTATAAGAAAAACATGATTTTAAACAATGTTTATAGTGTTGAAAAAGCGTTGGTTGACATGAGCAATTTCGGAAATGTGAAACATTATACTAATAACAAGAAAATTTTGATAATATCCTATAATTTGTCATAATTTTCATGAATGCATTAAAATTTCCTAATTTCAATTTCTACAAAAAATATTTTTGTATAGGTACATAGAATAAATAATAATAGTATAGAATAATCTTTAGCCTACAGTAAACGAGACTGCTTTATGTTGACTAATTTGGTCAACATTTTGCTACGAGCATTCAGTAATCATTTGGCCGTCTGCGTGATACGTTCTCCAAATAGGGAATTTTTTAACTGCTTGCAAAATTATTTACGCAGTCATAACGAGTAAGTACTATGCGAACAATGTGTATCAGCAGTCATACATATATTGACACGAGCCGGTCAATAAAACGGCTTCACTTTTTCAGCGAGGTATTGTATGGGAATGAGTATTCTATAGTTTTATTATTATTCTATGACAAAATATTATAATTTTGAGTCCCAATAATTTAAGAAGCTATAACGAGCGAAAGTGCAGAGCCGTTTGAATAATCATATATGTTATGGAACCATGAATCGTGAGATAGAACCATGTATTTTTTATGCTAAAACATGGAGTTCCTGTATTGAAAAAGTACGTTCGAAAAAAACATAAGGTATATTATGTGAATCAAATTAAAATAAACAATTATTTCAGAGATAAATGATATAAACCGTGGTTGATTGATCTTATTTATAAATCAAATGTATTCCGTTGAAAATAACACAGTTAAAATATAGGTACTTTTACCTAACTCCTATAAAGCAGATTTTCATTGAACAAATAAAATAATGAAATAAGCTGAAAATGCAAATAGAAAGCAGAATTCAAATATATGCATTAAAGTGAATTTGCTAACTTATGTACATACTTATGTGTACATTATTAACACAGAGAATGTTTATTCGGTTCCTACAAAATGCCAAACACCTTTTAACCTGACATAGGTATGTGTGTTGGTCTTGAATATTTGTTACAATAATATAGGATGAAGGAGAGTGAGAAATGAAAATGAAAGGGCTGATTGTAACTTGACTAAGGAAGAATTTATGAACTGAATGAATGAAGTATATAAATATGCACATACACAGCGATGGTTTGACCACATGGAAAGAATGAATGAAGAACGACTAGTAAAAAATACATTTGCAGAATAAATCTGATCCAATTAATGAGAGCAAGTGGCCGGCTTACAAAACATTAGCTACGCAAAAAAATCAATGACAGAATAAGGAACAATCAATGACAGAATAAGGAACAAAGATATAAGGGTTGAGTGTAACTTGAAGAAGCTTATTATAAACAAAATGTAAGTTAATACATTGCGATGGTTACTTCCACCACCACCCGCTCTGCTTATGGGGACTAAACGGCCCCTTCACAGAACGCTAAGTGAGCGACAAGAAAAAAAATGCATACCACGAAAAGTAGCTCACGGAGCCCTCTAGATTAGCAATCTCGCCACCATAGTGCAGAAAGAATAATCGACTAATGTGAATGGAAGATTCACACTCGTGGAATGTCATTGACTTCAGATCTTTTTAAATGAGAAACATCAGGGGTATGACCAAGATCTCTGTAAAAAAATAACTTACTGGGAATCTAACAATAGTAGGTAAGGCACCATAACTATGACAAAAATTCTTATTTTGCGGTGGTTACCCACTTGGTAACAATGACTGTCAAAAACTTATAGAACTGATAGAGAAGTACCTAATGAACGGAATGTGTAAAAAAAACTTTTTGACGGCCACTGATACTATCTACATTGATGGTATTGTTTTCATCGATATTCCGAAGAAACTATACTTTAATGATTGAAATGATTCAAGAACGATAGATCTTCTACTTGCTCAGATCAATCTGTCAAATATTGTATTTTCTTTTTCTTTGTATGCACCATATACATACAATAAAATGACACAAACCAAATATGCTTGTGGCATCATCTTGTAAGTATTGGTTGGAATATATCACCCTATGGTAATAATCCAGCCTTCATGCACCTTTATGACTTGTACCTATATGAGTTAAATAAATATTCGGTGTTAAATGATTACCCACTGAAAGTATGGTTAGCTTGTTGGCGTTTGTCGTATATATTATTAGAAAACGCTATTAAAGTTCACCTATCGACCGTACCAAATCTTTGTCAATACAAGTCAAACTGAAACCAACAAAGCATTTGTCACTAAATCCCCAAAGGCGTGAAGAGTTACCTACCTATTGAAATTCTACGAAAGTCTTATATTTGACTCTGTTAAATAATAAGAAAAGACATAAAACTGAGGTAATACTGTGATAAAATAAATATAATATTGAACTTTAATATATAAAAGGAAAGAAATAAAATTGTGGCGTTACTATACATTCAACAAACATTTAAGTTTTCTTTGGAAAAATATTCCCTTTAATATAAAAAAGGTTTCATGTTTTTATAAGTTATCATAAATCTCATTTAATGATTCGGCGGATATTTTGTGGTAGTTAATATTAACCATATTTGAATTATAAATTAGCTATAAACCACTTGTTTTTTGAGTCACTTCGCGACATGTTTCAGAAGCGCTGTCCTTCCATCGACCGGCGTGTCGAGACACGCTAATTTATAATTCAAATATTGTTATTATAAATATTTTTTCATAATCGATTATTATCTCTCCCACCTGTAAATTTACCCACAGTTCGTGGAGAGATTGAGAACTTGGCCCGGAGTTCTCTTTAAGATGCTTGGCAACGTCGCTGGTCTTCTTCTTCCGTGGGCAGACTGACATTTTTATTTCTTCCCGATGTGAGGACTCGAAGTTCATCCTCGTGGATTGTTCCCGATTATTGGACCACGCAATTCCTTACTGGATACGGCAGTTTCAAAAGTTATCTCTTTCGTTTTCACTTATCCGATTCGTCATCATGTCAGCTTTGTAATAACCCTGAACAGACTTCTGAGCATATCCTATGGGAATGCACTAACTTCTCCGTGTCAACTTTCCGACGAGAACTCTACGACGACGTCCGAGGGAATTTCTTTGGACCCATTGGACATGCGGACCTTGTAGCCACGAAGAGCAACTTTATTAGGGCTTTCAAGACATTCTGTCTTAAATTCGGTGCACTATTATCTTCACTATCACTGAGTGTTGAGCCAGTTGTTTCCACATGATTAGCTCTCTTTGGCATATTAAGTGCAGTGTCTGCAAGGTTTTAGAGTTCTCTGGACTCTTCGTATGTTCTTTATGTTTTCTTTCAGAGTTTTGCAAGGGGCCGTTATTAGTCCCCATAAGCAGAACGGGTGGTGGTGAGGGAAGAACAATCCATTATTATTACCGATTATACCTCAGATATACCTTTGAAACGACTATGTTTATCTATTTCATCTTTTGAATGAAGGGTTTTCACAACCTTAATTCGTTAATCGGGTCAGTTTTGCTAAGTATCGGTTTCACCGTTGTCTCAGAGAATGAAAAGGGGTACCTATATATAAATACTTCATCTATTTTTTACATACCTATAGGGTTATAAGTAATACAAATATATTTATTCGTTTATCCAATTATTATTGCTGATAAAAGATTGAAAATTACGGTTGCCCCTCGATATAATTGTCCCTAAGGTACATATTCTATAGAAACGGTTATTATAGTAAAATAGCCTTTTGTATTTACGATCAAAGTTTGTCCAATTCACTACTTAAACTTGTTTTGGTTTATGTGTTGGTACGTATTCTTCAATTATTCATACAATCGCCATCGACAGTTGGATCTCATGTCTCATACAACTGGTTGATATGTCATTTTCCCCTTACTATAAAATCTTTTATTGAACTCGTCTTTCATGTATCGGAATAACACAGAACGAGAGTTGAAATTCTATGGACCAAATCGCTTATCAACTAAGTTGAATTTTGTAACTTAGGAGTGCATTTTTTTCTCACGGTTTAAGATTGCCTATTTAATATTCTTGTAGGTTAACTTAATTCAGTTTGATGCAACTTTACTGAAAGTCACGTTTCCTCTGTTGTTTGTTTTCCTTTCTTTGTTTTTAGAGTAATTTATGCCACGCGGAGTCCGCTCCATAATTGATTATTTGACTCCGGGCATTTTGGGAACACCTTTCACAATTGATGTAAATTATGATAATGGGATCCGCGCTTAAGTGTTAATCATATAATGGTAAACCTTTTTAAAAATGAATCAGTTTTTATGGTTTCAAAACAAGGCTACATTCGCAATGTAAATTAGTCCCTTGACTTTCACAAATACAAAAGAATCTGAACCTATACATTTATTATTTTTAAATAGATACCCGTAAAATACATAAATGAATCTTTACAACAGCAACTTACAGACCTACATACGTCATGTTAAATCATCCCGGTTTATTTTTTAATAAAATTACCAAAACTCATTCATACATAGATACATGATTATTTTTACCATTAAAATAAGTTACTACATTTGATAGAAAAGAATATATGCTCATATATAGGGTGGAGTTAAAAAAATAAGTAAATTTTCTCCTCATACATTTTATATTGAGCTTCATCAAAATTTCTCTATGTGAGTTCTCGCCCTTTTGTGTTTTACAATATTTTTTTTAAGTATGACGCCGTAGAGATAGCTCAATTAAATAAACAGGATAAATAAAAGATTAAATTGGGAAGTTTCTGAAAAAAGTTTAGACGAAATTAGATCAAATTAAAGCATTAAATCGTCATCTTAATTTTTAAATTATTAGAATCCCAACTAATTTTGATATTCAACATTTTTTTCATTGTGCGCGATCGTATCAGAACGGTCCACAATTGCATTTGTGTCTACAAGGTACACTATTCATATCTCTGTGACAAATAATGTTTTGTTAGTCAAGGTTTGAAAATAATACGAAAAAATCACAACTCGAAATCTACGAGAATTCGCGGAATATAAACGGGTATTCGGGTACCCCCAGGAGTGCTCCACCTCTAGACTTCCGCTTGACTATCCTTTTTGGGACATCCTGTATACAAATACATTTGTTTTTCTTTAAACCACCTCACTAGCCTTTTATAAGGTGGTATAAAATTGATTTTCATTATATCTAACAAATATATATCTAAGTATAAATTATATAGAGTAAATTTTCGCGGTAGATAATGCCTTTGTTTCTTATCCAAGACAAATGAAATCAAGTTTCACAAAGTTCTTATGATGGAGCATTGAAATAAAAGTCTTGTGATAATTCAAAGTATTCTTTGATACTCAAACTCATTTAGATTTAAGATAATTTACTCCTTATTTGTTTTACCTCAAAATCCGTAATAAGAGCCAATTTAACACTTATATAACTTTCATAACTATAGAGCAATTACTTAAAACTGAGGTCCAATATTATAGTTGTTTTTGCAGATATTTTTATATCATGTTACAAATTAGCGGGTAATTTTTATCAACGCTTATAAATGACAATAAATGGACATAAATTTTGAAAAATAATATATTTTTATTTTTACTTGTTTCAGGTAAGTGCCAAATTTACATATTTTTACTACAGGGTCTTGTGATAACGCAGTAAGTATTTATCTTTGTACATTTTAAATGAAACACAGGTCGTTCGCGAATTTTTAATTTGACTACAAATACAAATATCGAATTATCTGCATAAATTCCTTGACATTCAAGTTATATGAAAATAATCCTTATTTTTTTTTAACCGGTTTCGAAGAGCACCTCTTCTTCATCTAGAGTTCACTTACAATAGTTTGTAAGTGAACTACAAAATTAACGAAGTTTAGTGTGTTACAAAAAGTTTTTAAAATATTAATTTTAATATGGCACACAAAAGTTTTCATAGAGATTATAAAAGTATTATTTTTGTCTTTAAATTATTCCTTTCACGATCAATTCTGCGTATGATATTATGATATTTAGAATTTAAACACAACCTGAAAACGACTAGGTTATTATGTCGTACCTACCTTTATTCACAGTGTTCCATTATCGAATTTATATAATTATTCCATTATCGAATTTATATTATTCAAACGGCGGAAACGGTGGTGAATAAAGTCTTAAAACTTTACTTCCTAAATCAAATATTGAGGATTAAGAAACAGCCCCCCCCCCCCCTAGACAACCCCTAGAAGTGACAGTTGTCACGTGACTGGCAACTGTTTCTTCCATACATTGAGTTATCTTTAATTGTTTCTTTTCTTGAGCTAAATGACACGTTGTCTGTATGGATATATTTCTTAAACGATATAATATATGTACTAGTTACATAATGTGGGTACTTTGTACCCACATTATGTAAGGTATATGGTACAAAGTAATAAATATTTATCGACCAAAATAATAAATGGTTATATGTCTTTGTCTAACAAAAAAGGACGGTGATTGATGGTTGTCAAGAAGAAATTGCCACTAGGCAATAAGTCCGCCATTTGTAGGTACTGGCAAAAATTTTTGTACAATGAAGTGTTAAATAAATAAATAACTAAAGAAAAACTAAAAATAAAAATATTTTGCACATATGATGCTTATTTTTACATTGTTACGAATACGAATGTCAAGTCAACACATCTATTTAAAACCATTGCGTAATATTTGTTGAAATTATTACATGTTTCGGTTTAATATTATTTACATAAGTCTGGAATAGCAATTAACAAAAAAGGTAAATATATAAAATATTACATACACTGTTCAATGCAAATAATAATTGATACAGTACAAGTACAACTACAAAAAACCCTAAAATTGTTCAGAATGTCATGAAATTCAAATAAATTAAGTAGGTATATGCAAATTAAAAAATGACCTTCAAACACAATCAGAATCAAATTCATTAATTAAATGTACCTATATACTTACCTAATAAAACTTGTTGCTGATAAATCGAAAAATAAAATAATTAGGTTTTTCGGAAAAATATACACAACCGCTCTTTGAAGATTATCGTCAGAATGGTTAATTGCCAGTTTGATTATTTTTATTATTTTATGCACCCAAAATGAAGAAACAAATGAACGCTATCTTAGTGCCAACCTTGACGTATGCAAGTGAAACCTGGACATAGCAGAAGTCGCACGAAAGCACAATAAATGCAGTTGAAATGAGATCGCTAAGAAGACTGTAATAGAACGATGTATGGCTGGGTCAGAAATGAGGACATAAGAAAAGAATGTAAGATGAAGTAAGATGTCATTGATAGAATGAAAGTGAACACATTGAGATGGTGTGGCCACATGGGGAGAATGAATGAGGAACGCCTGACGAAGAAAATATTCATCGTGGACAAGAATGGAATGAGAAATCGGGGCCGCCCAAGGAAGGGATGGCACGTCCATGTGAACGGTATTTAAAAGACGGAAATAATATAAGACGATGTATGAATGTCGACGAGGCGATGAATGTGTCATGATAGAAATAAGTTGCGATCGGTTTTCTCTGCCTACCCCATTGGCGTGATGATTTGTATGTATGTATGTATATATTCAAATCATCACGCCACCGGCTTTCGTAGGTCGAAACCTGCATCGTATTATGAATTATGTATATTAAAATTACCAAACTGAATTAGTCAACCTCAGATAAACCCTGAGGGTTTCGATGGTTGACTGTATCTTTGCATTGTAAATGTCATTTTATATTAATAAAAAAAATATGTAAAAAATGAAGAAAACAAACAGGAAACGTAATACTTGAATATAAAAATACCTCATTTTATTTTTCAGAAACTTGGTTGTATTTTAATGCCTTGACTCCAGACTCTTGGTCTGTGCTTGACTCAGATTTGGTACAATCTATTTCAAAATCCTGCCTTATGGTACTTTGGTGTGCACGGTGTGTGTTAAATAAATAAATAAAAAATACATATATATCTAAAAATATATACTCACTCCATTGTTCAATATAAAGTTAATCATTTGTTTTATTTATTTAGCAAATTTACCGTGAGTTTTTTCAAACATCCTGTGATGAAATAAGAAAGAAAAATAGTTTCTTAGAATTCATTCGTCATTCTCACAGAAAAGAATTTCTTTCCCGGTAGAAAACCTTTTAAGTTTTATGGATGTTATATGTCGAATTGAATAAAAACTGATATCCTAGCTCGCAAATTGGCATGTCGTTGATACATCAAAAGCCAATTTATATGAATAAAGAAGGTAAATTGTGAAAAGGGAAACCAACAGAATACAAATATAGGACAAAAATATCATTCGATGAAAGCAACCCTACCGAAAGATTATTACAATTTCAAATTCCAAGATATCTTTAATATTGTCTCAAATATTTGTTTTTTTTTGTGTATAATTATAAATGGTTTATGTACTTATAATTTAGTTTTTTTTCGGTTTATTGATATAGTGAAACTTGTTAAATAAAAAAAAAATCAGGACCTCCATATCAAAGTTTTCTTTATCTATCTACTAGTATCTACAAATGAATAATAATTATATAACTTTAGTTAGTGCTTTTAGTTGAATCTTTAAAAATAAAATTATTCCGCTACCAAATAATATTAATAAAGCATTTTAGATCTTTAATGAATGAAAATATATTGTTTAGTAAAAAAAGTGAGTATTTTCTGCAATTTTACAACAAAATTTGTCACATTGGTGTTTAAATAAAGGGCAATATTCATAAAAAACTACTTTTCATACTACGATTACTTAGAGACCTATTAACTACTATTTATATGTTCCCTTTAGCTGAATTGTACTGTCACAACTCCCCACACTGATGAAGTAGCGGTCATATCAAATGGCTCTATTGTGGGTTAAAACAAAATGAAATAAATAAAAATGTTATATTTTATTGCTACTCGGGCAACTTACATATATGCAGGTAAACTGTCAAATGATTGTTCAACACGCACCTAGTAAAAAGTTGCCACATTCTAGAGAAATATTTATTAGCTCACAGATCCAGTCTGAAAACACAATTAAAAACTGTGTCTCCACTGGGAACCGTACCTGGGACCGATGACTTAGGACAAGAGAGCCGCGAAGGCTGACATGTGTTATAGGCGATGCATAGTTAAGTCTGTAAATCAATAAAAATCAATAAAAAATTACCTCAAATATCGATATCTACAGAAAATTTAATTTGAAATAAATGTCAACGCGGAAGCATTGAGATAGTTCAAACTCTCAGATGAAACATCCTTGATCAGTCTATGTATCTGTTTCGCCGATTATATATTTACTCCTCACTACCCCAAGGGGATATAATGGAGAGTTATGAAATCGCATTTTTAAGATTATTTATTTTCTTGCAGATTATAAACCGGTATCATTCTGAGATGGTATTCTTGATAGTTTCATCACAAAGTATTTGTGTGTGTGCTGTGTACTATGTAATATGTGCTTTGTACTATGTACGGTGTATTTATTCTACTTTATTTATTTATTTTATTTATTTATTTAACTTTTTGTACATAATATAAACAAATAAAATGCTCACTGGCGGGCTGATTGCCATAAGGCAATTTCTTACAACCAATCAGATTACAGAGTGACAGAATTATACATGTACAAAATGAAAGCTACAAAATAACAATGAAAATATACATAACACCAAGATAAATAAAAAAAAACATCAAAGCAACAAAAAAGGGATTGGGAAGGAACAAAAAGAGGAAATCGAGATCAGGTGTTTAGGGATAAATATTACGTAGCAAAGGGAAGGAAGGAAAAGGAGAGGGATCAGGTGTTTTCGGAGAGATAACCCTGCTTTAGTCTTTTCTTGACAATGGAAAAGCGAGTTTGACGAAGTTATATCAGGACTCAAATTATTCCAGAGTCTTGCTGATAAATTAATAAAATAAATTGTAAACTATTAAAGTAAATTATAAACTAATAAAGTACTAAATCGATTCTTTCAAATTTTGCAAATATATATAATTAATACTCGCTAAGACCCCATTAGATGTTATAAGATATATGATCAGTGCTTCTCGATTTTTTTTATTAAAATTATATAAAAATTTGGAGTTTGAGGGACATCTGAATAGTGCTTCTCAATTTTTTTTTACTGTCAAATATTTCAAAGTGACCCAAAGCTCAGAAAACTCGAAATTTGTTATTTTTATTTTCAAATTGGTAAAAAGGCTCATCATTATCATAAAATGGTACTGAAAAATCATCAAGTTTTCATAAAAAAATATTTATATAAAAAATATTTTAAGAAACCCATTTCATGAAAATGCTGAAAATTTTCCATACAAAATTTGAATACTTTGTGGAGTGACTTGCTAGTGAGGCGTATAGTGTTGGCCATAACCCACTCATTTGATATGAATTCATATTCATTAAATGAATATATAACACACCAGCCAATGCAGCAATGATATGATTATACGGATGTATAAGGCACCATACGTACCTACGTTTGGCTAATAAATATCAGACACGGTGATGTCTAATGTTTATTCTCTCTTGTCAACAATGTATATGTATATACTTACACACTATGCCACTAACAGGAATGATCAAAAGAAATAAATATTCATATCTAGAGTCACGTTATATTTTTAGTCAATAACCAATATGGTTTCATTAACATTAATTTGATTAGATTGAAACGTTTTATAATGTTAGTTTAAAAAATTATTCAATTTGTGGCAATAGGCGTTATTTTATCCTGAAAAAGTAGCGGTACCTATCTTTATACCAAGATTTTAATATAAACCATTCATGGTTTTAGTTAAGTGAATTGTATTTAATTACTTTCATTAAAATTGTACCACAAAATTAGCTCAGAGTAATATTTTTGTTATTTTTTTTAATTTAAAAAAAGGTATTTATTCTTGCAACAAGAACATATTACATACATACATACATACATACCATCACGCCATGTCCCTCACGGGGTAGGCAGAGAGAACCGAACGCCACATTTTTCTATCTTGACACACATTCATTGCCTCATCAACATCCATACATCGGCTTATACACGTTCGTCTGTTGTTCACGATTCTTACATTTCCATCTTTCAAAATATCGTTTACATGATCGTGCCATCCTTTTCTTGGGCGCCCCCGACCTCTTATTCCATTCCTGTCAGCTTTGTATATTTTCTTCGTCAGGCGTTCTTCATTCATTCTTCCCAAGTGGCGAAACCATCTCAATGTGTTAACTTTCATTCTGTTAATTACATCTTTCTTCACCTTAATTCCTTAAACCAAGAAAAATCCCAGTAGGTAGGTACTATAGGTAAACGAAATAGGTCGTCACTTATTAGTTAATAAGAGTTATATTATTACATAATTTTTTAATAGGTTTCATCGACCTTATTTTTCAAAAGAAAAATGTAATCACTACCTAAAAATTACTTTGCAACATTGTCCACTCACGCATATAAACAAATAATACAATGTTTTTAATACATTTTTCCTCCAGTTATGACTCGTTTTTAGCACACAGATAAAATTATATTTATTGCAAAATAAAGATTGTATCCGAGCAAAAAATATGACAAAATATCGAGGTTATCACAGACTCCAGAGAGCATTAACCTGATTTTGACAAAAAAAAATATACGTTTTGAACTGTGTTGATTGTCGTATAAAAATAGCGGCTATATTCATTTATTGATAGAAAAAATACATATTGTAATACAAATAATAAGTAATACAAATTAATGCTTCAATAAGTAATACAAATTAATGCTTCAATAAGTAATACAAATTAATGCTTCAAAAAGACAGTTTTAAATATCCTAAAAAATATTCAGAGCCCGAATGTAATTTTGTTTATTATTACAAACATTTCAGTCCAAGAGGCCCTTCGAAAAAACGATCGCCGTTTTTCAAGATTATTAAAATATTCTTAAAATTATTAATCATGTTAAACTTGTAAATACATTATATGAGACGTTTCCATTTTTTATATTTGTACAATTGTATAAAGCTGCCATCTGTTGAAAATGATCTGGATTTAGTTCAAAACATATATTTGTTTCCTTGTAAACTTAAAGGAACTATTTTATCACAAACAAGCAAAGTGTATTGAGAATAACGCCGAAGACAACATGAAAATATGCAAAAAAATATAAGATGAGGAAAACAGGATTGGTCTTTAAAAAAAATCAAAATGTGTTCAAATAATAATAAGTAAGCACTTATAAATCTGTGATTGTTTGAATGAATGAATATGTCATTTTAACAAGTGTTTTTGTTTATTTTTTTAATTATTTATTAACTGATTTAATTATTTGATTGATTAAAAAAAATTAAATATCGGTAATATCGAGATACGTCACTGGTCCATATGCTGGTAACTCATTTGTTCATATATATTATGGATATGACTTTACTCAAGTAAAATATAATAAAAAATACAACCTCGTACATTCCCTAAACTAAGCGTTAAAGTTTGTGGTATAGGTGAACGAATTCGGCCGTGATAAAATTCGAACTCGCGACCACTGGATTACTAACCCAGTGCGCTTACATTTCTGCCACCACCAATCTAATTTTTTAAATTTATTTTCCATAAATAAATAACAGTGTTTGCACATCCACATAAACAAGACCTAGAGAAATTTCTTAAAAAAATATATTAAAGAAGGGCCGCCCCCAGATGAAGAAGAAGACGAATGTTTGGCATTTAAACATCTCTGACATGACATGATATACATACCTAATAGCATGATTTAAAATAATGTGTTTTGATTGCTGTTAAGGCAGAAGGTATTCGAAAACATCATTATGAATCAAATTGTGGAGAGAGTAGCAAGAGATAACTGTGTCAAAAGTGGATGTGCATTGCAAATTTACGCTTGGTACAAATACAATAACGTTCATAAATTGAAAAGATAACACAGAAAACATTATGTATATGTATTTTGACTGGAATATAATATGTATGTTGGAATGAAAAGGAGTGCCAAACAATGATATTTTGACGTAAATAGATTATGAAGTAATCGAAAAAGACTGCCGTTGATTGGTAATAATTGTAATATAATTTAATTATGATAAGGTGCTTTATTCTTATGTGTTATAAAACAATTTAAAAAATAGGATAAGATATTTGCATTTCTATAAATACGGAATAATGGTTGTGTTATGCAGTAGGACGAAATCAGGAGCATATGCAGGATTTTAACCCATGCTCACTTACCATTCTGCTATTACTTGCTATTACTTATTGTCGGAATATGTATATAATAGATCGATTTACAATTAGGTCCCCGAAATCAAATTTCGGCTCTCTTGATGTAAATGCAATTATGTTATTAAATATTCTTAGGTGATCTTTTATGCAAAGTATATTGTTTCAAAATATATTAAATAAATATAAGTAAAATGTGTTAAAAAAATTAAATTTTATTTATAAAAAATCATAAAAAATGTAAAAAAATTGTTTCAAAAATATTCTTTCTGATATTTTTTATGAAATTTGTATTATTTATTTTTTTCTTGTCATTTTGTATTCTTTAAAATAATTTTCAATACCATAAATCTGTTTTGGCAAGTACCGCAGAAATATTTTTAAACATTATATTGTTAGTGACCTGTCTCAGAACAGGTTTACCTAGTGAGTCGGAGAACGAAAAATTTGATTGTCATTTATATATTTTTGAATAATAAATGCCTGGTTTCCAACACTGAAACTTACCAATAATTGAATGAAACAGACCCTTATGCCTGGTTCATACCAGTTCAGTGCTTAGTCGAGTGGCAGGTGACAAGTAATGAGGCAGGTGGACAGTGACCGTTTACGCTACAGACAGTCAAGTACAAATATTATTATATCTGACGATAAATATGCGCCGCGTGCGCGTTCATGACTTTAAGTTATTCACTATAAATTCACCGTTTACACACGCTAAGTAGCGTATCAAGTGTCGGGCGAGAGGGGTATTAGTTGCCTAAAAATACAAAGCGATTCGATTTCGTTTAACTTGCGTTGCAAGTTGATCCGCTACTGTCCGGACTGTTTGCTCTACTGTAATTGCCAACTGTACTTACCTACTGGAATAAACACTAAACTGATGTAAATCAGGCTTTATACGAATGTATGGTAAAACAATTCATGATTAAATAAAAAAAGGAAAGAGATATTGTGAGTATACTGAATATAAATCATATCAATGGTTCTGACATATAAAGAAATTATGATGAACGTCAACCACACACAAACAAACACATCCACACAAAAATAGTATGCTCCTCCCTGTTTTCCCTTCCTCCTCGTTTCTTGTTTTCTATCACATGTTTTTTTCTTTTTTTATATTTTTTGTAGCAACAATATCAATTAATAAAATGAGTCGAGATAGTTACACATTTTTTTAATGTAAAATTGAATGTAACATTGTTTTTTTTATATGTTGTATTTGTACTCACCTTTTAAAAAAATAAGAAAAAATACAGGACCAAAATGAGTGAGATGAGAAGAAAAAGTCGATCAAAGAAGAGGGTATACGACGCGATGCGTGTAAGTATGTGAATGAGGCAAAAAATACTGTCAACATAGAAAAGTGTGGCAATCGGTTCTCTTTGCTTTCCCACAAAAGTTAAACTGCGTCATTATGTGTATGTACATAATATGTAAATGATTTAATTTGAAAAATGTACTGAGAGACCAAAAACTTCCAAATGGAAACGAGCCAAAACTGGCGACAGAAATGGCAATCGATAAAAGGGGTAGGTACTTATTTACAAGTTAAAGGAAGATCAATGCAAATGTTTGATTAACATAAACCGTTCAGACAATTATGCAAATAATTCGTGAACAATAATAAAATCGATTGTTGACGATTGAACAGATAAACATTAATTTTTATAACCCATACACCACAACTAACGATTACAATTTAGTTGAATTTATAGTTTGTTATTTACCGTATCTTTGGGCACCATTATATATTATGTAAGTATAAATAACTTCGTACTACTGTTTCTTTTAAATAATACGTCGTTAAAAAAGTTTTTTAAATTGACAATCAACCATTATGTAAATAAATTTTCAATTTATTCAATACGTTTAAAATGTCAAATTTCGATATGACACATCTTTAATAAATGTTTGTTAAAACAAACAGAATTAATTATTCATTTTAATTCATAAGTTGTCATCAATATGGTTATTTTGATTGAATCAAATTATGTAAATAATTAAGTATTTTATTTTCACTAGATGTTTCTATAGGGTTTTCATTCAAAATCAACAATTATTCGCACATTGTAAAAAAATATAAATATTTTTTTAAGATAACTGGGGAGTAAAATTTAGAAAGACTCTTTTTTTAAATTTTATTAACTTAAAAAAAGATTTAAATTAAATTTAGGCTCTGAAAACAGTTAAAGAAGAAGATAATCATTTCTCATACCTATTCAAGTTAATTCTACAGGAGAGCAGTGAAGTACTAGAATCTATATATTGAACCAGGGTACGGAAAGTCAGTGAAATAACCATTACATATTTCATAATCTACCTCCCGAATAAATTGACATTTAAATTCTGTTAATCTATAACCCTTCAAGTATATGTTTGAATTTTCGTTTAGGTAAAAGTCATTTGTAATTTGTTGCATGGTGAGTAAGCGGTAATTCGATCGTTCCCAAAATCAATTTACTCGAGTTTTGATTGTAACATAATAGGAGCACAGCAATGCAAGAATATACAATACAATACATTATTGTGTAGGTATTATGTATCCAGTACCCAGTGTAGAAGCAACGTTTGTAAAACGATTAATGGTTTGATTTATTTGGCGGCCAATACAGATTGGATAATACCACCATCGTCTGCTGTCTCCCTGATACAATAATAATACATGGTGTCCCAAAAACTGTAAACATAATTTGATGAGCACAATAAATTATGTTCAAATTTATAACCAATTTTATCTAAACGTTGCTGATAACGCATTTAATGAGAAATTTCATTGCATTCTTCAGTTTCCGCCTTCAGTTGATCGACTGTTGCCGGTTTTGAAATGTTAATTGACATTATTTTTGATGAGTCGGTAACAGAATAAAACCATTGGCGCGATAGTGCTGGATAGTGCAAGGGGCCATTCGTTGGCACCTCTCCGCCCAATCCATCTGTCCAGTGTATTTTATGGAGATTAGCATCTCCAAAAGTATCTCCATAATATATACTCCACCTTACTGTTTGCTGTTTATGATTGTTCTAACGATCATCCTTAAATTGCTCACGAATACACGTGCATTAAACGAACGTGTGTTTACATTATTTCGGGACACCCAGTACAACAAATACTTTGTTCCGTCTACTTTATTCAATAGACTCTCTCACACATGGAATTACCGACCCAACCAACACTTCATACATGTCATAGTTTTGTTCATACATTCATTTGATAAACAAAACAAAAATAATACTGTACCTAAAGCTTATAAAATAACACAGTAGGTAAATTTATAAATTTAAAGTGAATGCATTATGATGTTTAAATTAAATTTACAAAAGATGAAGAGTCTGAAAAATGTTTAATTCCACAGAGTAAAGAAAAAAGTATTTGAATACCTTTGCATTAAGTAGGGTACAGACAATAGTTTCTACATAATACCTACATGAAATATTTTGCATATTGGCATGAATAAATATTTATGTGGTTCGGATGATAGCAAGGATTTGAATTACTTGACGTGGTATGAGACAATAGGACAGCAATACAATCAATATTTGTTCCGATTAGTTCAAAATACTTTCAATTCTCTACATTTTTGACAGGCGTTTTCTGTCGAGGAGTACTCAATACTTATCCTTACAACGAAAGTAAGTTGGCATACAAGACTTACTTTCATTTTTGGAATACCTATTAGTATGTTTTTAATACAATTTATCTTTATATGGTAAATCCCTAAAGGAATGGTAACCGGGTTCTGACTGATTCCAACAAATTGTTATAAACAACTCTCTTTCCCAATTTTGTAATTTTTTATACTTTGTGACGAAGTATTTCTGCCTCTTTGCTCTGCAAGATTTAGTAATCCTGGAAATCATTTTCGTGCAAGCCCACATGATTAACGTATCAACCTTCTGCTCAGACGCTGTATACAAATTTGCTAGCTATATATCAATTGCTGATTTAAAAGCTCGCGTAAGCATAAATTATTATCAAAGTATGTACGTCCCGCTTCCAACGTATCCCATTTCGAAAAAATAGATGTTATGTTTTCTAGTCACTAATGAATCGCCAACCCATGCAGTTAAAATAGTCTATAAATCATTTTGGTGGGACATATGTTTGCTAGACTATTTCTTCGCTCGTTTTCTCAGAATACAACATGGTGGTTCAATAAACTATGGACACGACTCATTATTGAAAGACGTTAAATTATTACATTCTGTTTATCACAATGCAAAAAATCTAAAGTTCTTTGACGTTGGACATGTGTTATGAGGAATACCTCAGGATGTATGTCAGTTTTATTAATAGTTGGAGATTCTTATAACGTGTTAATGTTCGTATAAGTTATAGACTATAATAGAGTGGATCTCTGACATTTCAAGTGTTTGATGTCTCTACATTATTAGTAAACATCGAAAATTAAACTCCGATAGTGGCACTAGTCATTATGAATTTCGTTCAAAATAACGAATCGTCAGTCAAATGCCACTTTTTAAAATGTATTGGTAAGTATATTTTTGTGACGAATTCAATCTTTCCTTACAGTTCAAATATTTTAATAATAAGTACATGAAATCACATGAGAGAAAAATAAGAATTTATAAAGTGCCGTTTAGTGATACAAGATCACTCCAAGGGCGCTATAGCTTATTTGTAAGCTATACGAAACAAAGCGGTCTTACTAAGTCTACCGAAGGTGTTCAATGCTTTGAGCTTCACGTATGTCGTGGGGCAATTTATTCCACTTTAAAGGCCCGTTCACGCTGAAACTGCGATCATAGAAAGCCGCCTTATTTACTCTGTCCAATTGTTTTAAAGAGTCGGTACTCTATGATCCAGATGATTCTTTCATTCTTTTGACACAGTTCTTGAGTGTAGTGTGGAGCCAAATCGTTCAGAGCCTTAAACACCATCAAGCATACCTTATAGTCTACTCGTTCTGGACATTTTAACCTGTATAGTTCGTTAAGGAGAGGTGTTATGTGACATCTTTTGTATGCTCCATATATCAACCTCGCAGCTGCGTTGACAATTGAACAAATAATAAGATAATTGAACGAATTTTGTTGATTTTGATTAATAAAATCGTTCATTATGAATGAATACATGAAATCTGCAACATTACTATACAGAAAATTCATCTACTTTGCATCCGTTCATACGATTTATAATCTATCAAGCTGATATTTGAACAAACCAACAAGAATATGACAATTGAACGAATTTCGTTGATTTTTATTGATAAAATCGTTCATTATGAATGAGTAGGTACATGAAATCTGCAACACTAATATACAGAAAATTCATCTATTTTGTATCCGTTTATAAAAATATCATTATTAAAATACCATACATTCGTTGTACATAATTACCAGTACATCATGAAGTTGTAGAAAATTCACATTTGAAAATTATTTTAATTTAAACCAAATAAAACGTCTATAATCAACGGGCGACCTTGGATAAAAGGATTTTATCCGCGCAGTATGACGTAATGAGTCCCGTATAAATGCAGTTGACTTTTTGACATATCTCATGTACTAAAATTCAGACGGATAAATTTAGACGAATCAGAATAGGACATACTATGGCAAATAGTAATTTAACACGCACCCAATAACAATTTACCACATTATAAAGACTAACGATTTTAATCGTCTCACAGTTCCAGACTCAAACAATATTAACTGTGTGTAACTGTGTCTCCACCGGGAATCGAACCCGGGATTTTGGGATCAGCAGTCAGCAACCGCATCAATTGAGCCACGAAGGCCGAAGAATTTTGTAATAGAGCAAAAGCCAGTGAATGCCAGACTTACGTTTCTGTATAAAGGCTGTTTTTTTCCTGTGTAAGGATACCACAGCAGGTAGGTACCAACGTTTGGATAGTATGAACTCTGAATACTGGTGACTTTCATAACAGCCTTCAAAGTGTGAGAAATAGGTATTTTATCATTAAATGACATTGGTAAATTTAGGTCCCGAGTGAGGCTGTTATTGGTGTAATTGACTAAGGCGTAAATTGTAAAATCTTCGAGGTTATTTCTATCCACCTATTCCCTCTCCATTCCTCTTCAAAAGAGGTTTGTACGTTTGTAAATCAAGCTACTTATTGGATTGAACAAAATCATTAGGGAACTTTACTTGTTTTGTATGTATATAAATTGTATTGTATGTTTTCCTACAAATTGTTTTTAACTATCTGTTTCCAGAATAAAATAAAATAAAATAAAGTTTTCACAACATGTCACACTTCAAGTATCTGGGATCCGTATTGACTAGTAATGCCCAAGTGGATGAGGACTTTAATCATCGTACAAGTACAGCATGGTTGAAATAGAGATCTCTTTTTGGCATACTCTGCGAAGTATATAAAACAGTGGTAAGACCTACAGTGTTGTACGGCGCAGAGTGCTGGACAATATCCAAAATGCTTGAGCAACAGTTGCATACAACTGAAATGAAAATGCTGCGCTGGGCAGGTGGTGTAACACGGATAGACAGAATCCGCAATGAGTATGTCAGAGGGTCATTCAAAGATTCACCGATAACTAAAAAACTGAAAAAAGCAGGATGAGATGGTATGGTCACGGTATGCGCAGAGATGAAAATTATTCAGTAAAGAAAGCGCTCAACATCCCAGCTAGACCTAGAGGTAGAGGCAGACCCACGGCAAAATGGTGGTCCAGTATTGAAAAGGAGCTGGCGCCTCAGAGTGTTCCCATTGTGACAACCCAGGACAGAAGATCCTGGCGCTTACGTACAAGGAGGCCCGACCCTGGATAAACCGGGATAGAGGGGCAAGAAAAAGAAGAGGAAAGTAAACACAACATGTATGGCACAACCTGTAAAGAAAAAAAATGTATTAAACTTATACCAAGATCTTTTATTGATGGATATAAGAGGAATTATGTAAATTTCTATCAATAATTATCGGTCGATAAACAAAAATTAGTTGTGACTATTGTAAAAAATACTACATATAACAGACGAAGAAACTAATTATTAAAGATGAATATGAAGATAATAAATTACGATTCAAAATCGATTTAACTAAGTTTGGCTGAAGAATTTAATATGTCGATGTTATCAGCTCTTTTTCAATTTAGTTCTGTGACGTATAAATTTCATTTCAGAAACGTAGAGAGATCATTGGCAGATGTACAAGATCCAAGAGATCTGAATTTGTTTCCTATAGATTCCTCGTATTGCGCTTATTTGAAGTATGATAATATAACCCACTCTAATTATGAAAACAAACATACCGACAACAGGAAATTACTTTAAAAGCTAATTTTATTATTCTTGGTAAAACAATTCCGGTATCGTGAATATATTTTTCTTAAAAGATCTTTGATCTCAAGGTTTTATATGAAAAGACATCTCTTTTTGTAGTACCTATATTTTCCTTGAATGAACTGGCAACAAACAATAACGGTGCAAATACATTTCTACTTGTATACGAGAATATATATTATAAAGAAGGAGTGCTTTTCCGAAATCAGTAGTGTTATTTTAAAATCAAATATAGCGAAGTATAAGCACCTCAATAGGGAACATTCCTTTTTTTCTTTTACTTAAAAAAATGCTACAAAAAATAAAAGAAAATATGGTTAAATTTTTATTTTTTTATTTGCCCTATAAAGCTTTTTATAGCAATTTGAAAAACGTATTTTGAATTACGCTCTAAAACGGTTCATTTGAGTCGTGAAATGAGTAACTTAACACATCATAGTGGATGTATTTTTCAAATGCATGTCATACATTTTGTTCACACTTGTTCATTTTCTTTAGGGACATTTTCTGATTGTTCTGTAATAAATCCCGTGTTGTTTTTATCGATAATTGAAATGGAAATAATTATAGTATGTGAAAACACTCAGTGAAACGCTTCACGCTATTGACAATAAGTCAAAATGAATTATCCATTTTTATGTGTGGCGTCATAAAGAATCAACCAATGACAGACTGTTTTTAATTTTGATGAAAAATTAATTTTTATTAGTTTGTTATGCCCGAAAAAAATATTGCCGAAAAACATTGATTTTTATTATTATCACGGCAACATTTCTGAAAGCAGCTAGCGCTCGTTGCGGGCAAGCAACGGAACTTGCAGCTAGCACGCGCTATGGCACGCGCTCTCTTGACAACCAACGCTCGCAGTGTGAACATCTATCTTGGCATCTGACATTTAGTATTGTAAACATCTTTTTTGATTGAACGGCTGTGGTAAACGAACGGAACGACGCCGTCATCGGTCGACACGCGCGTCCCGATGGCGGCCATATTTTCAAGAGCAGAGGAGGTCTGTGTGACAGGACCCGTCACGCGCATGGACGCTGATGGTGCCCCAGAACCAAGATGAGGGCATCAACAGGACAGGAGGTTGGAGGCAGAGCGCAGTGTGGAGCCACCGCGTAGGGAACGCGGCGGCTCGCAGATTGGACCACGAGGGGCAATCCGTGTCGTCTGGGGCGTCGGTTCGCCTCCGGTGAGGCCCCAGCTGGTATGCCACCTCTGTCGAGATGCGCCGTCATAGCGTGCCGTGGGGCACAGAGCCAGCCATGGGTGACGATCTGGAGGAGGAGAAGAAGAAACCACGCCGGACACGAGGAAGACCTGCTAGCCTGACGCAGAGGCTGGGCCCCACCGAACTACAGTCACCACGTGGAAGACAGTGACATGCCTGGAGGAAGGATGTCGCTGTACCCTGGGGCGGTATATTCTGGTCGACGTCTTTTCGTATGTTCGCGTGTGTTTGACAGTTCGTTTCGGTAGATGCCACGTGTTTCTGTTTTATTTATTGTTGTGTTTGTTTTTTTTTTATTATTTAACTGCCATGGACCAACTAAACTGATATTTTGAATAAATGCGCCGTACTACTACAATTTCATAGTGTCACCATCATTTGTCTCCTTTTCTTCCCCACACCTTGGCTTGATGTTTCCTCGTGGTAGACGAGAGGTCTCATCAAGTTAAATTGTTAATTACTGTATTTTAGTATTTTAGTGATCGCCGTTCTTTTTTTACCTCTAAATCATTCTTTTTTATTCATATCCCTCACACGTGCATGTTCTCTATTATACGTTATCATAGACAACCACTAATCTACTATCAATAAAATAATCCACAGAATTAAACTGGTACTTTCTTTGCACGGGGTGCAAAGAAAGTGTTTATTTATGTTTTGAAATTCTTTGAAAATATACTATTGAATTATAATATATGACATATTGTTGTTGATTGGGGTGAACGTTTGTGAATATTAAAAGTTATAAGCGAAACATACATAGATCAAATTGACGAGCTCATAGATTAATCAAATTGAATTTCCACAGAAAAAGACGAGTGAATAGATAAATACAAATCGAGTACAGATGTGTATGTATACAATAATGTCAAATGTAAATGACTCGGTAATATAAAAGGATTATCCATTGGATCAAGTCCAACCAAATACATATATATTTATATGGCCATGACATCATTGAAAAGGGTTAAATTGTAACGACATCGCACAAATTGAATTGAATTCCTAGACATGAATTAGTTGTATTAGGTGGACATTTTCTTTCATAATATCATTAAATAAAATGTCTACGATGAAAATTATAATTCATCTCAATTCTCAACTCGGTAAACTTTAAATACAAAAATATCGTCACGATTTTCGTATTCGCTATTCTCCAAAACGGTCCAACCGATTTTAACGAATTTTTGTAAACGTATATTATTGTTTTAAAGATAGGATAGTTTTGGATGATATTGAGATCTAAAAAAATATTTGCATAATTATTTTTTTATATAATTCGGATTTTTCATATAAAAATACATAACCAAAAACATTTGAATGACGTACAAATGTTTTGACTAATTTTAAACTAAACACCTTTGAAATTCGAGGTTAGGAAATGATTTATGTAGTATTTGCATTTGATAACATTTTTCAAATAAATTAGATTTCTCAACATATTATTTACGTAATTGTATGATACTTACTATTTTTAATGCTAGGTACTTGTTATTGTTTGTGTAAAAATGACCTGGCTTGTTTTTTAATGTCTAGTGGTCTGTGGCAGAACGTCTACGCGGATCCACTATTTACATCCATTGATTTATTTTTCAAAAATATATTCCTTAGTACCTACATGAGATTTGCAATTCATCTATTTTTTATTTCTTCTTTCTTTGGGATTCGTAATTCATCTTTTTTATCGTTATTTTTTGTTAAATCAGGAATAACTTCATAAAAAATATGAGGAACAATGAAGACGAAAGAAAAATATATTCATTCAGTAGAAAAATAGGAAAATCTGGCAACTACAAAGAATGAGGTTTATGACCCGACGTTGACTGTTAATTTAATCACTTTGTTATTTGCGTAACATTCACTAGTTGTAAAAATATTGTTGCAAAAGCAGGACGTACAACATTCAGTTCTGTGCCACATTAAAAGACTTTTTCTTGTTGGTTGATATATTCAAAAAAGGTATTTTCACTTATTCTTAATAGGTAACCTTTCAATTGAAATCGATTTGTTTGTGTACGTTCATGATGTAAGTAAATGAAAAAGTACCTACCTATATTATTATACGTTTCTTTATCACTTATATTATCAATTTAATTTAAAAAAATGAATATCAATTATTTAATATAGTTATGTATTTGCAAAAATAATTAACATGTATGTATTTATATTAGATACTATTGTTATTTTTTATTATCAATATCGAGTGTAGAAAAAATACACCAGTATGTAATTTATTGATATCTATATCTATGTATTACAAATAGATATAATATCAGTTGTAAGTATATTAATAGATAACGGTAATGCATATTTTTACAGTATTTTTATGCCAAGGTTATAAATAACGAACATCACGCCTCCAATACAATATTTTCAATATAAATGTAATTAAAATAATGCATTACAATAACAAGAAATCATTTAATTAATTAATTAATTATGTTATTATAAATAAATTAAAATATTGGAAAGATACTCGCCATTGTTTTTCAGCGAAGGAGAATAAAAAAAACACATAGTGCATTACGAGTCTGATACAATTTTAGCATCAAACAAAAAAAATATGAGCTGAATTTACAAATACGGAGCGTTTAGCGAGTAAATTGTGAAGGCATAACGGAAAATCCTTAGGTATATATTTATTCGTGAAATTGTGTTGATTCGAAAGAAATTTAACAGTTTTAAAAGTCTACAGCAAATTTAAAAAATAATAATTAAAAATATTTATATACATGAATGGGTTAATCTTTAATCATATGTATGGCACAAAAGTCGGTATTTTAAAAAAATATCTTGGTGAAAATAATAATTTGGGGTAAAAAAAATATTCAACAATATGTATAGTACACTTTTTTTATTTTATCAGTACTTTTTACTCTAACCAACGAGTTGATTTATTTTCCATATATAATGATTAATTTATTCTATAATAATATTATATGATCTGTCAAAACTATTGAAAATTTGCCTGGAAATATTACCTGGAAAATTTAAATGTTTTGCAGCATAAGCTTTTGAGTAAATGCTGCACTATAATATATGAGCTTATGGTTTTAGTGCACCCATTGAATATACATATAGTGCGTTCGGGCCTGATATTAAAAAAAATCCCTTATGGTAACAGAATGCGAAATACGAGTGGATAATTCATGAAGTACTAGAACAAGTGGATGAATATTTGTATTTAGGAAGTGTGTTTCAGCGTGATGGAAGATTGGAAAAGGACATAGAAAGAAGGGTAGGCAACAAATAGAGTGACCGGTGCATTAAAAACAATAAAGGCTGACCCAATTATCTCAAGGCCAGCAAAGCTCGCTGAGCAAAATGCATTAGTCGTTCCAACAATAATGTATGCAAGTGAGACATGGACATATTGCCTTAAACAAAAAAAAAAAAAAAAGTGAGACATGGACATGGCAGAAGACGTATGAAAGTAAAATTAACGCTATGAAATGAGGTCACTAAGACGAATGTGTGGTAAAACAATATATGATAGGGACAATATAAAGAAATGTGGATATTAGACAAGAATGCAAGATTGAGATGGATATTGTGAGTAGAATGGAAATATATGCTCTGCGGTAGTTCGGACATGTAGAAAGAATGAACGATGCACGCCTGACTAATAAAGTAAAAAATGCTGAAAAGAGTGGATTGAGAAGTAGGGGCCGGCCGAGAAAGTGTTGGCATGATCATATAAATGAGATTTTGAAAGATGGTAATGTACGTACGTAGTCAGAATAATAGGAGAGCATGTATGACGCGATGCATAAATGTAGATGAAACAAAACGTGTATGATAATATAGGTGTGATGTATGAACACTCAAAAAACACACCTTTTTTACCAAAAAATTGTGCCTTCTCATATAATTAAGATACGCTTACAAGGCGAACGCGATAAAAAAATAATTTTAATGTATTTTTATCGTTTTTCGTTGATATTTTGCATCGCTGCATAATAAAAGTGCACTTGCACATAAAATGCAGTTTGTTTGAACTCGTATATACATATATACATAAGTAGACACTAATTCAGTCTGCACTGAAAATATGTACATAAGTATATTATGTATACACGTATAATATTGCACTGATAACGGCATTTCTTTGCTTTACAACTGTAAGGTATATGATAGTTATAGTATGAGTAATAACATGCACTTTTCAAGCAAAGTCAGCGAACAGATACTTATCATAAATGACAGAATAAGCATTATTTTCTTCGTCAAAAAATAGTTTGCATTTTCTCCTATTTTTTACTCATTACGTCTACATAATTATCTTTACATTTTATTTAGAGCATTAAATCCCCAACTTCATTCCTTCGTTCATACATACCATCACGGCATATCCCACAATGTGGAGTAACCAGCGACTGTGTGCGGTTGTGCATTTCCTCATTGAAAGTAGCAACACACGAGTGCGCTAGAAATACATGTTTCGAGGTGATGATTTCAGAAATTTTGTTATATTTTGATTTTTAGCTGACACTCTTTACTAGGAACTAGAATTATTTGCAGAAATTTTGGAACACTACGAACTGATAATTTGCCCATCGAAAATTCACTGACCTTAAAATGTAATACGTACATTCGTAATTATTTCCACAACAAAGTAAATTTATTGTTCTTTTACGTAAATATACGAATATGATTATACGGGGCCAACAAACTTTAAAAACTAAAATTTCTAAAAAACTTTTGAAATAATATAGGTAACGTGTTTAAAATGAATTTTACATCACGAAACATAATCACATAGACATCACAATCACGTCTTGTCCCTAATGGGTAAGTGGCACATAAATAACCAAACATCGCTTTTTTGTGCCTAAATATTGTGTATAATTTTTTGACAGGTGTAAAAACAAGAAGATTTATATAAGGCGTAATTCTTTTCTAGGAAATTAAATATATATTTTTTTTTACTTTATACGTAGTCAATATTAAAACCCAAATCCTATTAAAAGATTAATTTTACTGAAAAAAACTTAATTTTATAAATACGTACCTACATAGCTCATAACTAATCAAATCACTATCACTGCTATGAAAAATTATTACAAAACTAAATCATACCTTGATGTCGATTATATAAACTCGATACAATAAATCTCAAAACACCATCAAAACAATCACACACAGAAATGTTTTCACTAGATACTTTTTTATAAAATCCAATTCAGAAAAATGAAGCAAAAAAAAAACACACGTTGTAAACAATTGTGACGTTAGTTTTCGATAAGCGCGCGATGTTTTCGTTTTACTGTGTAGACCGCCTGTACTCGCGTTTAACGCATTCAACGTCTGTCGCTCGACTGAATGAGCCGATATATCGTCCACCTTTTATGTATGAAAAGATCCCATGTTAAAACCACTTTGACAGTTCAGAGTCGTAGAGGTAATGTTGTGTCGGGTAAAAATACACACCTAAAGATATGTACGTGTACTGTGTAGTATTGTTTAATATAAACACACACTGACCATGTCTGCATGCATGCCCGTGGAAGCTGTGCGTGTTATCAGATGCACAACTTTGGCCCAGACGATCGGCAGCTAGAGGCACACAACATATATTATAATATTTACCTACCAACATACTTTTGCCGACATGTTTACAACAGTCCAGGATAATCAAAGACGCATGAAGGTCTCCGGAGTTATTCTGTCGTTTTGTCCTTGAACTTGGCTCAAATTTTATCCACATACAAAGGTACTCGTTTTCATTCATCTTCTAGGTACATATATACACACATATATGGATTATCAATATTCGAGCTACGCGATTAGACCTATGAAAATTGTTATAGATAAACAGTTTGTTTACATATAGGTAATAATAGAAATAGATTTATTTTAATGTATATAGATCGTAGAAACATACTTAAATTAACATACAATGTAGATCCGTGGCACAGTTTTTAGGCTTTTGGCTAATGTGTGGGTGACCTGGGTTCGATCCCCAGCAGAGGAGAAATTTATTTAGATTCGTTTCTCACGCAAATATTGCTTGTCTGGGCTGGAAACACTGGATAGTCGGAAAAAATTGCCATACGGCAATAAACTTACCACTTGCGCAGAGTGCATGGAAGTGTTTAATTATAATTAAGTATTAATTATTTGTCAATACAGAAGGTGGATAAATTATTACATACACACATACCATCACGGCATATCCCACAATGCGGGGTAACCAACGACAGGTGTGTGGGTGTGCATTGCCTTATTGAAGGAAGCGCGGCACGTGCGTGTATGCCCACACACAAATCTCGTCTCATCTTAAAGTAATATTTTCGATAACCCCCGAAAACGACAATAATAGAAAAGAATGGAAGCACTATTCTAAGAAGGTAATAAAGATAAAAGATAAATTGATATGGCAATAACAAAAAAACATACTAGTGATAAACAAAAGTAGGTACAGCAACTTAATTTTAAAAAATAAATACTAGTGATTAACAAAATAAGTACTGTATCTAAATATTTAAAAAATATACCTACTAGTGATTTATAACAATAGGTATAATTTTGGCCAAATATCTTGAACGAGCTTCCGGTTGCGTAGAGCGCAAATTTTTGTCTCTTATCTTCGTTGGTTTACGTGCAAATCCCCTTCCTTCTCGGCTAAAAGTTCAAGATGTTTGGCTACAACTAATCCAACTGTCGATTTGTTCAGGAGAACTTTGTTCTCTTAACATATCGACAATGTATCAAGCCAGAATACGCGAGAATTGTATGGAGAGGTCTACTTTTTTCATGGATTTTCCAACTTTGAAGTCAAAAAACACCAACTTAGAGGCTTCGCAGCATATATGTTCCATACACGGATTTACTCAGAATTCGGAGTAGAACATTTCGTGTGTCTGTGTGTCTGTGTGTGTGTCTGTGTGTCTGTGTGTGTGTGTGTCTGTGTGTCCGTCCCCCCCTTATAACTTTTGATCCGCTCAATTTACAGAGCCTAAAATTTCAGAATATATAAACAGTTACAGGCCTACAAAACTTTTATACTCGGAATTTTGAATTTTTGTTTCAGTCAGGGGTTATCAACTTTTGAATTTTTATTTTATTTTTCCATATATCTCAGAAACCATAAACGGTAGAACGCTGAAAATTGGTACAAACATAGACAAATACAAAATCTCAAATTAGTTTTTTCAAAAAAATTCCAGGGTTTCTCAAACATTTTTTATTAAGAAAAATATTTTTTTTATGATAAATTTATGAGTTTAACTGCCTATATTTCCAAAACTTTTACAATTATCGAAAAAAGCCGAAACACCCCAACTAGATAATTTAATTTTCTATAAAAAATATTAACATTGTAGAAGAAGATCTCAATTTTTTTTTAACAATTTTTTTAAAAATTGAATTTAGTGACGACATCGCTTCATACATTTTGTATGGCAGTCGCCTATACACAATATGTAAGAAGACTTAATAGTTTGTTACTTCATCTCCAAACATACATACATACCATCATGCAATTTGCATATTCTGGGTAGGAAAAAGGATCTTCTTCCATACTATCCTATCTTGACATACAAAAATGGGCGGCTCCCCATTTTTGGTTAATAATTACAGACCTATTGCCCTCATTCCGCAAATAGCAAAAATTTTTGAAAAAATCATTAAAACACAATTAATGCGATACCTGGAAAAATACAATAAACTATCTAATAATCAATTTGGGTTTAGGTCAAATTTGGGGACTGAAGACGCATTATTTACACTAACAAAATACATAAATGAAAAACTGGATACTGGAAAGAAAGCACTAACAATATTTTTGGATCTAAGAAAGGCATTTGACACTGTTAACCACAATATCCTTTTCCAACGAATGACTAAAATGGGTATAGAAGGCAGGTGTCTCTCTCTAATGCAGAGCTATCTAAATAAAAGGGTACAAAAAACCAAGATTGAAAACACTTATAGCTCGCAGCTTGAAGTCATCCATGGCGTTCCGCAAGGAACAGTTCTCGGACCGACCCTGTTTTTAGTTTATATAAATGACCTTTGTAACGCAAACATCCCCGGTGAATTGTATTCATTTGCTGATGACACATCAATTACTGTAAGTGGTCAAACTTGGCCAGAAACTTATGAAAAAGCAGACAGGTGTTTAAGACATGTAAAATCTTGGCTTGATAAAAGTTTACTGACTCTAAATTGTGAAAAAACATTTTACATGCCATTTTATAGTACTCAAAGAACTGCGCCTAACTGTGACGACTCTCTCGCCATGCGATTTCATAGTTTAAACTGTAATAACGATTGCTATACATGTGCAGAAGTGAAAAAAGTGAATCATACAAAATATTTAGGGATCATTATTGATTCACATTTAAGATGGGATATGCATGTCGATTACCTTTCAAAAAAAATAAGATATCTAGTTTATGTTTTTAAGAGGATGGAAGGTATTGTCAAAACTGATATTATCAAAATGACTTACCATAGCTTAGTACAATCTCTTTTATCTTATGGTATAATTGCTTGGGGAGGAGCTTTGAGTTGCTACACAAGGCCCCTAGAGATTCTTCAAAAGACAATTATTAAAAATATATATCGAAAACCATTAAGGTATCCTACATTACAACTCTTTGAAGATTCCAAACTTTTTGACTTAAGAAAACTCTACCTATTACAGTGTCTAAAATACATACATAAAAGGTCTCATCTTTTTCAAATAAAAACGCAGAATAGAGTCAGTCAACGGCTAAATCATGTGTATAATGTCCCAAATTGCAAAACAAGAAAGACTCAAAGACATGCTATGTTTGTGGCTCCAAGAACATTCAATAGTTTAACAAATCATCTGAAAAATATAAAAAGTCATTTGTCATATGTTAAACAAATAAAATGTTGGTTAAGAGATAAATGTGAAGTACAGAAAATATTGTTATAATTTTTATATGAAATTTATATGCATATTTTTTTTATCTATATCTAAAAATATTGTTTTACATGTTAATTTAAAGTGATTTTTTTTCCTCTCTTTATTTGTGAATTCTTATTATGATATATTTTCCTCCTTATAGTATTTTTATTTTGTTATATCATTCTACTACCTCATATGTTATTATTATTATTTATTAATTTTTTTTTTTAACTGTTTTTTAGTTCAAAACACCTACGTATTTTTTTCTTTTCCTCTGTATTTTTATTTTGTTTTTTCTACTTCTTTTTTACTTGTTTCTTTTAATTAATTCATATTTCATAAAGTTAAGATACATTTTTATTTACTTTCTATATTTTTATTTATTGATTGTTGTGTATTGTTATCCGATATATGTGTGTATTTTTATATTTTCATGAACATATAATTTGTTATTTTATTTAAGTATCTGTTTGTATGATTTTTACGAGTTTATTGGGTGAACGGGGAATAAATGTATTTGACTGCAACATACATAGTTTAGAACCGAGCAACTGACGTTGCTTATTGTTGTGAGTCGCCTGATACATTTGTGGGTACTGTATTCATGGTGTTGTGGCCAGTACATTTTTGCCTCGTTCAATGTACCTGTTTTTATTTTATTGCATTATTTAGCATTTATTTTATTGCATATAATTTTTTAATCTGGTTCACTTCACTCTTGTTATAATTCATAATATTTTAGATACATTTAATTTTTTTCATTTGTTATGGGCACGTACATATTATATAAAGAATATATTTGTTCATAATAATATCAACTGTAAATATATTTCTTCTTTTTCACTTTTTAATATTTTATATTAAACATATGTTTATATTAAGTAGATATAAAAATCTATTTTTTTATATTTATATTGTATACCCACACACAGGCATTGCCTTTGTGGGAATTTTGGTATTCAGTAATTGTTATTTGTAATTTTCTTTGAATTTTTTTTGTATTTTTTTCTGTTGTTTATTTAATTTTGTAAAATGTGCCAAAATTAAAATAAATAAATAAATAAATAAAATACCTACATATGTTGTATAGAAAACAAAATATCTGAAAATATTCAATAATTTGTATCTATGGTTTTATAGTTTGGTACATATTCTTCAACTATACATACTATCGCTATCGACAGTTGGATCTCATGTGTTACATGCAACTAGTATATATGCTGTAACTTAATCCAACTGTCGATTTGTTCAGGAGAACTTTGTTCTCTTAACATATCGACAATGTATCAAGCCAGAATACGCGAGAATTGTATGGAGAGGTCTACTTTTTTCATGGATTTTCCAACTTTGAAGTCAAAAAACACCAACTTAGAGGCTTCGCAGCATATATGTTCCATACACGGATTAACTCAGAATTCGGAGTAGAACATTTCGTGTGTCTGTGTGTGTGTGTGTCTGTGTGTGTGTCTGTGTGTCTGTGTGTGTGTGTGTCTGTGTGTCCGTCCCCCCCTTATAACTTTTGATCCGCTCAATTTACAGAGCCTAAAATTTCAGAATATATAAACAGTTACAGGCCTACAAAACTTTTATACTCGGAATTTTGAATTTTTGTTTCAGTCAGGGGTTATCAACTTTTGAATTTTTATTTTATTTTTCCATATATCTCAGAAACCATAAACGGTAGAACGCTGAAAATTGGTACAAACATAGACAAATACAAAATCTCAAATTAGTTTTTTCAAAAAAATTCCAGGGTTTCTCAAACATTTTTTATTAAGAAAAATATTTTTTTATGATAAATTTATGAGTTTAACTGCCTATATTTCCAAAACTTTTACAATTATCGAAAAAAGCCGAAACACCCCAACTAGATAATTTAATTTTCTATAAAAAATATTAACATTGTAGTAGAAGATCTCAATTTTTTTTTAACAATTTTTTTAAAAATTGAATTTAGTGACGACATCGCTTCATACATTTTGTATGGCAGTCGCCTATACACAATATGTAAGAAGACTTAATAGTTTGTTACTTCATCTCCAAACATACATACATACCATCATGCAATTTGCATATTCTGGGTAGGAAAAAGGATCTTCTTCCATACTATCCTATCTTGACGTACATACCTACATATGTTGTATAGAAAACAAAATATCTAAAAATATTCAATAATTTGTATCTATGGGTTTATAGTTTGGTACATATTCTTCAACTATACATACTATCGCTATCGACAGTTGGATCTCATGTGTTACATGCAACTAGTATTTAAAAAATATATTGACAAGTGATTAATAACTAAATATTTGTATTACCGTGTGAAAAATTATATTTAACGTGCCGATAAAGACATACGTACCAAGATTGTGCTTATCAATAGAGTTATTTGTCATTTTTGATAACGATAAATTGCAGAATTGCAGTTTATTTATAACCCAACTCTTCTCATGGCGAGAAAAAGGCGTAATATCGTTTTCGAAGAAACGGCAAAAGAAAATTGAACTGATGTCACCACCACCCGCTCTACATATGGGAACTGTGAACGGCCCCTTCACAGAACGCTAACAGCATTTGATATATAATATTGCTTTTCGGGCAATTAACAGGATACCATACCAACTGAGCCACGAAGGCCGACAGACATACACAGAATAATGAACACTTCCTTGCATCCTGCAGGTACAAGTGGCGAGTTATTTATCAAGTGGCAATTTCGTACAACTAACCAATGTTTCCTACTTAAAAATAGTAATAATCCTATTCAAAATTTAGATGGGTGGTGGCAGAGCGGTTAGCGCGCTGGGTTAGTAATCCAGTGGTCACGAGTTCGAATCCTGCCACGACCGACCTTCGTTCACCTACATATATATAGCTGCACAAACATATGCATAATTTAGGGATGTAAGTCATCGTGGATGTTTATGTAGGTACTTGTTGCAAGGACCATTTTTTTTAATTAAAAAAATATCAAGGTGTAAGATTGTCAAGTTAAATCTCCGCTGTAAAAGTAATTGTGGTAGGTACAAAAGCCAAAATTTATGATGCTAGCCAAAATTTATCACCTGCTTCTGATATTAGTTACTTGGCAAACATCCTCTAAAGATAGAGATGTCCACTAGAGCTTGAATATTTGGATCGAAATTAAAATGACAGAGTATTGAAAAATAGCTGTTGTTTATTTTGTTTTTGTATGATTAGCGGGACAGGTGGATTTATTGCGTCAGGTGTGAAGTATTTATACTGTGTTTTAATTTCAACATACATACATAGTTCCAGTGTCAAGAAACTAAACACAAAATAAAAACAATATTATCCATTAAACTGTAGGTTTGTTAATCGACACACAAAGAATTAGACATCAGTGGCGAACATTCGATAAAAACGGATTATTCGAATCATGTTAATTGTATGTTCTCATTGAAATATTATATGTTGCAAATAACAAACAATTACATTGAAATACTTTTTGAAAATACAATTTCCACTTCCAGGTTCCAGACTTACCATATTCAATAAGAAAGCAAATATCAAAAAACCACCCATTAAATCATGATTCATCGAAAACGTTGCTATCTCTCGAGACTATTTTAAATTATTTAGCTATCCTCAGCAGAGGAGAAATTTATTTAAATTAATTTCTCTTGCAAATATTGCTTTTCTGGGCTGGAAACACTGGTTAGTTGGAAGAAATTTCCATATGGCAATAAACTCACTACCTACGCAGGGTGTAAGGAACCTAAACACTACCTAATCTTTTTTACTCCTCAATAACCCAAGCGGATAGTGGGGAGCTATGATTTCGCAATTTTTAATGGCATTTTTATTGCAACTAGTATCATGCTGAGATTGTATTCTGAAAGTTTCATCACAATGTATCTGTGTGTGTGTGCTATGCACAGGGTGTATATTTTACGAAATCGATTATTGACTAAAGTACTCATTCGATTGTTTTCAAAATTGCAAATATGTATATCTAATTCTCGCTTAGACCCCATTAGAATTTGGATGGGTGGATGGCAGAGCGGTTAGCGCGCTGGGTTAGTAATCCAGTGGTCGCGAGTTCGAATCCTGCCTCGACCGATCTCGTTCACCTATAAGACAAGCATTTATGCTTAGTTTAGGGAACGTAGGAAGATGTATATGTACTTGTTTAACAAGGACATATTCATTTTTTATATTAAAAAATTTGAAAGTGACCCCAAGCTCGGGAAACTTAAAATTTCAAATTTTTATTTTCAAATTGGTAAAAAGGCACATCACTTTCACAAAATTGCATTGTAGAGTTATCAAGTTTTCATAATAAAATATTAAAAAAAAAAAAAATTAACGAACTCATTTCATGATAATGCTGAATAGTTGAACACTTTATAGAATGACTTGTTAGTGAGGAGTTTAGCGTTGGCCGCAACCCAATCAATTTTATTTATTTCTTCTGAAATTGTATAATAAATATATTTATAACCAAAAAACAAATATTTTATTATATAAATTTAAACTAAGTATATTTTCTAATACGTTGTAAAGTATATTTTTAATGTATCGTAAAATCGTACATATTTTGCATTAAATTATCGAAATATCATCAAATTAATTCCAAATGTTATTTCCAATTTAATAAATATTTTGAAAAATCGTCTCGTATTTTTAAATTGCAATCCGATGAGAAGTTGTACTACAAACTGATATCGTCTATGTAAAGTGAGTTTTGTTGGTACTTGAAATAGGTAGGTACCTACTCAGCACGTAGTCACGTTATGAAGAATCTGTGGAATTTCTTGTTCAAACATTTCTTCGGTATTTTGTCTCCAAACTTCTTCACTTCGCGCCTTTAAAATATAGACTTTGTTTGAAGATGGATAATAATGTTGAAGTTTTAACAACGTCTGACAATTTTAGTAAATATCATGGCGAAAAATTTGATAAATCACTTTTATAGTGAAAATAAGTGATCTCGAGTAAACATCCGTTTTATGAAAAAGATTTTAAAAACTGAAAATGAAAATAATGAAAGGAACTGGTAGGTACCTACATTAAGAATCTTTTGAGATCACAACCTTATTATTGTTTTAAATTCATTTCATGTCATTTTTTTTAATTACATATACGCAAACATTGGATTTTTTCCCGTCGGGAGTCTAGTGATATTTTTACTGACAAACTTTTTTAACAATTTCTCAATAGATGGCGTTACAAAAAGGTTCCTTCATAGATGGCAATAGGAATATTGTCTTTTTTTCAGGTGAATTGCACATTATTCAAATATATAAAACTTTCAAAAATTACATAAGCTACATAGATAGCTAAATAAAATGAGGGAACTCAATAGGAAGGCATAATTGTTGAACGCTGCGCAAGCGCATAAATTTATCACGTATACCAGCCAATGACAGTTCGTAAGCCCTGTAGGTGCCTTGAGTTCCTGGTTCTTCTATAATATCCCAACTTTGTCTCTATTGATAAGTTAAAAACATGAAATATCGGAACATACCAAAGGATGCCAAAGTTGTCATTCATAACGCAATCGTAGTGCCTACCTTGACGTGTGCAAGTGAAACCTGGACATGGCAGTCGCACGAAAGCAGAATTACATATTACAGCAGAAAAGAGATCGCTTAAACGAATTTGTATGACAAACGATGTATGACAGAGTATGAAACGAGGAAAGAATGTACGATGAAGAAAGATGTATTTAAAAGATAACACATTGAGATGGTTTGATCACTTGGAAAGAAAGAATGATGATCGTCTGGAATGAAAGGTTGGGGCCCTCAAGAAAAGGATGGTATGACCATGTAAACTAAAATCTGAAAGGTGAAATTTGTAAGAAGCGTTAACAACTGCTGACTATGAATGCTGACGAGCCGATGAATGCGTGTCGAGATAAAAAAATGTGGCGGTAGTCACTTTATAGCTTTATATATTAAATGTTATTACTATTAACAAAAAAAATATCTTATAGTATAGTATTGTCTTATAGTATATTTATTGTTAAAACTCGAATACCTTGATGCATTTTGCAGAATTCCTTGATCGATCGATGATTTATTTCATTCCGTAAATAATGTGAATAAACGATAAATGATGGGAGGTTTAAATAAATCGATTAATCTCGATAAATTGCACGGATAACTATCTACCCAACAACCAATCTACCAATTTTCTTTTCTTGGCATTTCTGCACCATTGATCCCGGCTATTAGTATTCGGGTCATACCGCCTCATTGTTTCTCAAAACCATAACTGCCTCGCTGTTTCACGGGGGTGGATTAGATGTTCAAATAATATTTTTATAGGCATAGTCATGGCATAATCGTAGACGTGAACATTATAGTTAATTTATTTATCCTAAGAATTTTTCCTGAGGTTGTTTTTTTTTATAAATCTGAGAGATTTTCAAATAAAACTTTAGAATATGATCGATTATATTGTCAAGACTAATAATATTTTTGAAATTCCGAGAAAGATTATTGGTCCAGAAAACGATAGAACTTCAAGCATTATAATATGACAAACCGAACATTGTACAAGTCATAAAAGTACGTAGACTGCAGCGATTGGGACATGTCAGCCGGATGAATGATGTTCGTATCCCCATAATGATTCCCAATAAAAATTTTGAGGGCAGAAGAAGTAGAGGCAGGCCCAAGCTAATATGGCTGAATGACACAGAAGACGACATAAAGGCGATCAGGTGGGCAAGTCTGTTCAATCGTCGGAATCAAAACCCTAGTGATTACCTATATCATGGATATAATTATCATATAATGAAGTTCTATAATATATTAAGATATTACAGAAATCCATATAGTAATTATATCAATGATATGGGTAATCACGAGGGTTTTGATTTCGACGATTGACCAGACTTGCCCTCCAGAATAGCAAACTGGAGGAGACCGGTGGAGGACAGAGACGGATGGAGAAGGATTCTGGAGGAGGCCAGGGCCCACACAGGACAGTAGCACCAATGGTGATGAATATGACAAACATTTTTCTATGATAGTTATTTAAAAATTATCACAAAATATATTAACTGAACGCGTTTTCTACCTACAGACAACCTTAAAACAAAATTATTGTACTTGAACTAGTGTATCCAATATATAAAACAATTTGAATCGAAAGAGTCCTTGTGCTATAAGAAGATGAAATTGGTTGCGGCATAAATCGAACCTGAATCCTTCAAATCTTTATTAGTTCTGCGTATTTATCACTCTGCCACATTTAAATTCACGGAATCTAACCCATGGTGATGATATGTGGTAGGCTAATCCATATGTAATTCTCGTTTCTCCAACGAAAAGTTCATTCCGGTTTTGAATCTATCGTGATACAATGAACTAAAAAATAAAAGTTAATTTGAACCTTACATACCGAAAAAGAAGTCGTCTGAACAAAAACTATGTCAAGGAATTCCACATAACATAACATACCTACAATTATGTCAAAAATGCATAATTAAATACCTGAAATAATATGATAAACAACAATAATAAATGAGCACTATATGGTTACATAAAAAACTTTCTATTAGGAGCATAATAATGTATCTACATAACATTACATTTCAATATTTATTCTCAACACCATTGCCAAGACTTATGTTACTATATTTTATTTAGTTATGAGTTGTTTTGAAAATTAAACAGACTTAAAAAGTAACTGAGTATTGAAAAAAATTGTTATTTTCAACCAGAAAATCAATCAAACTATTACCAAAGAATCGTCAACTATTATTGAATAAAATATTTGCAGGTACCAGAAAGTATATTTCCTTATCCACCCAAACCGATCCAAGATTATTTTCAGAATTCTCCTATAAACCCTGCATGACTCTTAATACCTCAAGTCAAGAGTCTACATTTCCAAACTGAAACTATTGAGCATTGTACTTTTTCCTTATGAAGTCTTAGACCAAGCCACAGATCATCTCTGTTGAAAATATGTATTTAACAATATATTTCAAGCGATTGATTTCAACTGATATATCCTCTTTGCTAAGTCCTTACGGGGTAAGCAGAGAGGACCGAGCGCCATACTCCACTATTTTTGCACACATTCCTGGCTTCCTTTACATCCTTACTTATATTTCTTCTTCTTCCTCTGATTTTAAGCCGAGGGCCTGTTTTTTCAGTCGGAGACTGCCACTTGAGATCTGTATGTCCAGCTGCCACTCCATCGTTTTGCTGGTCTCCCCCTTGCTCTACTTATTTTTCCTTCTTTCAAAATATCATTCACACGGTCATGGCATCCCTTTCTGGGGCGGCCCCTGCTATTCACTCAATCTCTTACACCCATGTAAATATATGTGATCAATCGTTCATCGTTCATTCTTTCAATATGTCCAAACCATCTCAAGACATTTACTTTGATTTTACTAATAAAATCTTTCATTATCTTGCATTCTATGACATAGCGGTTAGCGCGTTGAGCTAATAATCTAGTGGTTGCGAGTTCGAATCCTGCCTCGATCGACTTCGTTCACCTATAGCACATGCATTTATGCTTAATTTAGGGAATGTAGGAAGATTTATATGTTATTGTTTAACAAGGATAATATATTAATTTTAAAAAGTCTCTCCTTATGTCCTCATTTTTTACTCTATCATATATCGTTCCATGACATAATCTTCTCAGTGATCTCATTTTTACAGCATTTCTTCTCTTTCATGCGTCTTTTTCCACGTACATGTTTCACTGGCATACGTCAAAGTAGGCACTAGAATTGTAACGATTTTGGTAACGATGCCTATAAATAAAAAAAACCATATGTATCAATATTGAATAGTAGTTAAAATACATACCTACGTGTTAGTGAATAGAAACGAAGATTGGAAAATTGGACGAGACAACAATCAAGAATATTAGATATGTATGTATTATTGAAAAAAACTAAGAATAACCCATGACAGAAATATTGAAATCTATTTCACAATTATTAAATTAATTTAGTTCAAATTTGTGATTTATTGTCCGGGACAACAACCTTTCCAAAAAATAACCCGAACATATTATCTGTCTAAACTAAAGTAAATAAATAACGTCTCAACTTTTATTCTCGACAGTAATGTGGGTACCAATTATCCTACAATATTTATTGGTTTTAGCTGACGACGGACCAACAACATTACAACTTTTGAGATAAATAAAATTATTTATCGCTACGTATGATGCTGAGTTACATACACCTAATGTTAACTTACTCCCGACGGACGCCGAGTCCGCGACACACCAACACGCTGTGAGGTGTGACCTTGTGACGGAAACGACAATTATTCAACTTTACAAAAATGGGCATAATGACAAGAAAGGCTGATTCATGAAAACGGCGCCAACATTGCACAAAAATGATCACATCTACATTTTTAGGTATAATACTAGTTATATGTTGATAGATAATCGAATTTCAGTGACAAAAAAAAGAATGACCTAACGTCGAATATAGTGATGTAAAATATACCTGCATACAAAATTGCATGAATTAAAAAAATATATTAATACATTCCTAATAATAATTTCTCCTTGATTTTTGAATTGAAATAAATTGACATTTAATATCGTATTACATGAGTTGTTTAAGAATTATGTATAAAAAATTGAGGTCCCGTAAGCAGTATTCCCGCAGTACGGGACCTTACCTTTTTCTTAAATTTTTCTCAAATAACTCTTGTAATACGACTCTTAAGATGTCTATCGTCTCAAAGATCCAGATTGAAAACACAATTAAAAACAGTGTCTCCACCGGGAATCGAAACCGGGACCTTTGGATCAGCAGCCAGATACCTAACCAAGTGAGCCATAAAGGTCGACAACTGATTCATTTATCCAAATGATTAATTAATTGTGATATCCTTTGATGTTCCCATGAAACATTCAAGCACGTATAATAATCGAATATTTTTTAAAGACATTTCGTTTGAGGGTGTATGGGTATGTAAGGACGTATTCATACTTACAATCTGTTTCAATTTATACATATATTTTTAATATGAAGAAAAAGGTACATTTATTTGACGTGTCCAGTTTAATGAGGCCCCTTCATTCTAATATATTACAGCAGTGATTTCCATGTCATTGGCTTAAGCTAAGTCATGTAGAAATCAAAATATGTATATATGTATATGTATATTTATAATTACTATATCTTTGAATCACTTACCAGCATTCTTATTCATTCACAAAATAAGTCACAAAAAACTTATTGATTGTAAGATTTGTAAGCTTGAAATACCAAAAGTATTTTCTTATTTATTAATTTATTTGTACAAAATAATCTTTTACATTTTATTAAAGTACATTTTTTATAATAATACAGCCCCCCCCTCCCTAGTAGAGGAGAAATTTATTTATATTAATTTAGCACGCTGGGCTGGAAACACTGGTTAATTGGAAGAAATTGCCATATGGCAATAAACTCGCCACTTGCGCAGGGTGCAAGAAAGTGCTTATTATTGTTGTTATAAGATATATCATCAACTTTTAAGGATAGAACCTTAAAAGTTGATGATATATCTAAAAAAAATACAATTTTGATGCTAAATAACAATACCATTTTCCAACTTAAATTTGTTATTAGCACCATCATAACATATCTCACAATGTGTGATAACCAGCGACAGGTTATCAACTTTAGTCATAAATATTTATCAATCTTTTATAAAGACATTTTAGCACATCCATGTTTATAATCCTTAAATTACGACGGACAAGCTTAAAATGTTCAAAGCTGAGCGAGTTTAAAAAAAGTTACACAAATAAAAACATCTAAAAGAAAGTATTTTCGGAGCAGCAGGCGACTGTAAATGTCCTTTTTAATGTCATACATAATTGAACGTGTTTAAAAATGTTCGAGAATGTGATGGACGATTTCAACGGGTTTTATCGCTCAATTAAATCCAAAATGCTCGCTTAAATATCTCATCTTTTGATATATTCGACTGTAAAAACAAAACTCGAAAATTGTCCGGCCTTTTCCCACGATTATAAATTATGTATACATTTTCAAATGAACACTCCTCTTATTACATATTTATTTAATTCTTAGCTTAACTCTCTGGATAAATTAATGAAAAGTTTGGAATTCCCACAATGTAGGAAAATAATTGACCTTTAAATAAAATGATCGTATTACATCGATAAAATTATTCAAGAAGATTTTTATTTAAAGTAATACCTACCAATATTATTATATTATTTGGAGAAAATTCTATAATTTAACATTTTTGTGACAAAAATGGTCTTCGCAGTACTAATTTCACATGTATTTTATAAAAGGTTATTTTTATATGATTTAATAATTTTTCAGCATATTTTTTACATCACATTTTTAAAGAGTCTACATATATGTACTATGAGTTACGTCTTGATGTATTGGTGTATAATATGGCGTATGTCGTAATTTGTACCTACAATAGTATGAAAATTTTCATGTCATCTGTATAGTCCTTACTAAAATACCGATGAACTTCTTTTTGATACCATATGTGTGTAGTTCCTACGAGTACATTAACTTCCTACGAGTAGCTGATTAGTTTTCCATTAATATTCGTTTCTATGGTTTCTTGTATCAAAAGTCCTGGACATACAAAATATGTCCTCGGACCTATCTTTCCAAATTATTATATGTGTGTGGTAAGGCATCGGTACAATGGAAAATTATAAACGGCGTTACTAGGTATATCTATTTGTCTAAAAATATAAGGTATGCAAATTCACTGAAAAATATAATAGCTTCAGGCAATGAAATATGATATTTTCGTAGTTTTGGAATTTTGTTTTTGTCATCAGCTGTCAGCTTCTAATAGATTAATTCCAAAATCACCTCTTAACCTCTTCTGCTTCTGCATACTTAAAATGAACACATAAAAACGAACACATGAAGAACATACGAAGAGTCCGTAGAACTCTTAAAACTTGCATCCACTGCACATAAAGTGCCAATAAAAACTATGAATGTACAACCTATGTTTGCACTAACATAGAATATAGTAGGTACAAAGAAAATAATCGAAAGGTTTAGGTCGTCAGCTCACAATACGTTTTTATACGTAAACCAGGTTAATAAAATAAATGTAAACTAGGGGCTCCGCCCCTGGCCGCTTCGCGGCCCAACCCCGGTTTGGCGCTACGCGCCATTTTTTTAGGCGCTTCGCGCCTTTATTTATGCGCTACGCGCATTCATTGGGCGCTGCGCGCCATTCGTTTTATGCCAAGCATCGTTTTTTTAACGCTTCTCACCAACCTATGACCGCTGCACATCGAACCAATTCAGGTATTCATCGAACTTACAAAGTATTGAATGTTATCAATAGTGATTTGTAATTAAGATATTCATTAATTTATTATATTATTAGTTCAATGTTTAATAATGTTACCATAATAGAAATTAAACAATAAGTTATTAGTATGAGTATATTTATCAATATAAATGAATCATATTTCTAAAAAAACATTTAAATTGTACTTAAGCACATAATATTATTATGTATAATGTTTCAATGTATATAGGCATGCTATAAGCATTCAACTCTCAAATGTTGTTGATGTTCCGTTATTTTTTTTTTAAATGAGCAACTACAATAATATTGTTTTAAACAAATATAATAAGAATAGCAACATAAGTAATTGTTACTTAATCAGCCCACCTTTGATTTCATGTTGCATGTACTCACTGCTGATAACAAAACAAATTATTATTCCTGTATAGCGTGGCTCCTGGACATACATACATAATATGTCCACGGAACTGAGTTTTTCCAAATTATTATATGTCGTAAGGGATTGGTACAATGGGGAATTCTGAGCGGCATTAGTGTTTTTTTTAGTCCAAAAAGAACGTTAAGGTGTGTCTTGTTTGTCTATTTGGTATGTTGAAGTTAATCATTTTCATAAGGTCTGTACAGTCAATTTTGAAGTTTTTTATGTCATAAAGGTACATTAAGTCTGAGGTCCTTCGTCTTGTCTGTAAAGTCTGCAATTCATGTTTGTAATTACCAAATTTGTACTTCATGTTTTTCAAAAATATTTATTGTATTCATTCTATACTGTTAATATAAGTATTATATTGTGGATTCCAAATGACTGACGTTTGTTCCAATTGATTTCTAACAATTGTGTTATACAGTAAGCTAAATGTTTTCATTTGTGTGAATGGTTTACATACTCTCATCAGGAATCCCAACATTTTATAAGCTTTCAGTATAATGGTGGTTGTCAAATAAAAGTTTACTGTCCAGTTGTATGCCTAAGTCTCTACAGTCTGATTTCTTATAAATCATCTCCCTATTGATTTTGTATGTGTATTGTATTGTACTCTTTTTCCTAGAGAATGTAATGGAGTGAAATTTTTCTACATTTAGTAACAGCTTATTAGAGTCAAAATAAGAAGTTAGTCTATCCAGGTAAAGTTGTCAGTCCTTAGTCAGTAATGTCTAACAGTTTTACAGATTTTCATATCATTCAGTTTTATAGATTATTATCTTATGTACTTTAAACAAACTTGGATGGTTTTGAATATGTACTGGTTGTATTAATTTGAATAATGTCATAGGCAAAAATGTAAATACTTATTTGTCAAAATATTATAAAAACAATATTGAACACACATACATACCATCACGCCATGTCCCTCACGGGGTAGGCAGAGAGAAAAGAACGCCACATTTTTCTATCTTGACACACATTCATCGCCTCATCAACATTCATACATCGTCTTATACATGTTCGTCTGTTGTTCAAGCTTCTTACATTTCCATATTTCAAAATAACGTTTACATGGTCTGCCATCCTTTTCTTGGGCGCCCGCGACCTCTTATTCCGTTCCTGTCAGCTTTGTATATTTTCTTCGTCAGGCGTTCTTCGTTCATTCTTCCCAAGTGGCAAAACCATCTCAATGTGTAAACTTTCATTCTGTTAATTACATCTTTCTCATCTTACATTCTTTCCTTGTATCTTCATTCCGAACTCTGTCATACATCGTTCTGTTACAAATTCTTCTAAGCGATCTCAATTCAACTGCATTTATTCTGCTTTCATGCGACTTCTGCCATGTCCAGGTCTTACTTGCATACGTCAAGGTTGGCACTACGATTACGTTATGAATGGCAACTTTAGCGTCTCTTGATATGTTGCGATCATTCATAACTGGTCTAAGCGCTCCATTCACTCTGTTTTCTGCCATAACTCTTCTTTCAATATCCTTATCAGGCCGTCCATTCCGTTGGAACATACTACCCTGATAGATATACTCATCGACTTGTTCAAGCCATTCATTCTCTACTTTTATTTGACACACTGTTCTGCTTTCACTATTTTCTCTATTGAACATATGAGTAAATATAAGTTAACCCTGGAACACCCAACATAATGTAGAACACTTGTATTACATACATAACATATACTACGAACTAATATCCATACAAACGTTCACCGTCATATAGACCTGCCCTATAATCTGCACCATATAAATCAACGCTTAAAGATGCCCTTATACATGCTAGAATATTTTGTAAGTTTATTGAATTTATTATATAAAGGAAAAATTGTAAAAAAATCAAATTTTACTTAAGCACATAATGTGTAATTTTTCAATATTAATGTTTTCATAATGTCATTATCAGTCAATACAAAGCTATCATGATTTGATCTACATTGCTATTAGATGATTAATCCAATAGACACCCTACGATTGATTTTAAATGTAATTTAGGGTATATAATATATGGAAAACAATGTATAATGTGCACCATATAAATCAACTAAACAATAAGTGTATTGGTGTATATTTATTGATATAAATTAATCATCTTGCTAAAAAAACATTTCAATATATATAGACATGCTTCTCAAGATTTTTCACAATGAAATACATATTCGGTACATGTAAATAAATAAATTTGAAGTATTTCATAAGTGAACATGTACATACTTATTTGTCAAAATGTTGTTCAAAGCATACATATGAGAGAGTACAAATGTTTATAAATCAATTTAAAATCTCTTTAAATACAATATTTTCTGTATACTTACTCATATTTTTTACAACTATTCTTGTTCCATTACAAAGACCATCTCCTCGTAGAATTTTATTTAAAAAAAAATGGGCAATGTACAATAATATTTTTTTAAACAAATATGTATAATAAATAAGAATAGTAACATAAGTAATTGTTACTTAATCAGCCCACCTTTAATTTCATTGGTATGTTGAAGTTAATAATTTTCAGAAGGTCTGTAAGTCAAAATTGTGGATTCCAGTTGACTGACTCATGCTCCAATTGACTTCTAATAATTGTGTAATATAGTAAGCTGAATGTCAGGATCAAGTTGTAAGTCCTAACAGTCAGTAATGTCTATAACAGTTTTATAGATTTTCATATCGTTCAGTTTTATAGATTATCTTATGTACTTTAAACAAAGTGATTCACAAACTATGTATGCATTTGTTGGAACAGCTCGCTAGCACAATGTATTATATTGTAGACCTCCCCAGATGCAGCTAGAACAAAATTGCATAGTTGTTACCGATTGACGATGGTTTGTTTAAAATATCTCTCATTGGACCGCCAAAAATTGCAACTCGAGCTTCTTCTATTTTGTTGACACCTTACATTTAAAGGGTGTCTCATACGTACCCCATACAACACACTAACTAACGTACCCTTACAACTTCATCTGCATCATAAACATACAGACTATAATTTTTCAAACAGTATGGTCCGGTACCAGGCACGTCTGCAATCTGAACACCGAAGGATGCAAAAGCATTAGCACTATTCTTCCGGATATGTTGACAGTACTAACAACTACTCTTCGCCTAGCATTTCGCAATGTTCGCCTACGATCTCGCTCTTCTGTCATATCTCACTCATCCATCTCTTGATTTGTCGTGTTTTGGTAGCAGGCATCCACTAAATACCTGCAACAAACAAAATAACACCAAATAATTAGATATGACGATGCGTCACGTCAAACGTCAAATGTCAATCCGTGAATCCGTCCATTGTCCATATCCTGTTAGTACAGAATGCTGCCAGTATTCAATTACGTATTCCGCAGATTTATTAATAACGATAAATATTATTGGTGTTTAAAATTCTTTTTTGAACAATAATATTATCAATTGATGTTGCAAATACATTTTAAACGATATTTTTGTACTTTTTCGTTTCAAATATTTTTTTATGTTGAAGAAATATTTTGAATGCGTAAAATAAAATTGGGTAAAATTATTTTACTGGCAATACGCGCACATTCTATACCGGAACAGACACGGCATACATGGGGAGTGGGAGACGTATTCAATATAATAGATATATTATGTATTTTATTACAGAATGTCAATATATCAAATAACCGAAAATATTTCGTTTCGTGTTTTATTTTACGCTATAAACTCATGAATGGAAAATAAAAGTCTTAATAATAATCAACTTGTTTTCCAATTTCATGTCCTCGGGACAAAACCAATGTATTTAAATATTTTGTTTCAAATTACAATAAAACCCAAAGGCTATTTTCATGAATAAACATGGTAATTTCTTTATTTCTTTACGTAAGGCTCGTCGCCACAGAAATCACAAAGGAGATCAGACAGAATTATCCAACTGTCGATTTGTTCAAGAGAATTTTATTCTCTTAACATATCGACAAAGAATCAAGCCAAGACACGCGAGATTTGTATGCAGAGTCTATATTTTTCGCGGTTTTTCCATTGATTTACTCAGAATTCGGAGTAGAACATTTAGGGTCGTATTACGCATGTTATATAAGAAAACGGTAAGATAATCTTTCCCTGTCCAAATTCTCACGTCGTATTACAGAAGTTATTTGGTATTATATGTTATACCAAATAACTTCAGTAATACGACTTGAGAATTTGGACAGGGAAAGATTATCTTACCGTTTTCTTATATAACATGCGCAATACGACCCTTAGTGTATGTGTGTCTGAGTGTGTCCCCCCCCCCCTTATACGTTTTGATCCGCTCAATTTACAGAGCCCAAAATTTCAAAATATATAGAAAGTTATAGGCCAACAAAACTTTAGTACTTAAAATTTTGAATTTTTTTTTCGGACAAGGGTTATCAATTTTTCAATTTTTACTTTATTTTTCCATTATCAACATAAAAGCTAGAATGCTGAAAATTGGTATAAATATAAACAAATATAAAATCTCGATTTTTTTTTCAAAAATATTTCAGACGTTCTCAAATATTTTTTATCATAATTTTTTTTATGATTAATTTATGTGTTTAACTCTATATTTCCAAAGTTTTTAAAAATATCGAAAAAAGCCGAAACACCTAAACTAGATAATAAAAATTTGAGCATTGCAGTAGTGTATCTCAAACTTTTTTTATATAAATCGAATTTAGTGAGGACATCGTTCTCGTATCTCACTCAATAGTTTGATCCCACTTAATCTTTAAACATACATATGTACATACATACCATCATGCTGTTTTCATATTCTGGGTAGGAAAAAAAACTGACCTCCATACTATCTTATCCTGACATACATACCTACATGGTTTATATAGAAATCAAAATATCTTAAAATGTTCATAAATTTGTGTTAAGTTTTGATAAAAACTTTTTTTATCTATTTATTGTAACTAACTAAAAAAAACTAAATGGCTTATGAAATAGATTTACGCTTGAATCTAAAGAGAATATGAAAATCTACCGACTAGAGTTTTTTTTAATTTTGTAATTGCTATACTTTCTATTTAAAAACCTCTAAATTTACCTTTTCTTCGTGAAAAAATATTATTTGTCTCAAATTTGGTGACATACAATATTTGTTCGTGTTTCGTTCATTAGAATAATATGCCCAAGGTCATAGACGTTAATAAATACCTTAAAAGGTATTTGTTTCCTACGATTCATCATTCAAAATCAAAAGTGATTTTTAGGATAGTTTTAATTAAAATAATCATTAAAAGTAAGTAGATACCTATATAATGTATTAAAAAGAAGAAGATATAAACTAGTTCTTTTTATAATTGTGTCATTGATTAAACAGATTCATGATGACTTTCATAATTATGAAAGTGTAAATGATGACTTTCATTGTTATAAAAGTGCAAATGCTGATGATTTTATAAGAAATATATATATATATATTTCGAACCTACTTAATACACTTACTCGATCATATATTATACAATTGATTTTGGAGTAAAGTGGCAAAATAGTTTTATTGTGATCAATCCGGCCAATGATGGGAATCTGGCCGGATCCAAGCGGATTGAAGATGGAGCCGGATTGTAAATTGCAATCCCTATTCACCCCGTGAGGGACGTGGCATGATCGTACGTATCTATTATATTGACGAGTACATATAAGATTACGAAATAGTTATTTTTTCTCCTGTGACGTGTTAAAACTGTCCGGATGTTGCGTGTAGGTTGTATGGATGTTTGTTTCCTACCTATTTTAGCAAATGTACATGCATACATCGCGAGTCATCCGAATACCTACGTAATAATAGTATGAATCATACAAGTATGCCAAGATGACCACATTGCCACACCATACTACAACGAGATGTTTACAAATATATAACTACCCACCTTTTTGGTTTACAAACCTATGTTCATTAGTATCGAGCTGGGAATTCAATTTAAATTATTTAGTTCATGTCAACGTATAGAAAATAAAACATAAACAGATATATAAGAAAATGATTTTCACTTACCAACCGTAAACTGTATTTTTTGTTCACAAACTCACTTCACAACTTTTTGTGCATAAGTAAGTACTTTTTCATTATTATTCCTAGCCCTGTTCAATCCACTGCTGGACAAAGGTTTCTTCTAGTATTTTCCATTTAGTTCTGTCTTGACCTATTTGCTTCCATCCACGACCCGCATTTCGGACAATGTCATCTGTTCACCTTTTTATTGGTCTCCCTACGCCTCTTTCTGACTTTTTTAGTGAATCGCCTGACCGGAGTGCACTTCAGGCAGGCAATTTTATAAGGCAAATATAAAGTATTGGTGAAGTGACGACTGAGAACTGGGCGCAGAAACATGGGCAGGCCACAAACAAGATGGTCTGATGACAAAAAAGTGGCGACAGGTCAATGTCATAGAATGGCGAAGGATAGAGGTACATGACAGTCTAGAAGGAAGGCCAGATGTGCAACACTGGATGACTGATGATGAAACTATGCCAGTAAAGACAGATTCATTAAAAACAACGAATGCGTGCTGAAGTTTCAAACTCTTCTTTTCAAGTACAATTAGCTTGAATATGAAAATAAAACTATATGGACGATAGTCATTCTGCGTTCTTCAATTCTCTTTTTTTTTTCTTTTATCTTTGCATTATAATTTTGCTACTCTTAAAGAATCTTGAACATGTTCAATGTTTCTTTTTATACTATCTGACAACAAATAAAGGTATCTTTAAAAATTATAAAAGACTTACTTTCCGTTTTGTTGTGTTTCTTTTTGACAAATTTCATAGTCTATAAAAATAATTCATTCGAAACTATTCGTAACATGAAAGAAAAAATGTTTACAATGTCACTGTTATTTTTGTAATATTTATATCTTAATTATGTGGGTGAGACTTTGGCATAAATTCAACTAAATAATATACAATTTCTTATTTTATCCAATGATTTGTATCTTAAAATATTTATCGCGGTATGACGTTAAAATGTGGACGTAACTTTTTTGATTTTTCAGTTGGTTGATGTATTTGAAATGAAGTCATATTAGAATGCGGAATGTAAAATCAAAGGATTTTAACTTAACTCGTTTTATTCGAAATTTTGTTATGAAATTGTTATATCATATCACGTGTGAGGGATATGATACCATAAGGGAGGTTATTGTTTGATTAAAACATAACGATTAAAGACAAAATTATATAATAGAACGAGAATTTTGCTGTGCAAATTACATACATTAACTCTCCTTTGTTTTTTTCTTCTTAAAATTTTGACTATCTCTGAATTAAGTTTTAAGCAGGGGGGCTACTCATGGGCACATTCTTAATGCGTTTTAATTTTGCCTTGATCTTAAAAATGTATAAACCAGTACTCGATCCTAATAAAATCTTACTCTTAATTGAATCATAAAATTTTTTTTAAGCTCAATATTTAGTGTGAAATTGTCAAATAATTAATATTCTTAATTTTTCAGAACTCTGAGAGTTTTCACAATAGATAATAATAAGTGGACGGATCTCTATGGAAATCTTATCAGCTCTAAGTTAACGCATTTTACACATATCGTATTCTGAGCGTCTAAGCACTTTAATGAAAGACTACATGAAAGAGCAACATGGTCGATAACAATTTTATACTTGGTGTAAACCAATTTTGGGATTATGACACAGAAGAAGATGAATTCGTTTGCAGGCCAGGAACAAACAACACACTAAATACCTTTATTCTTTTTATATTTTGTTTTCCACGAGCAAATAATTTGATTTATAACATTTACTACGTCTGATATGAGATATTTATCTTGAATAGGTAAACGTTTATATTAAATACATGTAAAGTTGTATTAGTATGCTTGTCAGACATCTTGGCGTCATCGTCAGTGTGATATACGACTCAACAACCCACAGCCCACGTGGTCCATACAGCGTTGGTAGACAAATATAATGACATCAGATTTACTAGAAGATCTTACTCATTATTACAATTTTCTTTACAGGTTTTTTTTTGTTAATTGAATATTATTATTATTTGAATTGCTTCGACGGAATTAAATGGATCACTCAATTGGTATGTATGTACATGGTTATTTTAAGTATTATTCATACGCAGAATTACAGGCTTGCATACTCTAATTGATTCTATATAATACATTTTGTATGTTAAACAACTATGTTAATAAAAAATATATCAGATTGTCGACGTGCAAATTCTTGGTGAATCGTCATTATGAAAAATAATAAACTACTTGTTATTGTTATATTCAGTTTTAGTTTTACAGATTATTTATAAATTGAACTTATCACTAAGGTCCTTTTATAAATAAGTATTATTTACTTAGGGACTTTAAAAAAGCCCTTTGCTAAAAATGTTCAAATAAAAAGTGTGTGTGTAGGCGTGCTCAACTTTACATTCATGTATCGAAAATGCACGTGCAGAAATCGCACGTAATGGAACCGATTATTAAAACAAGATAAGGAAAATATTTTATATGACATCGTTTTAAAAATAATAACAAAACACTTAAAAATATGATTTTGTAGAATTTAAAAACAATTATAAGTATAAAACGAGTGCGTTGAGTCCTCACTAACAAGTCACTCCATAAAGTAATGAAATTTTGTAAGGAAATTTTTCAGCATTTTCATGAAATGAGTTTGTTTAATTATTTTTTTATTTAAATATTTTAGTATGAAAACTTGATAATACTTCAATGCCATTTTAATGAATGTGATGAGCCTTTTTACCAATTTGAAAACAAAAATTTCAAATATGTTTCTTGAGCTTGGGGTCACTGAAATATTTGATAGTAAAAAAAAATGAGAAGCACTAATTTTAATAATAATTATTTTATTTATTTATTATAATTACATTGGAAAACCAACAGTACAAACAAATGATAAAATACAAAGGAAAACAATAATTAAAACATACACCAGTTAAAGGTTTTTAAGTGTTATCAAATAATAGAAACAAGCTAATGGTCAAAAGTCGAATACAACATAAAAAACGGATAAAAATAAATGTATATATATATAAAGAGCAAAGAAGTATACAGGAGAAGCAAAAAAAAGAATAAAAAGAAGAAAGACGTCTGCGAATTTAAGAAAGGGGGGGTGAGAGGTGGCCTTTGGGAGAGGCACATTGGGAAAAAAGGAGCTGCTTTGACCTAATTGTATACATAAGGTTCCATCCTGACCTTCATCACTCATCACCACTACGTTATATTTCTGATATCCTATTCAGATATCCTTCAAAATCTAATGGGGTCTAAGCGAGTATTAGATATACATATTTGCAAAATTTGAAAAGAATCGAATGAGTACTTTTGTCTATAATTAATAATGTAGAATAAACACGCCTTACATAGCACATAGTACACAGCACCTAGATGCATTTTGATGAAAATTTCAGAATACTATCTCAAGTAAAATTAAAACGCCGTACATAGCACACACACACAGATACATTATGATGAAACTTTCAAAATACATTCTCAGCATGATACTAGTTGATAATCTGCAATGAAAAAATAGCCTTAAAAATTGCGAAATCATTACTCCCCACTATATCCCGTTGGGTTGGTGAGGAGTAAAAATTATGTGTCAAATAGTGTGTACATAATTGTCTGTAGGTATATTTCATGTAAATTCTACCTTGGATGAATAAAGGGCCCGATTGTATCATCGTAAATACATAATTATATGCAATATAATATATTATATTGAATGAATGTATTGATTAAATGTATATACCTACTTATTATTTCTTTACGGATCATTAATTTGGCGGAATTCTTCACAGTGTAAATACCAATGATATTTTAAGGACGAACAAGCGATTTCATGGCTCAGTGGTACTCGTAGCTGTTAGCATATAAGACTCCTTTTTCAAGGTCCTAAAGTTATTATTATTTTACTTTTATATTTACAAACAGCAAGATATACAAAAGCAGTTTTTTTTACGATTGGCCAATCTTTTCCAACCACATCGCTAGTACATTATATAATAGTGAACTGCATTGTGGATTCTGCAAATCTGTTGGAGAAAATTGCCTTTTGTTGCCCTTTACGCAGTACTAGATCGAATGAATTATTTGCTATTCCTATGTGTAAGAGACTAATTATGCGCAGAACTCTTTTGTTAGACGTAGTTGTAAATTTTATAATTCTGTCGTTAAGTCTGAAATCGTTATTCCAGATAACGATTTTGCAGCTTTTAAAAGAAAACTTTTTAATGTTGTATTAAAAAAAAACTTTTTAACTTATATGTGGGTATGTATTAACTGTTTTTTTATTCATGACTGGTTAACTGGTTATTCTTTTATTATTTTTGTTTTACTAATGTTTTATTTCAATCTTGTTTATTCTTCCATTTTCTATATCTACTGTTCTTTTCCTTCATAAAGTATCTTCCTGTAAACCATTTATGGAAACTTTGCTAGTTTATTTGATTATTATTTTGTACCATTACAATGTATTTATAAAACTGTATGTTTCCTTGATAAATAAAATGAAAATAAAAATTATTTTCAAAGAATAAAAAAATCTTAATTCTAGTATGTAAGTATGTAAATCATCATAGTTGTTTTTTCATTTATATAAAGACATTCCATCCAACATTGAATATTACATGTCTAAATAATAAAAAAAAATCAATAAAATAATAAAAACATGTAGGTATCAAGACACAATTTTAACATGAAGTTCTTAAAAAAATAGGCATATGAATACAAACAGATTAAAATACAATTGAATATAACTCAAATGCAAATGATTGAAACATATAATTGCTCCCCCTCACGAAGAACCCTATATTTCAATTGTTTGTAACAAATAAATTACCACGAAAGAAATTCAAAGCAAACGAGACAAAAAAAGCATCGTTTTACTTGGTTTTTAATACGATTACTTTTACTGACGAAATTTCATGCTATTTCGGTATATTTTATCAAACCTTTTAGTTATATTATGATTGAATTTTAATAGACAATATTCGCAGAAAATTTAAATATACATTCCATTTTACATAATATTACGCAAACAAAATTTTACCTCAGCCATATATTTGAAGTTTGCTTTAATTTTTCAACGAACTTCAGGACAACCGTGCTCATTATCAAATTAATAGGCAGACCAACCTTCAAACTAAATCAGATCAACAAAGAAGATTTAAAGATACGAAAATACACCACGTGTCAAATTAAAATACAAATTCGTTCAGTGATGTTGCGAAAATATTTCATTTTCTCGTTATCAAGTTTGATAAATGATCGCAGTTTGAAATGTTGATACGCACATTCATTTTCTAAGAATCACAAAAGTTATAATTGTCTCGCGTGACTCCCGATCAGTAGAATCCTGTGATGGGTCTATATTAAGATTGTATTTCCTACATCCGCATTACGCACATAGCTGAACCACGTTCACACATCACTCTCAAAGCCAGACGTTCCAGACAAAGTGTTAAAGACTACATCATTTAAGCTTTTACGAAGCCAAATTGGGTTCTTCCAAACGCAGCATCAATCGTGCTAAATTCAACAACAATGTTTATAAAAATTGACTGATTTACTGAAACAAAAACATATTCAAATGCTAATGAAAAAAAATTACAAAATAATGGATATCTATTATTTTGTAACAGATGGAAATTTTTCCCGAAGGAAATTTCTTTCAGGCATCCCCAATAGAGTTACAACGAACATGGTTGTTAGATATAAATTAAAAAATGTAAGTCATAAAAAGAAAATATAATTAAATAATAGCGGTCTGACATTTGCAACTCGACTATAATCGTCGTATTATAAACTGCTAGCCCTAGAATTGTTGTTGTCATTGTAAAGTAAAGTGTTATAAAAAATAAATACATAATTATAGTCGCGTGGCATACCGCATAAATTCACAAAACAGACATTTAAAATATATACCTACAATTAAATCAAAATATTAATCAAAAAGTGAGTGAGTTTTGAACGATTAAAATAACAAGCAAACAGTTAAATTCCCTTATATTACTAATAAACATATTATGATTTGTGAAACAATTAAGTTTTCAAATAAAATCATTGATATATTAACAAAAGGCCGTGGTTTTCAGGGAGAGAGCAAGATAGAAAAGTAGGATAACGGGGATATACGTCCACCAACTGACCGCGGAGCGAAGACCTCAAAATTGACCATTTAAATCAGTTTAAGGAGTTGTTGAAGAGGTCTACCTTATTAAATATCGCGTTTTAGTTACTACACGTTTTGTGTTTAGGACTTCTGAGCCAAATTCGTAGTACATTTGGGTGTCCTGAATGTAATATTATGTGCTTTTCTTGTAAGCCCATTCGGTGTATGAAAGAATAGTGTGGATAGTAACTCACTAGGATCCGTTTTATAGTTCACCAACTTGTATATGTATAAATTATATCAGCCACAGTTTGCCGAGTTTCTACGGTAGCATTTATAAGTGCAAGTATTTATAATAGGAAAAAAATCAAGTAATTCTCCTCCTACAATCGAAGTTGATGTCTCTTTTTTGTATTAGAATCAACCTTTTTACTCTTCTTTATATTTATAAGTGTCCAGAGGGGTATGCTTTAACATTCAGTGTTGTATTTTCATTTAATTCAAATAATAGTTATGCATTACATGGTATTTTGTAGGTAATTTATTATAGAAAGAAAAGAATCTATCAGAAAAATATTTTTTTGTAATACTCCCCCTTCTTGGCTACAAATTAATTGGAAATTTCCCCTCTATGTATGTTTTTTGTTTGACTGTTGATTAATTGACTCTTCCTTTCAATTCGTATTATGTTTCACTTGGATAGACACATTTCTAGGAACTTTAAAAAAAAATAAGAATGCGTGGGGTTTTCAAGTTCCGAGAAAATCTCTTTGCCATAAATATATTTTTATATTATATTTTTATAATCATCAAAACTGGATTTGAATAAAAGCTAGTTGATTCAATGAAATATTTAAAGTAAGACTAAGTTATACCAATATAAGGTATCTTGGTTATATTTTTCTATTTAAAATTGACAACAACAAGTATAACACAGTATTATTTCATAGATTCGATTTATTGTGACCATAATCTCCACCCTGTTAACACAAAAAACTCTAATATTATTATTGTCTATTTAATTGACAAAATATACTGTGTCAGTAACAATAGCAAAAATCACTTAGGTATACCATTTATTGAAAAATTCACAATTACCTACAAGTCAATTACGCCAAATATTAAAAAAAATGCAAGAAGGATTATGTCATCCATTGAAAAAAAACGGAATAATAATGTCATCCATTCAAAAAAAAACGGATTTATAATGTCATCCATTGAAAAAAAACGGAATAATAATGTCAACCATTGAAAAAAAAACGGAATTATAATGTCATCCATTGAAAAAAAACGGAATAATAATGACATCCATTGAAAAAAAAACGGAATAATAATATCATCCATTGAAAAAAAATCGGAATAATAATGTCATCCATTGAAAAAAAACGGAATAATAATGTCATCCATTGAAAAAAACGGATTTATAATGTCATCCATTGAAAAAAAACGGAGTAATAATGTCATCCATTGAATAAAAAAACGGAATAATAATACATCCATTGCAAAAATATATAATATTAACGATTCACAGTAAATTCATCGAAAATGAGTTCATCGAAAACAAATTCATTGAAAATAAATTCATCGAATCCCCAATACATCGACAGTAAAAAAATTATAGATGCGTTCATAAAGAAAACTATAAAAATACTGAATTGCAAAGACAAATTTATCAAAAATTGCTTTAAATTTGAATAATAAAACTATGTACCTACATATTAAACAAACTCTTATGACATAACAGAAGGGGATATACCATTTTATAAACCTAAGAATGGGTGAATTAAATTCATTTTTGATTTCACTAACCCGATTCAATGAATTGGTTTTCGATGAATTTGTGTTTTCGATGAACTCGTTTTCGATAAATTAGTTTTCGATGAACTCGTTTTCGATGAATTTGCTTTCGATGAACTGATCTTCGGTGAACTCGTCGGTTACCAATATTAATACATTTCAAAGGTATTGTGCACAGTTCTTTGTAATTCATGTATGTTTCGACTTTTACCTAATATAAGATATTAATAGCTTGAAAGTTTTTTCGTTGGTACAGTGGAAGTTCATAATTATAAATTGTAAAAAAAAAACTTATAAATTGAAACACAGTTAGATTCCACAATGAGTATTTTTATTTGCCTAAGCGCTTTCGCCAGTCACAGCTGGCATTCTCAGAGGCCCACTATACAGTATAAAGTGTGCCTCTGAGGATGCCAGCTGTGACTGGCGAAAGCACTTAGGCAAATTAAAATACTCATTGTGGAATCTAATTGTGTTTCTAATTATAAGTTTTTTTTTACAATTTATAAGATATTAATTTGATGTATAAGGTAAAGTTCTCTCTGCGTACCCTATAAATTTAATTAAAAACATACTTGATTTGTATTCAACTGATTAAGTCCCGCTAATTTTGTTCTTCTTGTTATTTATATTAAGAATAATAAACACTTCCTTGCACCCTATGCAGGCGGAGAGTTTATTGACATTTGGCAATTTCTTTCAACAAACCAGTGTTTCAGCCCAGAGAAGCAACGCTTGTGTGAGAAATTAATTTAAATAAATTTCTTCTCTACTGGGAATCGAACACAGGACGATTGGATAGGAACCAAACGGCTCACCACCTCCACAGTGGTAAGCGCATGATATGCAGAGATTATGTTTATCGTGGATTTGTTTTTTCTCCAAAAGTTACTCCCGAGACGTCGATTTCCAGATGTTTCCATTATTTTAGCGGTCTTCTGGGAAAGGTATCTCCTGGCGGTATATTGTTGGCCGCAATGTATGGGGTTCGGGACCGCTCCATCCCGTTGGTCCCTTCAAATTCTTCTTCTGGCTCTGCTCCATCGTATGATGTCCTAATCTCTTCGTTCCGCACCCTGTCTCTTAGCGTCTTCCCTGTGATAGCACGCAGAACCTACATTTCTGAAACTCTGAGCACTGTAAATACATAGCTGCAAAGGCAATTTTGTTCAAATTATTAAATTAAAAATTTCTCTTTTTCAATTGTGCAGGAGATAGCAGCGTTAATAGTTATGTGTAGTTTAGATATTGTTTGTGATAAGTGTGAGCTATGTATTATGTGACAGAAGGTAGGTTCGTTGATATTGACATTCTAACCGTGTTCTTCATTCACGTTCACATACAGATTTCTAGTTTTACCTGTTCTCAAGACTCAACGCCAGACATATCATTGATGGGTGACTACCTGTCCAAGTTCAATTCTATACCTCAAGTACCTACTTGCTCATAATTATAATGCTTATAAATACACACCGTCGTGCCATGTTTCTCAAGGAGCAGGCGGAGAGAATCGAACGCCACATTTTTCTACCTTGACAAGCATTCATCGCCCCATCTGAATCTAAATCGTCTCATTCGTCTCCGTCTATTGATGTAATAGTAAAGAGTGTACTTTCAACTAACCCAAAATGGTTCGTGTATGCCCACACACCAATCTCGTTTCACCTAAAAAGGCAGCATTCAGAATCTTTTTGCTGACAGCGTGAATATAACCATAAGAATATCAATAATCAAATCAATTCTCACACTAAAATACAACATTTTGTTTAATGAATATTCAGATTTACGTGTTTTATAGACTTTTTAATAACCACTTTGGAATCTGAAACCCATTTAAAACCACGTTGGGGTAATCTACATAATTATAATGCGTATGGTTATGGCAACATTTGATATAAATAAAATATAATCTATGAAATTTATCATAGATTAGCAATAAAAATATTCATGGCTAATACTTGAATGGATTCAGTGAAAATTATTTTGATATATTTATGTACATGAGTTGTCAAAAACAACTTTGAATTATTATCTACCAATAAATATTTTCGATTGTGGAAGATTTTCAATTATTTCTATTTAACCACGATTGAGAATAATACATCAATATCATAGATTCTTCTGCAAAAATGTTACAAATCTATCTATTTATAATTTGTGTTTAAAGTACTTAAATACTTATAAAATATTTAAATATCAAACAATATTGTAAACATTTTTTTGCACCAAACCATGTTTTTATATTGGATAATATATACCCTGGGTAGTGGTGGCTTTCGGAGATTCGGCCTTCAAAGTTTTGAAAATCGATATTTTAACACAGTAGTGTAAAGTGTTATAGCATAAAGCGTTTTTTTTTATATTTTCTACAGGAGACTATTAGAAATCAAGTGTTCCATTTAAACTTTGGTTGGTGAAGATCCCCCGATAGAGATCTTCAAAGAGATATATAATTTATTAAAATTAGTCTCACATAGTATGTTAATATAAAAAATCACACTTCATACTAATAACTCCTTCTTGTACGTAGACATTTGGGTCTGTTTTAAGAGGTCTGCCCCTGATTAATTATGATAAATATGAACGCATATATATTCCACTACGAATTTATTTGTCTTCCGACGACCGTTTTGATTATGGACATGTAAGCCGAAACGGTCGTCGGAAGACAAATAATTTCACTGTAGAATACGATATATATGTTCATATTTATCATAATTATTATGGAATTCTACAGTTTGGAAGCCGTATCTAGCCGTATATAAACTGCTGATAGGTCTTTTCCTCTTGACTTCCAGCTATCCCTCCATCCTTTATTGACGGTTTATCCTTTTACAGAAATAAATCAGCCTTTATACCGTGGCTTTAGTCTGGCCTATACAAAATGACGTAAGTCTGGCAGTCACTTGCTCTCATACTATGAGTTATTTTATAGTAATTTGAAAAAATAGCTTGTAATTACAATACAATGTTTCATAATACACTGAAAATACACTGAAACATCTGTATCTTAATTCAAGCGTTCGTTAGACTTTGAATTATTATTGTTGATTTAATTATAGGTATAATATATGCATATTATGTGTAAGGTTTATTTCAATTTTTTTTTCTTTCATATTTTTGTTTAGTTTCTGTTTGTTTAATATTTGAGATAAGTTTATAATGAAATAATTATATGTGAAATTTATAATATTATGTGAAAGAGAGAATCTGCTCTGCCAAAAAACTGCTTTGCAGTTTGGCGGGAAAATTAATATGTATTACTTTTTATTAAAAAAATAAACATCTTAAAAAATTTTTTTAAAATATATATATATATATATATATATATATATATATATATATATATATATATTTATATATATATATATATATATATATATATATATATATATATATATATATATATATATATATATATATATATATATATATATATATATATATATATATATATATATATATATATATATATATATATATATATATATATATATATATATATATATATATATATATATATATATATATATATATATATATATATATATATATATATATATATATATATATATATATATATATATATATATATATATATATATATATATATATATATATATATATATATATATATATATATATATATATATATATATATATATATATATATATATATATATATATATATATATATATATATTCATCCATAATAAGCGATCTGTAATACCCCGCGTCATTTTACACAAAACAATTGCAAATTATTTTGCTTTTTATTTTTAAATATCAATTTTATGATTTCGTGTGATGGATATATCTTACATACATTAAAAGTGAAACAGGTAATTTTTTATACAGCTCAATGATTCGTCAAACAATGCATAAAAATTTATTATTTCAATAGGTATATATAAGACTTTAATCTTGGATGTCGAAGCAATATTTTTATAACAGCTTATGATGTACATACTTAGAACTATTTTGCGTACACGAATGTGTGCTTAATTTTTATGCCCATGTTTAAATTACAGTATGTAAACAACGTATGATGCAATTTGGGAATTCCGGTCTGAAAAAATTCAAAGCAAAGATAAGATAACTAAAATAAGTATACATTAATGCTTACACTCACATTTTGAAACCAAATGAAACATACATATAAGACTTGCGTAATACAAACATTATCTTGTCATATCGTTGTTGATATTTCAGTTCCTCTGTTCCTCTTCTTAACGTGCCATTTCCAGTAACAAGTAACAATGACATAGTGCTTTATTGAACCTCTGTCTCAGGTTACAGAGCCATGAAATTCGTTGTCTCCCTGGTAGGTACCCTTATTCCCATTCACGTGTAATAAGTTCCGCTAATCTATACGTATCACATAATGTAAAGTGAAAGTTACGTATCACGAGCCGTCATTCATAACTATAATGTGTGAAACGAACGAATGTGTGTACGCGTCGCTTTTTGTCTTTACACAGAACTTAACACCACCTCGACATGCGAAGAGAAAAAAAAAATGTCTATGTTAAGATGAAGTTAAAATTCATTTCAGGAAATATCGTTGCCTGAACTGAGGATCTGTTTGATTTTACTTAGATATGGTTCGTATTTAATGTGAAACACAATCGTATTTAATGTCAATATTATTAAATGTTTTATTATATGTAGATAGTGTCCTGTTTAAAACAGAGTCTTTAGCGTATGCCGTGTTAATATTTTTTATATGAAATGTGTTTGTTGAGCGGGTGGATCGTGATGGTACGTGTAAGGCGATCGAAGAAAGAATGTAAGGTGAGTCTATTTTGTTGTGTAATATATTATGAAGCAAAGACATGTCGGAGATAATTCTTCTGTTCTCTAAACTTTCCATTTTAAACAGGAGTAGTGACTCAGCGTAGTTAGGGGGATATGTTCGCGATCTATAATTGAGGTATTTTTATGAAATTCCGTTGAACCCTTTCGATGTGGTTTTTATGTATTTTGAAAAATGGAGACCATATAGGGGAAGCAAATTCCAACACACTACGTACATATGCGTAATAGAGACATTTTATAGTATTAATATTAGAAAATGATTTTGATAGTCTCATAATAAAACCTAGGTTTTTGGTTGCCTTATCGATAATTATTTATAAGTTTCGATCGATAATTATCGATAATTATTTATTATTTTATAAGTTTTTTAAATAAAAAATATATTGTAGATCCACATGTGCATATATTTTCCTTTTGACAGAACCACAGTTTCTTACTAGGCGCGTATCATCTTAATTCGTTTGATTTTCAAAAAATACATTAATTGGGGTTCTAAAATATAAATACCTTCAACATTTACAATATATTTAAACACATCAGATTTATTCAACCAATGTGTGTTGTTCCGAAGGTTAAAATTAAAAATAAGATTTTGCTTCACCTTTAGAATTTTTCGAGTATCTAGCCAAATCATGTTCCTAATGATGAAACCATCAGTTTAAATGCACTACAGCACAATAAATCAAAATGGTTGCAGTGCAGGGACTACAAAAAGTTCCACTCCTATCAATCATAAAATAAATCGATCATACAAAATAAGAAATAAAAGAGTAATTTGGACTCTGTTAAGTTTTCGGAAAAAAAACATACTAATATGTGAAATAATTATAAATATTCTAAATAAATTTATATTGTTGCATCATTACAAATCACTTTGTATTTTCAAAAAAAAAACTAAAGAAGGAATATTTATCCCTGAACACCTGATCCCGATTTCCTCTCCTTGACCTTACCCTATCCTTTTTTTGCTTTGAAGTATTTTTTTTGTTTTAATAGTATCTTAGTGTTATATATATTTTGTTTGTTTTCTTTTGTTCTTATTCTTTTGTTGTTGTACATACACAATTTTGTCATACTTTATAATCTGGTTGGTTGGAAGAAATTGCCTAATGTTAATAATCCCGCCAGTGTACAATATATTTGTTTGTTTTATGTACAGAAAGATAAAGAAATAAATAAATAAATAAATTAATAAATAAAAAAAAATAAAATTAATTAATAAATAAATTAATAAATAAATAAATAAATAAATAAACAAACAAATAAATGAATAAATAAATAAATAAAGAAATAAATAAATATATTACTTAATCATCATAACTTTATCAAATTATTTGTAATCTTTATTGAACTTATTCAATACCTAGGTTAACGTTGTTGATAGCAACATCATCTTATTTATTTAAATGATTTGTTGCATACCTACCTGTTTAATGTTAACATACATTGAGTAGAGGATTAAGTTATTTCCGTTCCTAAATAAACCTGACCTTTATATAAGACACTCTAGAATAGTCTAGAATGAATACGGCAGAGCTATGTAGCCATACGATAGCGAGATTATTTCGAAGACTTAATTTAAAGGTGTTAATAACATTTCACATACACAGCCGGAGTTCTTCACATCAGATAATGATAATATAAGTTAGTTATGAGCAACGTCAAACATTTCCACGCATTTAGAGATCATCAAAACTTTTCCCGAGACTGAGCTTGGTAGGATTAGATACTGGTATAACAAACAAGAGAAATCTTAAGAAATTATAAAATTATACATTGTAAAAACACAAAATGAAAAACACTCAAATTCCACAATGAGTATTTAATCGCCTAAGTACTTTCACCAGTCTCAGCTGACATCCTCAGAGGCACAATTTATGCATTGGTTGAATGGGGTTGTGTAAAGGTAAGCAGGGGGGAAGAGCTTTCAGGGGGTTATCAGGGTATTCAGAGATGGCTGATCAATAATTATCATACATTTGACATAATCAATGCAAAAGTTTTACATTTTAGTCTAAAGGACGCAAATTGGATGCTTTAGAAACTTAGAATTCAACCGAAAATTAAAATCAGATAAAATATTAGTGAATATCCATGTTTCTATGTCGTCACTTTTACTTAAATAATAATGTTAGCAATTAAATATTTGTTGAATTCTTGTACCTATATGTATATAATTGAATGACTGTATAATTTACTTTTAATAAACTCATTAAATTATATGTTATTTTACATATTGTATTTTCGTTTCGGCGGTTATCCGAAAACGAAAATAAAAAAGAGTGGAAGAACTATTCTAAGGCGGTGCCTCATAGCCATGCCTCATTTTTATATCATAACTATCATATATTGGGAAACTAACACAAAATGAAAACCCAAGGTCACATTAAATTAAATTTTTTATATATTTTTTATTAATAACCATGTGAATAACTCTACCGATTTCATGAAATGACAAAATTAAAAAAGCTTAGTTATTCTTTTAGTCTAATTATATATATTTTTTTGTAATACTTCATTTTGTGGCCCTGGCGAAATTAAAATGGGTAATATTGGCTCTAGACGATACTGCCCAACTCGCTTAAGTGGACTGTATATTTTAAAGGAATTGTTCGGGTTGGGATAGGACAAGAGAAATTTATCACCAGGAACTGAGATCGACTTACCCAGGTTCTCGGCGATGCACCAGATGTTGCCTTCCGCTTTTCTCGACGAGAGCTTCTTAATTCTTCTTAAAATGGTACACAACACTTAGTGGGAAATGTAAAAGTTTTTATCGAAAATATGAAAGGCGAAATAACAACGTGTAGGACACTAGTGAAAAATTCAACTAACTAAAAACAAATGAATGTTCCTTTTTTTGAAAATGTTTCGAATTATTTAAATTATTGAAATGAAGATTCCGAATTGTGGGTAGGTACTTTCTTCTCTGGGCGGCGGTGGGCATAGAACACACTAACTAAAGAACACAAGCCACCATACCTACATACTTTGTACGCCAATACACATTACTGTCATCTATACTTGCGGTGTAAAAGCTTTGGGAAGGTTGGACCACCCAGGCGGAATATTTTATTTATTTATTTGTTGTATTACATTACTCCTTTGCATATTCATCCTCCATAATGCTTGAATAACATATTTTTTTCAAGTTATTCAAGCTTTATGAAGAACAATACACAAAGGAGCAATGAATAATTAAATTAGGTAAAATTATTTAAGTAAAAAAAACATTATTTTTATTTTTTATTAGTATTAAAAACAATATACATATGACGAAATACACAAATATATTAATACAATAATAACTTGTATAGTGAAAATAGAAAATATAATTAATTAGCTCAATTTAAAACACTTTCACTGTTGTTATTAAATAAAAATCCATCCATCGTAACAATGTTTCTATGTCAAATCCTTTGAGTTACACGAACCGACACTACAATAGCAATGGGATTCTTTCTTCAAATTTTACATTGTCTTTTTTACACAACAAATAACACACTTATTTTATTTACTTCAGCGTGACGCAGTTCTTCATTTCAACATAAAATGATCCATCCATCGTAAGAATGTGCTTCGATCGCGAATGGACGAAAAACGGAATTGTTTGTGTCAAATCCTTTGAGTTACACGAACCGACACTTTATTAGCAATGGGATTGGGATTTTTTCTTCAAGTTTTCCATTTTTTAACACAATTCGATAAAATTTAACGACAGCAGCAATGACAACAAACGTCAAACAAAAATGGCGATTCATTTCCAACTGTTTTCAACGCGTTGAAAATATTGCCATATTATGAAATCTGTTCCCATAGTGCATTAGTAAAATTGTAATATAACATAATGATTTGATGCTTTTTAATATTCATAAAACGTAGAAGTATTCATTTTTTTATTTAAAAACTATTTCGAAAGTAAAAAATATGTTTTTTTAATACCAAACTATAACAAATAATAATAACATAAATAACATGGGTAAATTTTTAATTTTTTTTTACTAATGGTATCAACGATGAGTGCCGCCGGTGGCGCCGTCTGAGAAGTGCGGTCCTCACTAAAAAGTGGAAAAAAAGACAGACAGATATATGTCTATCTCAGTCTATCTGGCGTAAATTATTTGTTCTAGGCTTGCGGGCCCTGGCGGTGGGCGACGTCTCGTCTGAGCGTGGTGATAATAAGCCATGGATGGAATATGGGTAGGCTGGATGTTAAACGCCCGAACACTTCATAAGTGCCATATGTAAAGGGATAGAATTGCTTCACATTTTCCAAGATATATTTTGTAGTAGTAAAAGTCTTGCACAACAATCTCATAGTATACCGCGACGTACCCCTGTCGTACAGTATAATGTATTTTACATCATCTGTATACCTACATAGATAACAAATTAAGCCTATTATCGCACAAAATTACAATTAGTATTGAAGACGATTTCTATAGGATCTAACTGATATTACGAGTAGATATAGATTACATACATATATGTATATATATCGAGTTCAATGCACTGGGCGCCACCTAAACAACAGTTATTGTTATAATCCATACAATCATGTTAGGTTTCTATATTGTTTGTTTGTAGGTAGGTAGATAATATATTTGCTACTATGAATAACAATTTGGCCATAGTCATCAGTGTGGCTAATTCGCTTATCTTATCGAGAAATTACGAATCTCATGATTCATGGATTTTAACACATTGGCGTAGTTCAACTATAACCGATTATCTCGAAGAACATTTTTTTTTCATAAATATGTCGTGTGTTATTTTCTATTCTACAATAGTTAACGGCTATCCACTTGTCTGCCAATGATCCTCTTAGACGAGTGGAAACGTAGACAAAGATGTACTGCTACGGAAAGACTCAATATTTAGTACAGAAAATTATTGTGTGATAGATTTTTTTTATTTTATTTTTTCATTTATATATTAATACAATTGTTTCCTTCTATCTGCTAACAAAATATGACTTACATAGTATTATATTTGAATTTAAATATTTTCCCTTTATATACCAGATATTGTAAAACCTGTTCCGAGATAGTATATACATTTTCGAATATTTTTTTAATTTCATATACGCAAACATTAGATTTTTTTCCCTTTCGGGAGTCAAATGATATTTTTACTGACAAAGATTGCAATATGGTGGCAGAGCGGTGAACGCGCTGGGTTAGTATTCCAGTAGTCGCGAGTTCGAATCCTGCCACGACCGATTTCGATCACCTATGGCACAAGCATTTATGCTTCATTGATATGCTCATTCTTACGTAATAAAAAAAATAACGTTCGCAGTGCCGCCACTGTATTTAAGAGAAATATATATTTTACAATAGGTGACCGACATTATTGAGTAACAAGTACTGAAATATGAAACGACGTTTATATATTGTATAGTTCATATCAGCTGATCTGAATTAAAAGTCTGAATTGCTTTCATGCAAATCCAGTTTGCGACCGTGAAAATTGTTTTATTGGAGTGACAGGGCTTAGAACAATAATCATTTTATAAGTCACGAAAATATCATGTTTTTTTATCTATATAAATAAAACAATGTCGGGTTAGTTAGACTATTTATAACTCAAGAAGGCTGGACCAATTGTAATGATCTATTATTTATTGGATTCGTCTCCACCCCGGATAACATACTGACTATAAAAATATCGGAAAAATTAACCGAAAAAATGTAACAATATAATAAAAATGTAAATGAACTGATGTACTCCTGGTACCTATTATGCAAACAATATATGTAACTTATGAAGTCTAAATAAATGAATCAAAAATTGAATGTAAAACTTCAGGGTAGTTAGGCTACATGCTTAACTAATTTCATTGATAAATTTAGAATAGAAACTCGAGGTGGGTACCTAAAAAGGTTTAGCTAAAAATTAACACGACATCCATTGACTGAGGCGGTACGAAGTTCACCGGGTCAGCTAGTTTATAATAAACATAATATTTTAAAGAAAGATGTTTGACAACAATTATAAAGGTATAAAATAAAATATTTAAGACAGAGACAATGGTACACATCCATACCATCGACACTTACGTTTTGCTGTCAGTTAGTGTTTTTGCTCTCCAATATGCCAGGGATAGTCCCTATTTATTGGTAACAGTTTTTGGTTTTTATTTTATTTATTTTATTTAAACACTTTATTGTCCATTACTTAATAGCTAGTACAAATGGCGGACTTATTGCCTAGTGGCAATTTCTTCCAGACAACCATCTGTGGCAGTTATAAGACAAAATGCTACATGTACAAAAAAGAAAATATATATAAAACCATAAACATATTACATTTAAACACAAGAAAGTAAGAAGAATAAAAATATGTACATCAATGTAAATTTAACAAATCATAGATAAAACCTGTTACAACACTATGGGAGGGAAGGGAAAAAAAAGGAGAGGAGATATGACTAACTACAAGAATAGGGAAATAAATGGGAAGTATGTAGGTTAAGAAATGGAAAGTAAGACCGCGCGTTTTAATCTGGTTTCGAAGGTTCCTAACGTTGGTGCAGTTCTAATGTCAGGGGCCAAGTTGTTCCATAACCGGGCAGCATGGACAGTAAATGATGATGAATAGAAAGCCGTGGCATGTGATGGGATGGCGAGGGTTCTCTCTTCTCTAGAGCGAAGCGGGAGTCCATGAGAGGCCAGAGGTTGAAATCTTTCGGTCAGATATGATGGAGCATTAGGGTTGTTCAAAATGTTAAACAGAAGACAAAGAGTGTGTTGATCACGGCGCAGACGGATAGGAAGCCATTTGAGTTCCTTGCGAAAAAATGATATGTGATCGTATTTGCGAAGATTATATATGAAACGTATGCAGACGTTTTGTAATCGATCTAATTTGTTTAGAAGTTCCTGGGTAAGATCCAAATAGCAAATATCTGCATAATCGAGAATGGGGAGAAGGAGAGTTTGTGCGAGTTTTTGGTTTTTGTAAGTTTTATGAGTTATTAAGATTCACATTTTCCAATGATATGATTTCTGATACTCTCATCTGGAGAGTTATTAGACAGGAAGGTTCTATTCTACATTCTACACTAAATAATGACGTACCCGTTACAAAATTATATTTCAAATAATCATCCATTACGGGAGTCCTGGGCTCGATTCCCAGCAGATGAGAAATTCATTTATTCGCTAATGCCACCACCACACGCTCTGCATATTAGGACTGCAAACGGCCCCTTCACAGAACGCTAAGTGAGCGACAAGAAAAAATTCATAGCACGAAAAGTAGCTCATAGAGCCCTCTAGATTAGCAACCTCGGCACCATGGTATAAAAACAACAATCTACGAATGTGAATGGAAGATTCACACTCGTGGACTATCATAGACTTCAGATATTTTTAAACGAGAATCATCAGGGGTATGACCAAGATCTCTGTAAAAAAATAAGCTACTAGGAATCTAACAATAGTAAGGCACCATTAACTATGATAAAACTTCTTAAAGTCTTTAAAATTGTTCTTCGAGATCACAAAATCCGCATGACCAATGAGACCTTGAAAAGGCCCACGAACACAACGAGGAGCTTCGAGCTATAAGAGGACACCATTGGATGGCAACAATTCCACAGGATATTGACAGAACTGACATGAGGCAGAGGATAAAATTTGACGAGAAATTTATTTAAATTCATTTCTTTTTTGGTCTGAAAACACTTAGTCGGAAGAAATTGGCAGATGGCAATAAACTCGCCACTTGCGCAGAGTGCACGGAAGTGTTTAATATTATTTATTTCTGAGGTCGTTTTCAAAGGTCCCATGTTCGATTCCCACGAAGGTTATCTCCTTGATTTTTCATTCGTGATTTGTGAGACGATTTGAATCATTCTCCAAATGGTAGCATTTTGCTATTGTGTGCTAATGTTAGTTACTAATTTGCCCGAGAAGTAGTATAAAAAACAGTACCAGCTATTAATGAATTAAAAAATAATTTTGAGAAATATCCATTTTTTTTCACATTACGTTTTAGTTGGACCTGTTAATTTTTCATGAAGAATTTTCCAGAATAATTCAATTCACCTTCAATAAGATGATGCGCAATCTTCAGAGTTTCCACACCTCGTGGCTTTTCGCCAAATCAATTAAAATATTATTTAGATCTACGGTCTATCGCAACACCTTCATAATATAATATTTTTATTATTTATATCTCCAGTCAATAAAATCTATCGCTTGGGTGAAGTTTCGAAAGATTCAATCTTCTTCTACATATCGGTATGTAGTTTGTGCTCTATTAGAAATGCAATGAAATTGGATATAAATTCCTGTTGAAACTTTTCAATCTCATTTATGGTCTCGCGCTAGCAAATAAAATGATCAATTATTTATTAGATTGTCCATTTTTAAATTACATTGAGAATAATTTTTTATCTATTTTTTTAAAAGACTGAAGATAATATAAAGCAAGTATTATACTTACTTGAAATCTTCTTCTTTTTAGCTTATATGTGGTATTCCACTCAGTCATTGAAATGATTTCTGCCAATATAGAATATTATTAAATTATTTCAGGAGCCATTCGTCTTATATCATCAGACTACCTTGTTTGTGGCCTTCCAACACTTCTTTTGCCCGTTCTAGGTCGCCATTCATCCATCTGGAGTCTGTGGTTCGGACGACATGCCCTGCCCAGCTCCGCTTCTGTTTGGCAACCTTTTGGACAACGTCGATTATTTTGGTTTTCTCTCTTATCCACAAGTCAGTTTTTCTATCTCTTAACGAAATAACCAGCATTCTCCTTTCCATGACTCTTTGTTTTACTGCTAAGTTATGTAGTAGTTTATTTGTAAACACAAGAGTTTCACAGCAATAATACGTCAGAATCGGGAGAACGCAAGCGTCAAAGAATTTCTTTTGAAGATAATTGCCTTGTTTCGGAGACTTGAGGATGTATGTGGATTTACCAAACGCGGCCCGTGCTAGACCTCTTCTTCTTTTAATCTGCCTTTTGATTGATTGGTAGTGGAATATTAAGTGTAGTTACAGTACAAATGTGGATTGGGCATTCAAAAAACACATGATCCAGACTCTGGACTTCCTCTCCAGAAGCACACGACATTTATCTTATAGAGGTGACTGTTAATACGGCAGTGTCCTAATCTGATGCGATATATTTTTGACAAATTTTCTTGACATTATCAACCTCGAAACAGTTATTGTTTTCGGTGTCACTATTTTTACGACCGGAATTGGCGGGAAAAGCGTTTTCCCGCCAAAAAGTGTCTATTTACACGACAAATTTTCTGACGTCGTCTATGTTTATAGGTCATTTATAACCATAGAAAGCGCATATAAATCAAAATAAAAAAATATACACCTTTGTCATTTTTTCAATGGTCATAAAAATGCATCATGGAAACCAACTTGAAGAAAAAATAAATAACATTGGCATAATATTACATTTACTTAATTTTATAAATCATTTTTTCATCGAGATCTACAATTATAACAAAGTATAAACAAAGGTAAATAATTTTATAGCTTAATTTATCTGCGTTTTCTGTGGTTAATAGTCGTAGCCTATTGTTTTTAATATTCAATAATATCAAATTCAATAGTAAAAATAAGAGAAATGATGACCTTATATTTTTTCACGATTAGAACGTACAAAAAAGTGACAATGCGTGTTTTAAAAATGAATGCTTAAAGTATTGATGATATCCAACAAAACTGTAAATATCTACATATTTTACGAAACTTACTAACGTAAAAAGAATAAAATAAGGTAAGTTAATGCAGCTGTCAAATAGTTGATAAAAAATTATATATAAGCATTTATAATTTAATTATTTATCGGATGTGGAAGTCTGCAGGTTCAATAAAAGTGGTCTCTTTATCGCTTGATATGAATCATACAACGTTTAAAACACATTTAAAGAATAACAGATATGGAATAGGTATTGATATCTCATTCCTAGAATTAATTCTAAAAATAGTTTAATCTGTTCACGTGAATAATCAACCACGTAACAGAACTAAGACTTTAAACACAGGTGAATGACGACTTCCTATAAATATCCATTAAACGTGATTTTGACCACAATATCTGGATTATTCAGAATTAACAAATATTGATATTTATAACCCAAAGCGTACATGATTTCCGGATTTGTTTGAACTAATAAATCCACCGCCAGTTAATAATAATTATAAACACCCAAAAGTGTTACGTTTTTATAGTTTTTAAAACAGCTTTGCCAACGTCATAAAATTTTAACCAGTTGTTTAACATTTTTTGTTTTAGGTTGCGTACCTATAAGCCAAGATGTTTTGTAAAACTGAATTTATATTGCCGGATTAAGGCGGCAACCTTTAATGCTTCTTCACTAAGAAGAATATATTGATCTGTTAATCTATTAGATTCAGATTGATTCTAGAAGCCAATAGATTTAAAAAAAACTTTTTAAGATTCCTACATGACCTTGCTAAATTTAATTGCATGACAACTTATTTTTTCGTAGGATATTGTTTATCGTTTTGATAATATCGTCTCCTATATTTTGAGTCAATCTTCGAGCTGAATTCTGAAACACTTCTTGTGGAAATATTTCCACCCAATCAACAAGTCCTTTAATTATATCAAAGCTCATATCTATTCAAAGTCTATTCGATCATCAATGTTCAATGACTTTGAAGATTGATTATAAAGTTTAATCACACCTAATCAAAAACATGGTGCTTTCTGTCAAGAAACTCGGCAAGTTAATTTCCAGAATCCTTAGTCACCAATTTATTGGAGCTATCACACTGATTATGTGAATTATGTCAATGATATTCCACATCTACAGATTTCTGTAGCAAATAAGTAAACTTGTAGTTTATTTGATTCTTATTTTCGTGTAGCTTTTTATTTGTTTTGAAAATTTTGTTTAACCTTTTTACATAATCCTTACATGTAAATTATTAATATGTCTTTATATAGATGTTAACCTTAGTGATAAAACTTAGTGATCAAAAGTGTTATTTATAAAAATTCCTTGAATCGTGGATGATCACGATTCAATTGAACCCAGTTCAAAAGAGAGTTCTATCAAACTATTGCACTTTCGACATTCGATTTCTAATGGATTAAATCGCTTATTATAAGTACATTTTTCTTATATCTTACGGTCATAGGTACTTCAAATTGTAAAATGGCAAGTTAAATCAGTATTAAACTAACCCATCTCCGGTTCAATTTGACATTTGTGCTGAATTACGGTTCAACGATTGATTCATGTTTATATTCGGGTACAACCGTAGTTCAATATTTGAACCACGTTTATAAATAACACTAAAAATGTTTTATATATTATTAAGTAGATGTGAAATGTTTGGTGAATGCAGCTATACAAAATAAATATTCCCCTCTTTTAACACGAGATGTTATCTCAATTAAAGAGGGTTATTAAGAAAAATAAAAATATATCATGTTTCATTGATTCAACGTAGTGCTGCGTCGATGAAATCACGAGATACTCGTTGTTTTTCATTGATAAATCTAGTTTATTATTGACTAAAGTGTTGGTGGCAAACAAATGAATCCCGCTGAGATTGAATTAGTATAACGTCATCACTAATTACATATGTACAAACAAACAAACATGCATACAATTACATACAGTGTTGTAAGAAATACATTAAGTAGAAAACATTCAAATACTATTTTCACATCGTATGTTATTAGATGAACGTCTATAATTAGAAATGTCTCATGTTTACTTCAATTCAGTTGATGTCAATATCGAGATATAAAATGTATTTAAATAAACATTAACAAATATTATATGACCATCACGCCGTTTACCTTTTTCAGGTAGGCAGTAAGAAACGAAGACCACAATCTCTTCTATCGATATTCAATACAGATTGAAACTTCATCTTTTTCCTCTCTCTGCATCACCAGCTTTCCTATCATCTTTTGGGAGGACGTCCTGAAAAACCTTATCCTACTGTCGATTCGTTCAAGAGAATATAAGCTAGAACCCTGAAAATTAGTATAAATATAGAAGAATACAAAATCTCAAATTTATTTTTTCAAAACAATTCCAGAGTTCCTCAAAGATTTTTTATTAAGAAAAACATTTTTCTATGACTAGTTGCATGTAACACATGAGATCCAACTGTCGACAGTTGGATTATTTCAGATAGAAACTATGCGTAACGTGTAACAACTTATACAAAAGAAAAACCACATTCGTGTAGACTAGTTGCATGTAACACATGAGATCCAACATGAGATAGCGATAGTATGTATAGTTGAAAGATAAGTACCAAATTATAAACCCATTAATACAAATTATTTAATATTTTAAGATATTTGGTTTTCTATACAACACATGTACCTAGGTATGTATTTCAAGATAGGATAGTATGGAGATCAGCCCTTCGATCCTTCCCAGAATATGAAAACAGCATGATGGTATGTATGTTTCAAACTATTAAGTCTTCATAGATATTGTGTGTAGGCGACTACCTTACAAATTGTATGAAGCAATCTCGTCACTAAATTCAATTTTTATAAAAATTGTTAAAAAAATTGAGATGTGCTAATACAATGTTAATATTTTTTATAGAAAATTAAATTATCTAGTATTTAGTTTTTTCGATATTTAAAAAAATGGAAATATAGGCAGTTAAACTCATAAATTTATCATAAAAAAAATATTTTTCTTAATAAAAAATTATTGAGAATCCCTGGATTTTTTTTGAAAAACTCACATAAAATGTTCTACTCCGAATTCTGAGTAAAGCCATGTATGGGTATCATATATGCTGGGAAGCCTCCAAGTTGGTGTTTTTAGCATGCAAAAAGTCCACTACGCCATACAAAATGTTCGTTCGTACACGCATCTTGGATTTAAACTGCCTCTTCCTTCAATTGAATTTCATTCTCTTGAACGAATCGACAGTTGGATAAATTTATGTGTTTAACTGCCTATATTTCCAAAGTATTAAAAAAAAACGAAAAAGCCGAAACACCCCAACTAGATAATTTAATTTTCTATAAAAAAATACCTATGTGCATTATAGTAGTACCTACATGACGATATCGTTTCATACAATTTGTAAGGCAGTATACACTACATAATGTCTCACTCAGTAGTTTGATACCTACTTAATCTCCTACATACCATCATGCTGTTTTCATATTCTGGGTAGGAAAAAATGACCGACCTCCATACTATTATATCCTAACATACATACCTACATGTTTTATATAGAAATCAAAATATCTTAAATAATGCATACTATCGCCATCGACAGTTGTATCTCATGTGTTACATGCAACTAGTTTTATTAAACTTTTCCCAGTACGAATGACAATCTGATGAAGAACCAGATGCTCACAAACTGTTCGTATCAAATCACCCACTCATTATTTAAAACAAAGTTAATTGTTTAAAATTACGCTACAATGTTGACTCTGAAAACATTGATACTTAATCGAAGACTAAGTGGTTTCGATTCCCGACAGAGGAGATAGGTACCTACATATTTGAATTCGGTATAAAATTTTTATATTTTTTAATACGTATATATAGGTATTACATTCAACTTTTTCCGTATATCAAATTAATTTATTTTCTAAATCTCTTTAAAGTGAATTTGATCTTAAGATTATTACGTGTTAAAAATTGTATCATACAAACAAGAGAGTATTATTTATTATGACTTAAAGTCGTCGCTAACTTCATTAATTTACATAAAATGAACTGAGACTATCAAACTGTCAATAATAACGTGTCTTCTTCAAAATACCGGTTTCTGTTACAAAACGTAGGTATTTAGTTTATGTAGTGTCATTGCAGTATTGACTCGTTTATATTTACTAGTTGCATGTAACACATGAGATACAACTGTCGATGGCGATAGTATGTAAAATTGATGAATACGTACCAAACTATAAACACAACACAAATTAATAAATATTTTAAGATATTTTGTTTTCTATATCAAACAGGATAGCATAGCATGGAGACCAGTCTTTTTTCTTTCCCTTAATATGAAAACCTTATGATGGTAAACATGTATGTTGGAGATTAAGTATTAAACTATTGAGTCCCAGTAGATATCGTGTAGTGTATACTGCTGTGGCAGACCACATCTCGAAATTTCTTTCGAGCGCGCGCCTAGCGACGGCAAGTATATTTGTTTGTCGCTAGGCCGAGTTCATCGCCCGCAATGTCAAACAAGTGACAATACTCCTCAACTGGGTATGACACTTCAATGAAATAAGTCTAGAAAGTTCGAGGACATTGAACTTGCTACCCCCAGCGCAGCACTATTTAAGGGAGTCTACACCTGTACACGTCGTCACTTCATTTCCGTATTTCCGTCACTTCACGCCGCCGCGCGCCGTTACGACCACACAACCCCTGGTCGCTTCTCGACCACGCCGTCTCGCCGACACTTCATCTCTCGACCACCGGTCAACTCTCGACCTCGCGAGCACGATGGTACTTCACCATGCGAAGATTCGGACACTTCGAACACACCCGCTAACTCGCTCGTTTTACCTACTCATCGTGAGAAAGTTCCTTTGTAAGTTATTTTATCAATTGTAAATTACCTTTAAGCAAACTATTAATATACTGATTGTTACTTTTGACCATTTTTTCTTCTTCTCTCTCAACCACTGTCCTTGTGTTCTTATTTCAAATCATATCCACTTAATTGGGATATAGCAAACTCTCTTTATTGGTAACCCCTCTGGTTACTAATCAGCTAAAATAAATAATTACTTTTGATTTTTGACAATCAGCTGAACTGCCTTACAAATTGTATGAAACGATGTCGTCACTAAATTCAATTTTTATAAAAATAGTTAAAAAAAGTTTGAGATGTACTACTACATTGTTCATATTTTTTATTGTAGGTTCCTAAATTAAATAATCTAGTTGTGGTGTTTCGGCTTTTTTCGATATTTTTAAAAGCTTTGGAAATATAGGCAGTTAAACACATAAATTTATCATAAAAAAAATGTTTTTCTTAATGAAAAATGTTGGAGAAACTCTGGATTTTTTTTTGAAAAAATTAATTTGAGATTTTGTATTTGTCTATATTGATACCAATTTTCAGCGTTCTAGCTTTTGTGGTTTTTGAGATACATGAAAAAATTAAGTTAAATCAAACCACTTCAAACTTGCCACTATTTTGACAATATCAGCAACTCTGAATCTCAGTGCTTCGTATTCAATCTGACAATCTAATAGCTCATTCGTGGTTTCGCTGCGCTATACGCAGTTTTCTGTTTTCAGTTTGCTCAATATAAAGATATTGAAAACTTATATTTGAAACGTAGGTACTTGATATATTTCTTCTTGAAGAACATTGATAACTTGAAGTACCCATTGACTTACATATCACGTTTGATAATTAATGAAGTTGTCAAGTAATTGTGTCATTTACTATAGCCATAGCGAATTGATTCTTCGTCGCTTTTTTATAATATGATTTAATCAATCCTTGTATGTTGAATTTGAAACTTGATTAGTCTGAATCACAGAATAACAACATATTATACAAAAGATTTATTATTTTATTTTAACAGGGCGGCTGCCAGCGTACCTACCTATTTTTTTTCAATTTGATTGCCCATCATTAGGTAGGTACTACTACTCGAATCATTTTGAAAAAAAAATACTGAGATAGTTTGGATATTATTGAAGAAAAATATTCCCTAACTTTTAAGAGGGTGACTGCTGCCAACTTACCTATTTTTTCAATTCGATATACCATCATTATTAGTCCAGAGGCGGCTCGTGATTGAAATTATAGGCGGTGCATATTTACATAAACATAATAATATGTACCTACATTCATCTTTATATTTCTTTCGCAATTCTTGCTTCTTTGGGTTTTAAACACTGTTAAGTTGGAAGAATTGCCAAATGCCACTTAATTCGCCACTTATGCAGGATGCAAGGAAGTATTTATTATTTTTTGACAAATTTATTTGATTACTAGTAGGAAAAAAGTCCAATCTATGCGTATATAGTATATGTTATCATAAAATAGTCGATTGTATTTTTTTTTCTCAAGCAATTTAAATGTACTTATTCAAATATTAATTTAACACGTACCCAATAACAAATTGACACTTTCTGGATAGATATTTATCGTCTCATAGAGCTAGACTGAAAACACAATTAAAACTATACCTCATCTGGAAATATAACCCGATCCTTTATATAACTCTATAAGTTGATTGGAATGAATTGCCTAATGGCAATAAGCCTACGAGTGTGTAATAAATTTGCATATATTATGTACAAAGGGATTAATAAAAATTAAATACACAAGCGAGAAATTCAAAATTTTTGTATTACAAATAAATTACTACAGTAAGATTTTATAAGTTAATTTTAATTAAGATTTTCATATCGTTTGGCCAAATACATCACAATAAAAAAATATATAAAAACATTTTTTATTTGTATAAAAAATGGATATTTCTTATAAATTAAAGTTTCATTAAATGCTAGGTAGGTACTCACACTGGGTATATCTAGATGCAAATGAAAAAAAAAACTTTCGACACTTTCATTTGTATAAACACTTCGATTACACGATTGTTTTAAATATGGATTTGTTTTTAGACACCATTGATAAAGCAATGAGACAGTCTTCTGTTATAATAAGAATATAATAATGTATTATCCTCAAAAATATTAGAAAAAATGCGTAGAAAATCACCGATGGCACTCCTCAGTTGTCATTGAGATTGTACAAATAATTGTATGATAATTTACTATAAGACTGGATCGTAGGTATTTCAAATAGTTTTTAAATTGTTATCACTCCATCGACGTTGAAAAAATACCACGAGAATAAAGAACACGCAATTCAGTCGATATTATTTCATATCTTTATTCACTCTAGAAAGATGTTTTGTTTAAAAAACAGATAAATCGATGAATGACACTTTGTGTTCTGTGTGGACAACGGTCAAACTTGAATGTTGTATAACATTATACGTCAGTAAATGTAAAATTATCTTTACTAATCAAATCTAAAAGGTCGTTTTTACGCATGTTTTTGGTAACTCTTATTATGGACAGAATATGTCTTCAATGCGCATGTGCGGGACAGATCGGGCAGTGCACGACAACTGAATGATTACATCTCTTTCTAACGCATATGTAGACCAATGAGGCATTATAACACCGACGATTTTGAACAAAATATAGAATTTGTATGAGGTCTCACATTTATATACGGGCATTATTGAAAGTGCACATAATCCTTAATGCGCATGCGCGAAATATATTTCGTACTACAGTATACTCACGACTCACGACTACACCGCGCATTCACCATGTACCTACAGGAAATTTACTACATACATATTATTATTGAAATGTATGTTTACAAGTGTTTTGATAAATTTCTAGGGATATTTCTTTTTTATTTTAGTAAGCAGTGCAGTGCACTTATGCACACACTAAGAAACCGCCTGTGATTATTACTAAACGAATCATTTTGAAAAAAATAAACTTAATAAAGAGATATTAATAAAGAGATATTAGTTTGGATATTAATAAAGAGAAATATACCTTAACTTTTTGATTATGTTCTGTATATATTCTTGTAGAAAAATATTAAGCATACTCCGATTTTAGACATTTATCTTGAATTTCTAAAAAAATATAAGGTATAGAGCAATATTTTTTTTATAAATTAAAGAAGAACAAAATACCTGGAAAAATATGATATGACGTTGTATTAACGCATCAGGTTAAGTAAATAAACCAAAAAAACTTTTATTACGCAACGGCGCTGAATGGAATATAAATGTTTTTTAGGTTTATTTACTAAACCTGAAGCATTAATGCAACGTCACATCATATTTTTCTATATATTTTTGTCTTCTTTAATTTAAAAAAAATATATTACTCTACACCTTATAGTTTATTAAAAATATATGATAAACGTTGAAAATCGGGGTATGCCATTATTTTTCTACATGAATTTATACAGAACATTATCAAAAAAATAAGGTATATTTTTGTTTATTAATATCCAAACTATCTAAATTATTTTTTTCAAAACGATTTGATAAGAAATAATGATGGTATATCAAATTGAAAAATAGGTACGTTGGCAGCAGTCCCCCCCTTAAGCTATAGTCTGTAGAAAAATAATAAGCATTTACGAATTTTTGACATTTATCTTATATTTCTACTAAAATATAAGGCTTAGAGAAATATTTTATTTTTAATTAAAGAACATAAAAATATCTGGGAAAATATGTCTTGATATTTGAATAAATACTTCAGGTTTATAGTAAAGAAAACAAAAAAACATTTATTTCGCGATAGCGGTGAATAAAAAAATTGATTATTAGGTTTCTTTACTAAACCTGGGGGGGGGGCAAGTCTAGTCAACAGACGGAATTAAAATCATCCATGTTTACCCATATAATGGATACAGAGTTCTATAGCATCTTAATGTATCTTAAGGTTTTGATTCCGCCGGTTGATCAGACATGCCCCCCTGAAGTATAATGCAAATGTCAAAACATATTTTTTCCAGATATTTTGGTGTTCTTTTATTTAAATTATAAAAAAATATTACTCTACGCCTTATAGATTATAATAAATTTGAGATAAATGTCAATAATCGGGGAAATGTATTATTTTTGTACAAGAATATAATACTAAACCTAGTTAAAAATTTTAGGAATATATTTTTTCATAAATATCCAAAATAATGTTAGTTTTTTTTTTCAAAACGATTCGATTATTAATAATGACCTCTTAAAAGCAAATGTTAGTATATTTTTTATTTGACTTTGTGTGCATCTATGACTGAGTGTTCCTAGTCTGCTAAAATAGAATATTTGCAACGAAATATTCGTTTCTTTAGTTCAAATATTGTACTGGCATATTTGAAATTGGTTCGGCCACATGGGGGAGAATGAATGAGGAACGCCTGACGAAGAAAATATACATTGCGGACAGAAATGGAATGAGAGGTCGGGGCCGCCCAAGGAAGGGATGGCACGTCCATGTGAACGGTATTTTGAAAGACAGAAATGTTAGAAGCGTGAACAACAGACGAACATGTATAAGACGATGTATGAATGTTGACGAGGCGATGAATATATGTCAAGATTGAAGTAACTGGCATTCGGTTCTCTCTGCCTACCCCGCGAGGGACATGGCGTGATGGCATGTATGTATCGTTTTAAACATTTTCAAGAAGCATTGATTGCATCTTATTGCCAATCAATTAAATACTGAAGGATAATTAAAGAATTTGGTGTATTCTCAGATTATATGTAATTAATCTTCATGTTTTATAATAATTATAATTTTAAATTTTCATATTGTACTGTCACCTGTACTAAATCGAGGTTGAAAGTGCCTAATTATCAAGTTTTATATTGCTTTGCATCATTAAAAATCCGCTGAATTTATTAATTAACTCAAAATTATCTGTTTTATTCGTTAGTGAAACAATTAGAGGTATTTTACGTTTCAAACACAAATTACCCATCATTAACAGGTAACAGAATATATTTTCAAATAACTTGAACCATTTAAATACCCTGGAATTTCTAGAAATTAAACCAAAAATATATGTAAAGTGAAAGATACATTTCTGAAACGAATTTTATGTAAATATTTTAATTCCCATCTTCCTAGCTCCAATTTACATTAATATTAACATTTTAATTCAAAGATAATTTAATTGATGATACATAAATTCTAAATTATTACATACCAATGCGTTCACAAAGTGTTTTTATAGGTACTCGTAAAAATTTCATTATGGACTTCTACTTCATGAACGAAACAACAAATTCACTAACATAACTTAGTGAATAAATTCATGTAAAATAAGTTACAAAAAAATAAGTCTTGCCTATTGGATCACTAGTCCGAGTTATGGTCGAGATAAATTATGCGCCATAAAAGATTAACTTCAATCCAGAGCGGCTTGAGGTGGTTGTAAGAGGTTGCCTTTTGGCAGTAAACTTGTCTTAATGTACTTGTTTGTCAGCCTTCGTGGCTCGTCTAGTTGGATATCTGATTGCTGAGCCAAAGTTCCCGGGTACCATTCCCGGTAGCGAAACAGTTTTTAATTGTATTTTCAGTCCGGATCTTTTAATATCGTAAATCTCTTGAAGGTGGCAACTTATGTACTATTTATTTATTTATTTATTTATTTATTTAATTATTTATTTATTTATTTATTTATTTATTTATTTATTTATTTATTTATTTATTTATTTATTTATTTATTTATTTATTTATTTATTTATTTATTTATTTATTTATTTATTTATTTATTTATTTATTTATTTATTTATTTATTTATTTATTTATTTATTTATTTATTTATTTATTTATTTATTTATTTATTTATTTATTTATTTATTTATTTATATATTTATTTATTTATTTATTTATTTATTTATTTATTTATTTATTTATTTATTTATTTATTTATTTATTTATTTATTTATTTATTTATTTATTTATTTACAGTTTTTTGGGAGACTAACAGCTATAAATTTCAGTTTTACATTTAAGATAATAATTAAACAACCAATTATACCGCTGATAGGCCATACCATCAGTTGCAGGATGAAAATACAACAACACAATATATTGTCTTTCTGTAATAGATAAAGTTTCATCCTGCTGTCGAGGTAAACATAATATTACTTGAAAATATTAAATTACATTAAAAAAGTTCGTATTCACAAACAAATCATATATCATTAAAGAACTTAGCACTAAGAACATTTCTCGCTCCTCTAATACTACACTGGAATACTTCAAATTCTGGTGAGCTATTTATATTGTTACAAACACGTCAGAGAAATGACATTACACGTTATTTACCCGAGAAGTAATGCAAAATAAATAGATTTTTAATTATCTCAATAGAGACGAAGTTGGAATATTTACTGTAGGAGAACCGGGAAATCAAGGCACCTACAGGGCTTACGACCTGTCATCGGCTGGTTTACGTGATCACTTTATGCGCTTGCGCAACGTTCACCAATTATGCCTTTTTAATGATATCCCTATCAATTCAATTTTGAAAGTTCTATATATTGTAATATTGAAATTCTTTTCGCTTGAAAATAAGGAATTTTTACTACAGCCATCTATGTGTGAAATTATGAACAACATTCTTATTATTTTTTATTTTTTTTTGTAACGCCATATATTGAGAGAATTGGTTTTTTGTAAATAATGAGAGCAACAATTCTTATACCTGAGGTGACAAATGCATTTTTCGCATAGAAGTCACCCCTGAATTGCGCCAGACTTATAAGGTCATTTTTGTCTTATTTACCTACTTGTACCAATGTGTAAGTAATCGAATATTTTTTTTATTATTGCATTGCAAATATCTTTGACTCCCGACAGGGATAAAATCCAATGTTTGCGCATATGCAATAATAAAAAAAAATATTCAAAATAAATAAATTAGTTTATGAATCAACTATCAACAAACCAGATTTAAAAAAAATATATATTCACAGAGCTGCTAATTCTAGAACATTTTTCTCTTTTTAAAGTTATACGCATTCCTCAATGAAGACTGAATAAAATATATGTAGGAACCTACCTACCTACCTACAGTTAATTTCAACTTTTGAAGTTTTTAATTTATAGCCTCCACTCTTCTTTCCGTGGTTTAACTTAAAGGCCAAGGGATCTGGGAGTTAATAGACCGTAAAAATAAACCATTCACAAATAGTTTATGTCGGACAGGTGTCCTATATTATTATTTTCTGAGAGTGAAAAACATATCCCCTAATTCACCTTTTTACTTCTCATTACCCAAGGGGATATAACAGGGAGTTATGAATTCACAATGTATTTTTTTTTATTGCAGATTATCAACTAGTATCATGGTGAGATTTTATTCTGAAATTTTCATCAAAATGCATCTAGGTGCGTGTATGCTCTGTACTATATGCTATGTAAGGCGTGTTTATTCTACTTTATCAATTATAGACTAAAGTAGGTACTCATTTGATTCTATTCACATTTTGCAAATTTGTATATCTAATACTCGCTAAAACCGCATTAGATTTTGAAGAATATCTGATCAGTGCTTCTCATTTCTTTTACTGTCAAATATTTCAAAGTACCTCAAGTTCAGGAAAATTAAAAGTGATATTTTTATTTTCAAATTGGCAAAAAGGCACATCACTTTCATATAATAGCGTTGAAGAATTATCATGTTTTAATAATAAAATATTTAAATCAAAAATAATTTAACAAACTCATTTCATGAAAATTCTGAATACTTAAATACAAAATGTGGATACTTTGTGGAGTCACTTGATAGGGAGGAGTATAGCGTTATCCACAACCCACAAGTTTAATGTTGTTTATCCAATCGGATAGCGGAGCAGATGGTTGCCGCAATAGGACTCGAATCTCAGTGTGATTTACGGTTCACATTAAATTTATTTTTTACCCATTTTGGGTGTTTCATGTAAATAAAAACTTTATATGTTTGTATTGGTTATATTTTGACAAAAACGATTTAGTTGGAGCTGTATAGTAGTATACTACTATTTGAAGTCGTGAAACTAATAGGTACTATGTTAAATATTATTTAACACACACCTCTAAAAACAAGTTGACTATTGATGTTTATTGCCTCAGATCCAGACTGAAAAAACAATTGAAAACTGTGTCTCAACTTGGAATCAAACGCGGAACCTTTGCCACAGGAACAAAATATCTAACCGACCAAGTCATGAAGCCCAACATTTCTTTCATAATAAATATTTATATGATTATTTATTTAGTATATTGAGTATTTTGGGCTCATACAAAGCGAATCAATCGTCCCATAAAAAAGGAATATTTCTATTTAGGTTATACTAGTATCATGTGTAATTTGATTTTACCAATAAAATTAATGTATCTTTTTGTGCAAAATAGGAGGTTTTATTGCCATACGGTAATCTTTTCTGACCAACATAAACAAGGTAAAATCTCAAGCAAATATTTAAATATTAATAAAGCATAACAATATTAATTTATGAAGTTATGCAACCCAAACATTTTGCTGTATAAATCACTGAAATAAAACAAAATTCATTTTTAAATTTCTAAATCACTACATATTAAAGTAGATATTAAATAGATGTTAGGTGTTAAATTACGTTTTTTTAATTCTGTCGAAACAAGTCGTAATCCACAATTTTGATTACTAAAAACATGTTTTTATTTAAATGTTGTACAATTTTTTACATACTTACCATGTTTTCAACATCGAAATGCAGTGATTATTATAACATAGATAGGTACTTGTTAATGAAATTTGATGTTTCCGATGAATATTGATATTATTTATATGATAATATAACGTATATCTGTCATTTTGTTAATAATATTATCTGTGATAGTATATTGAATGCTAAATATTATCGTGTTTATGTATTAATATTCCATAGAGAAAACATGTATGTGAATATGTTAATGTCATAGGCATGTTTATTATGTATGGTTATTAAAAATTTGGGAATCATTAAATATTATAATATATTTCTCCGAGTACAAGATATACACAAGATGGCTGGTGACAGAGCGGTTATCGCACTGGATTAGTACTCCAGTGGTCGCGAGTTCGAATCCTGCCACGACCGATTTCGTTCACCTATAGCACAAGCATATGCTTAATTTAGGGAACGTATGAGGATGTATATGTACTTTTTTCAAGGACATATTCTCAAAAAAAAAATTGTGAATACAGTCATTTAATTGCGCTACATATTTAATTTTATGAATATATTAATCTAGATTTCTACAATATCAAGGTTCACATAATTGACAAAATGTAATCGTCTAGTAATAAGTACGATTTGTTAATTTTCTATTTTCTATTATTGGTTGGTTCAAAATACCAAAGAAAGATAAAACAAGTGCTAACATTATTAATTTGTCATGTAAAACATAATATCATACATTTATTGATTTATGCTTCATAGTAGGTACAAGTATACATAATAACTTGTATAAATTTCACTATAAATAAAACTATAATAAAACTTATTTCAACTTTCTAACTCACATTTAGATGCTCTTGCTTTTTGTCTTTGTTAATAGTAATAGTGACATAAAGTATAACTCGATATGGCGGACTTATTGCCCGCAGGCAATTTCTGACAGTCATTGGCCATGTTACATAATACAACAATTGCTTGTAAGAGAAAAGAATACGATAAAAATGGACATCGATGGTAACACATAAAGAGATAGATATTATAAGGATACAATTGAGTTAGACTAAAGTGAAAACGTATTTTAACTTAAAAAGCTATATATAGTAGGATAAATAGCAAATTTTATAAATCTTTTCCCCAGTAGGTACTCTCAAAAGATACGTCATTGAAATAAAAAACAGTTTTTTTACGTCTTTAGTGACTAAAAAATCAAAAGGCCTACAAGTAGATAATTACTTCAATCGAAAGAGAATATGAAAATCTACCGGCTGAGTTTTGTACTTGCTATTTAAAAAAACATCGTGGCTTTCCTTTTCGATTTTCATAAATTAGAAGGTAATTTAGTGTGCATATTTGTATGCATCCGTATGCCTATACAAGAGCCTAAGGGCCCGCTCACATTGGATACGAATTTGGTCGTACGTAAACGTACGATGCTGGTCGTACGAATCGAGTGCGCGCACTGGCTCGCTCACATTGGATACGAATTCGCATCGTACGTATACGTACGATACTGGTCGAGTGCGCGCACTAGATACGGCTTTCTCCGATTTTTGATACGAATTTGATCGTACGTCGACGTACGATGCTGGTCGTACAATTTTATGTATTTAAGATTTGGTACACGGATAACAAACAAACAATACACATAAACATAATATCAATCACAACAAAGCTACCGTGCATACAAAAATCACACAAGGCACAGCCTCTCTGTGGGTTAGCCAATTTTTTTTTTTTGATAAAAATGAATATGTCCTTGTTAAACAAGTACATATACATCTTCCTACGTTCCATAAAATAAGCAAATAAATGCTTGTGCTATAGGTGAACGAAATCGGTTGAGGTAGGATTCGAACTCGCGACCACTGGATTACTAGCCATCTAATTTTATTCCCATTTATTTATTTATTCATTTATTTAATATTTCTTCTCGGACAACTAACAGATACTATGTCAAATATTTATTTAACACGCACCCAATAACAAGTTGCCACATTCTGGAGACTTACGATATTAATCGTCTCACAGATCCAGACTGAAAACACAATTAAAAACTGTGCCTCCACCGGGAATCGAACCCGGGACCTTTGGATCAGCAGTCAGATACCCAACCAACTGAGCCACGAAGGCCGACAATTGTAATATAGACAAAATTATCTTGTTTATAACATTTTATAATAACATATTCTCTTCCCCCCCCCCACACACACACATAGAGCGGTTATTTGAAACCTTGGGGTAAGCAAATTATAAAAAACAGGTAACAACACATGAAGAGAAATTTAAAATAACAGTTTACAAAGATAAAAATACCAAGTCATAAAAAGAATTCGGATCAAATTGCATAACGTAATCAGAAATCTCATAAACATTTGTGTCCAAAAACCAAATTAACAAAATTTTCTGTATCCATTTATGTGTAATCAAAGTACGAACGTAGCAAAATATCCAAACAAGTTTGGATCGAATTCGTATGTCGGAACTATACGCACGTCAACGTACAATTAACTCGCACCCAGTGTGAGCACTCTCATAGTGCTCAAAGGAACGGGATTATTCGTGCGTTTTCGACGTTTTCGTACGTATTCGGACGACTGAATTTCGTACGTAAACGCATCCAATGTGAGCATGTCCATGAGCGAACTCAGACGTCGTAACAATTCGTGCGTATACGTACGACCACAGTACTACTACGTACGATCACGTACGACCAACTCGCATCCAGTGTGAGCACTCTCATAGTACATCAAGTATCGGGATCGTTCGTGCATTTACGTACGTTTACGCACGAGCGAAATTCGTACGAAAACGCATCCAAAGTGAGCGAGGCCTAAAGAATTTGAATACCACCAATTCATTTAAATTTTTTGTATTCGTCTTGGACGACATATTATGTAACTAACACGTATCAAATAACAGTTGCCGTATCCTGGAGACTGAGGATATTTTTATTGTCTCACAGATCCAGACCGAAAAGAGAAATTATAACTGTATTACCCGAACCCAGGTCCGGGAGTTAGTGAGTAAAAGATACACAAATTTACAAAATTTGAAAAGAATCGGATGAGTACTTTAGTCTATAATCGATAAAGTAGAATGAACACGCCGTACATAGCACATAGTACACAGCGTCTGGAATTCGGTTCTCTCCGCCTACCCCAAATAGTGAAACGGCGTGATGGTATGCATAAAAAATTACCTATTGAATCAAATTATGAATCCGTTGACCTCGCTTCAATGATGTATGTAAAAATATGTATTAGGTACTAATAACATTATCTTCGGCAAAAAAGAGATTAATTTAAATTTTAAACTTGGTAATCTGCAGATAATTGCAATAATAAGTGAAGCAATTTGCGTGAAATTGATTGTCTTGCTGCTATACGTTGAAAAGTAACCGGCCATTGAAGCCAGCTCAATGACGAGAATATTCATAAAAAAAACGCAAGAGCTGTTCCAATTTTTATGGCAGAATACATCATAATATATACGGGGACTCAAAAGTTAATCTTCATACATGCATACATAGCATCAAGCTGTACCTATACGTATTCGGGGTAGGAAATAAGGACTGACCTCCACACAATCAAATATTTTTAGTGACAAAAACACATCTCAATAGAGACGAAGTTGGGATATTATAGAAGAACCAGGAACTTAGGCATCTACAGGGCTTACGACCTGTCATCGGCTGGTTTACGTGATCACTTTATGCGCTTGCGCAACGTTCACCAATTATACCTTCATTGAGTTCCCTTATCAATGTAATTTTTGATAGTTCTATTAATTTAATTTTATTAATAATGCATATAAAAAGTAGGTGCATTTTTTTACCAGGGCCTGCCTCACTAGGATTCCATCCCGTGATGAAGAGGGCACTTTACAAAAAATGATAGTAATACTTCAAAAAAAAAATAACCTAATAATAAACAATAATACGAAGATAATACAAAAATGATAATGCAATATAACTTATTCATCACTGGCTGCATTACACAACAATAATACATAACTATAAGAACAATACTATAATAATAAAAAAAAATAATAATACAATAACAATATAACAATACACTTAATATAAAAATCACAGCAATAACAACAATAAAAGAGATAAGTTCAAACAAACCCAAACAACAACCATGGTCCACAGTATACAGTTTATGTACATGAAAACATTATATAATGATGTGAGATAGAGAGCTGTCGATATCAATTTTGTTACTGAGCATCCACATTATTATTTTTTTTTTTTTTAATAACATTGATAGTATTGATGTTCTTAATATCTAAAGCAAATCGGTTAAACATTAGTGGTGCAAGAAAACCAAATTGGTGCTGTGATAGGGTTGTATTGACTAATGTTATCTGGAAATTGGGAATGACTGAAGTTCGTGACTTGTTGTGATATTAGTACATTTGTGTATTTGAATTTACAATATGAAACTGCATGTTTAGCAAACAGTTGACGGATTTTTAGTACATTATACTCCTCGAAGAGACGGTGGGATGGAAATCTAATCGGTAATTATTTTTATTATAAACTTTTGGGCAATTTGTACCTTTTCAATGAAAGCTTTAGCGCATCCACCCCAGGCTAAGATTCCATAAGACAATATTGATTGGCATAGTGCGAAATATATTGATTTTATGATGTTATTTGAATAATGTGTAAACATTTCACCTGAAACAACTTCGTCACTATTGAGATGTGTTATTGTCAATAAAAATATCATTTGACTCCCGACAGGGAAAAAAATCCAATGTTTGCGTATATGCAATCAAAAAAATTTATTCGATTTAAAATTAAATATCTAAAAATATTCGATATCTTGGATTTAAGGGTTGATAGTAGGTCTTTAATAAAATATCGTTCGATCATGTAAATCAACATCCTGAATAAAGTCGTTATATTAAGTCGCTTATCACCAGTATTCCTTATGTTTCCACAATCAGACGTCCGGGTACCTACTGGGTACCAATATCTGGTAATTGTCAATTGTTTCCTCGCCCACATGGTATGCAATGCTTGTTTAGGCGCCCGGGCATCTGTCAGTTTCGCATTGCGAATTCCCGAGCATGCCGAATCCACATACACTTCGAAATGCAACAAGTGTATTTTTGGCGATTATGCATCTGCTTGCCGATTCGTTTTAGTCATCGTAAACGAGTGGGATGTGACCAAAACTAAACCCCGCCACTACATACTTCATCATCCGTGGCGCTACAAATAAAACTTTTGCGTGGAAAAATGAGTCCCCGCTTCACCATTCCACCCTATAAATTGCTCTACGACGCCAGCCATTCGCAGTAATCGTAGGTTCATCTCAACATAGTGAAACCATCATAACATCGGTTCACTAAGGTCTACCAAAGTAGTAGTACCTTTCCTCACTTTTTCACACTATGGAATAGTGGAGAGTCATGATTTCACAATTGTTAAACGTATTTTTTTACATCAATTTCTCAATGGGTATTATGTAGAGAGTGCACACTATGAGTTTTGCCGTGATGTGTTTGTATGTATGGCGTATGCCGTAATAGCTAGGTGATCGCCATTCGCCTTACACCTCGCCGTACGGTTCATCCTTTTTGTGTCCTTTCTACAGCCCAAAATATAAGTCCGATCGACTTCATACTAAAATCATTTGTGTAAAGTGCCAAGAGCTGATTAGTTTTCCATCTGCAACTTTTAATTTCTTCTCTATGAATTCATCATTTACGTTGTTTTTTTGTGTCCTCTTTGCAGCCCAAACTATAAGTCTGATTGACTTCATATTGATATCATATAATATGTAGTCTATAAACTTAGAACTTTTTTCTTTCTCTTAGAGTTTATTCTATAGTTCTCCCGTGGTAGTATCTATAGAATAAAATATCGACCTTCCGTCTGTGGTCTAGTGATTGCAATCCATCCGTCAATGTTGGGACCTCAATCAGCCGTAGGTACAACATGCCTTTGTACAGCTTTGAGGGTATTCAGTAGGTATTGGGGAGCGCCACTCCAGTGGTGACTACCATATTCAATAATATGGCGTATTTGCGCTTTGTAGAGAATAAAAAATTGAGTTTTTGAAAAATACCTACTCGCTCAATATATATTTTTTTCTTGAAAGGTTGCGAACAGCTGAATGCATTTATTGAAGTACAGGTACATTTTGACTGTAGGTTGGTATAGATTCTTTAAATAAATATAAAGAACTCAATTTGCATAAAAAATGTTTTTTTATACGAAATTAATCAGTTTTATGTAAGTATGAACATAGGAATTGGGTCATACTCTCCGAGATCGTGTCCGCAATGTTGGAATGAGAAAAACATGTGAAATAGAGGACATCGTTTGGTGGAGTAGATCCAGAAGAAGACATTGGAGGGACCACGTAGCCAGAATGGACAGTGATAGACTTGCGTATATAGCGGCAAATGAAATCCCTTCTGGTCGCCGTCTACCCGGAAGACCACACAAGGATAGATAAAGGAAGATATAAATAATCGAAGGAAGGATAGTTGGACTTCGTCATCTCAGGAGGCATAGTTTTTGTATCACGGACCAACAAGTCTACCAGAAGAAGAAGAAGGAGAAGAAGAAATAGAAGAATCCCAACAAAAAGTAGGCACCTACGCCATCAAACTACATTATTAGCTACAAACTATTCGGTTTTAGTTTGTACTGTATAGATTTAAAGATAATAGATACAAAAAAATAATACTCTAGAATTATTTTTTGACAAAATCGAATTCTGATTTCTGAGTCAAACCTCACACATAGTCAAAGTAGGTGTTATACATATCTGTTAACGAATCGATGTAATAAAATACGCTTGAAAATTGTGAGATCACAACTCTCCACTAGTCCAAAGAAGCGAAGAGTAAAAAGTCACCTCCGATGATCCGAACGGCCACCGAATTGACTTTAATCCTTGTGACATCGACATAACGGTGTAGGACAGACATTAGGCCAGACTATCATGTGACTGACGACTTATAACCCTGGAATGCATCCAAATAACCTATTTAATCTGCATCACCATCAAAAGCATCGAGCTGTTAGAAGCTGACGTAAGTATGTATGTTGAAAAAGCAATTAAGTAGAGGAAATGAAATATTTTATGTTCATTTAAGTTGCCAATGTTTGAATCAACACGAATAGGTGTATGTTATGAAGTAACTGCATACGTCCATTCTAATGTTGTCTCCAATCACAACGACGAGGTGTGATACTTAATCTCGTGTAATATATGTAAGTGAATAGTGGAGCATGCAGTATTTTTATAATTTAATCAGAATTTCAACGGGTCTCAACTCAAATTATCGAGATGGTTTTGTATGTTAGGTATTTAGTAGACATAATATCGATGTCAAACGTAGAAATAATATAATCACGAAGATTATTTTTCCAAAAACTCGAGTAGATTTCTTCTGATTGGTTTCATTTGTAAATACGTGCATAATAATCTCACGTTCTCATGTTTTTTTTAATTTTATCTAAACAATGCTTAGCATTAAATTTAATAGATAGATCTCTTTAATAGAAGATAAAGTGTCATTTGTAGGTACGTGGAGCTCAAAGCATTGAACACCTTCGGTAAACTTCTTAAGACTGCCTTGTTTCGTAGAGCCAACAAATAAGCTACAGCACCCTTGGAGTGATCTTGTATCATTAAACGGCGCTTTATAAATTTTTATTATTATTATTATTCTTATCGTCTTGTTATTGATATCATGATTTTTTTCAAATAAATGAATATGTCCTTGTTAAACAAGTACATATACATCTTCCTACGATCCCTAAAATAAGCAAAAATGCTTGTGCTATAGGTGAACGAAATCGGTCGATGCAGGATTCGAACTCGTGATCACTGGATTTCTAGCCCAGCGCCCTAACCGCTCTGCCATCGATCAATCTGTTTGTTAAGTGGCGGTCTTATTGCCATTTTCGTCCATTATATAAAAAATAAAATGCACACTGACGGGCTTATTGCCATTAGGCAATTTCTTCCAACCAACTAGATTACAAAATATGCCAAATTATATATGTACAATAGCAAAGGAATACTTATATGAAAGTGAAAAATCAAATAAAATATACATTTCATAACAAAGGGGGTTGGGAAAGGACAAGGAGATGAAATCGGGAAATAATTTTAGTGAAACATGATAATTGGCTTATTTTGTATTCAATTGTATAAATATATTGTGTACTTTGTAAAAAACTGTTATTTTCAAAATAAAATAAAATAAATTGAATAATAAAATATCAAATGGTCTCTTTTAAAATATATTTATGAAGTATGATCTGTACTGTATACATTGATTTAGAAAATAATTAGAGCAAATTTTACCAATTCTTCGCCTCAGTGGTTTGACGCCTGTCTGTACTTGAATTTAATCTGGATTGACCATGATCTTTTGAAAAACAATTTATTTCTGGATACGGCTATTAATAGTTGGAACTCTCGATTGTCTTCACAGAAGTGAATTGATAGAATACCTCACTTAGATGTACCTACAATGCGCTCTCGCTGTTTCTAGAAATATCTAAGGTGACTTTCATATAGAAATTCTACATAATATGATGTAATGTATGAATAAGGTTTTACAATAGTTCACTTCATAATGTCGGGAAGATCGCTTCAATCAATAGAGGCCTAATAAGCCAAAATATCACTCTGTATAAGGAAATAAATCCTTGTTGATATTTGCTTTTTATGATTTGATAGGGTTCTAAATAAAAATACCAATCTTATTTCATAGCAGTGAAGAGTAGGTAAATGTAGAAACTTTTAAAATATGTGCATAATTTATTAGTATCATTCATCCATCGATACTAAAACAAATATAATAGATTCCCAGAACTGGTCACTTTGTGTCTCCATTTTTTTGTCGTTTGATTGTGTTTTTGCTTCACCGTCAAAAACCAGTTTTCGACAATCGTATTCAATTCACATGTGTCATTCCTAAACGCATTGATAAAAAATAAAATCAATCGGTCTGTTATTCCGATATCCAGACCATTCACAATGGCGATTTCCAGACCATTCACAATGGCGATATCCAGACCATTCACAATAGCGAAATCTAGGTCACAAAATATCGTACCTACCTGTATTTTGGTTTGTCAGAAGTCAATGTGATAAATAAACAATTAACGAAAAGAAAGAAGAAGAAAAAAACGATGGTTGATCGACATAATATAACGAAAATTATAATATTATGTCGTATTATCTATTTCAAATCGACCTATAGTATTAAAACTATTTTTGACAAAATTTTAAACATCCCAATAGTGACGAAGTTGGTATATTATAAAAGAACCAGGAACTTTAGGCACCTACAGGGCTTACGATTTGTTATCGGCTGGTTTACGTGATCACTTTAAGCGCTTGCGCAAGGTTCATCAATTATGTCTTCTTATTGAGTCCCCTTATCAATGGATTTTTTGAAAGCTCTATATATTTGAATAATGAGTAACAGCACTGAAAAAAAATTGTGACCACCGAACTTGCTATCTGCGTTTTAAGCCAAAGCTTTGTTATCAGTAATAAAAGTAAGTATATTTATGACTGTAATGCGCACAAAATATTTAGTATCACAAAACGAATTGTTTTGTAGTCACTATAGTTCGGTTAATATTAACATATAACATTTATTCAGTGAGATCGCCTGAAAAAGGACATAATTCTATTGCTATTTATGAAGTAACGAAGAAACCTTTTTGTAACGCCATCTATTGAGAATTGGGATTAGGTATTTGTAAACCAAAAAGCAACAGTACTTATAAATGAGATGAAAGTGTTCTCACACAGATGTCACCCCTGAACTGCTCCAGAAATATAATACCCTTGTTTGTCTTGCATTCTCCATATGTCCTCATTTTTATTCATATATAGTCCTATTTCAAACTCTTCGTGATCTCATAATGAATTAATATTGGCCGTTCAATTTTTCATAATAGCGATACGGCTATAGGTAGTCTTTAAGTTGAATGACGTGCAAAAGAATATAACACAAATTTTCTTTTATGAAAACATAACGAAAATACCTGTCCTAAATATCTTGAATGGAGTAGGTACTGGATCGATACACTTAATTAGTTTCTTTGTTATACAAAACCAAGTCATTAATTTTACATTCCTTCGTCATCACAAATAGTTAAGAGGCCTGTACCGATTTCAAAAGGATGAATGAATCAATATAGAAATCGTTAATTCTATACCGACCGATATATATTTTTAAAATATAGGATATTGAGAAGGGTTTTGTCACATGAATAGTTCACTCACATGTACCTGTTCTAAAAAAAAAACTTTCCATAAATATCTTTATTATATCTTTGAGAAATCGTCGACATAATAGGCATATACGTCATATATATATATTAGACATCGAGTGATTTTGTTCTCAAATTTGTATGGCGCGACGCCAGCGATCAAAGCTTATTTTTACTATTAGATCTTCTCGAATTTGTTTCTGAATATTATAATAGCTATATAAATGATAGTCTTATAAATGGTAGTCACATGAAAATATCTATATGAAACAATCTTCCATATAAAAAAACGACTTCAAAATGAATGTGTGTCAAGATAGATAAAAATGTGGTACTCGGTTCTCTCTGCCTAAGTCTCGAAAGACATGGTACGACTATATGTATGTATGTAGGAATATTATCTTTCATACATTTCGCCTGTACAATAATACGCAAATCCTTCATCAAATCTCTTGGTTTAGTTCAGATGGAACTACCCCAGAAGTAAACCCTTTGTAATTTTATTTTATTAATTTATTTTATCAAAAAGTCACTGGTTTAATAAACATTTGTACTTAATTTAATTTCAAGATTTTTTTTTTATTTGGTCGGTGGCCTCTTAATATTTTTTCACAATTATATCATCACCCACACGCGCACGATCTATGGGCGTTTTGTTTTTTCAAGCATCTTTCATAAAACAAAAAATTGCTTTGAAAGTTGCCAAAGCGGATATCGGAAGACAGAAAACAACAACACGTATGAAAGCACTGTTTATAAATAACAAATCACGTAACCTCTAAATAAAATTTAATTACGTTGACTCGCGTATTGAAAGATTTCTTACTAGTGATCAACATGTGATTAACAAATTTTTGTACGGTTAGAAATTGAGAAAGTACAGACCTGCACTTTTATTTTTGTTTTATTTTTTTCAATGAATCAAATACATCATTATCAGCAATGGCGCTACTGCCCGGTGTGGGCCTTGGCCTCCTCAAGAAACTGCCTCCATCCCGCCCTGTCGACAGCAAGTCTTCTCCAATTTGTCTGTCCGATCGCTCTTATATAGCCCCCGATGTCGTCCAGCCATCTCATCCTATGTCTCTCTCTGCTTCTTCTTCCTTCAGGACAGGTGTCCAATACTTTATTTGGGACCCGGCTATCCTTCATTCTTCAAACGTGTCCGAGCCAACGTAGACGTAGTATTTTGATGTATTGGACAACGTTTGGTTCGCCATATATTATTTCTAGCTCATGGTTAAACCGGATCCTCCAAGATCCTACAAATAATAGGTGTACTTAGGTGTAAAAAATGAATGAATAAATCAAATACATAGGTGTACTTATATCTTCATGCATTATAAGAAAAACTGCTATTATGTAGGTTCTATAGGTAAGATAATGGTTATGATCTTGCATTTTTACTGTTATGGTATTAGTCTTGCAAACTTGCTTGTTTTGATCTTCATATCATTCTTGATCTCAATATTTAGGACGTCAAAATCATGTGCCAAAAGAAGGACACCATACATTGAGGCATTTATATAAAACTGCAAAGATCAAAATTTTATGTACCTACCTATTTAAAACCAAACTTATGTCAAATAGCGAATGTACTCCAAAAAATATTTAAACCTGTGCTCTAAATCGTTAACCGACTATTATTATTTATTATCTTTGTTTTAAACCACGAGTAAGTTATTTGGTACGACCAATATCGAAACAATAACTTCTTTTTCAAGACCAAAAAATAAATGGCAAGTCTAAAAATATGTATGACAAGACTAAAAATATGAATGACAATTCTAGCAATATTTATTTTATTTATTTATTTATTAATAATAACTTTATAATACAAATCAATATATAAATTCACTAGTAATAACATTTTTACATATTTTTCCTTGCAGTACCTCATCAGAAAGATTACAATCTTGTGCTTGATGAGGGAATCACTTATAAAAAAATAAAAAATATCAATATGAATGATAAGTCTAAAAATATCAATGACAAGACTAAAAATATAATGACAATACTAAAAATATGAATGACAATTCTAACAATATGAATGATAAGTCTAAAAATATGAATGACAAGACTAAAAATATAATGACAATACTAAAAATATGAATGACAATTCTAACAATATGAATGATAAGTCTAAAAATATGAATGACAAGACTAAAAATATGAATGACAAGACTAAAAATATGAATGATAAGACTAAAAATATGAATGCCAAGACTAAAAATATGAATGCCAAGACTAAAAATATGAATGCAAAAAATAAATATTAATCTAGACAAAAAATAAATATTAATCTGTAATGTAAAAAAGTATAATGTAAAATTTACAACAGAGTCTAAAATCATGAACGAAGTGACGTATTTAATTATAGTAAAATTTTTAAGGATATTTTCATAATTTAGGGATTGATTTTTTATATTTTCTAAATTAACCACATATTGCATTTTTTTAACTATCTTTGTATATTGTAATTTGTACCTACTTGTTTACTTCATAGTTTTTAATAAATGTTTTTCATCTTTCTTTTCAGGTAACTGTTCCACGATTTCCAATCGTTCTCAAAGTGGGTCACGCTCACGGTGGAGTAGGAAAGGTGAAAATCGAAAACAACTCCGATTTCCAGGTAAAATATCAATACTTTTTTATGCAAACAAACAATTATATTCTGTAAACGAACCTACAAAAATAACATAATACTAACATTTTTTAATAACTTCAAAAAAATCATCTCACTCAAACCGATTTACTAATTATATTAATAACAATTAAGCACTACAAATAATAACACTCAATTATTATTATTACCATTATACACTTCCTCAAAAGAATTAGCAGATCAATGCGTAAATTATTTAAAAGAGCAAAATAAAATACAACAAACGCATCATCAAGCTTTCAATTGGGAATAATTCAGCCTTCCAGATACTTAACATATCAAAGAATTAGGCTCTGAGGAGGTCTCTATACTACATAACAACCCTACTGATTCCCGAATATTAACGTTTAAAAAATCTTTAACGATTCTATATGTATTCATTATTACCGTTTTTGCATTTTTATTATTAAGTTTTCGATAAATCTATAATTTCTAAATTACGGATAACGATTTTGGAATAATGCCAGTGGCTGAAATAATGAACGGTATTATTAATATTTTACGAGAATGCTCTTTTTACCTCGTTACCTAAAGCGGTGTTTTTTCTAATTTTTTCATCAATTTTTTTTTATAATATTACTAGAATTTGGAATACCCACGTCGCAAATATCTGTTATTTTTTTTTATTTTATCATGTATCATTATATCGGGTCTGTTATGTTGAACTGACCGGTCAGTTAATATATTTTTTTATCGTAATAAAGCGAAATATTATTATTTTCTACAAATGAAATCGGATAATTAATACATTATTATTTGTATTTTGAAATCTGGTACTCAATATTGTATTTTCATTTATTGCAATATTTATTAACAATATGTACTGTTTTTTTTATGAGCAATTGCTAAGTGAGAAATTTACTGTTTTTCAGGACATGGCTGGCGTGGTTGCAATTTCAGGATCATACTGCACAATAGAACCATACATTGATGCCAAATTCGATGTTCATGTGCAGAAAATTGGCAACAACTATAAGGCTTTCATGTAAGAAACTGTGCTTTTTAGTAACGTTATTCAATTCGTAGAACATTATGCAATAGTTAGACCAACGTTAATTGCACTGCATTGCGGGACAAATTAAAATAAACTTACGAGCATTGTACAAAACGTTAAAATACAAATTAGAACTTGCAAACAATGTGCACTATAGAAGCATTTTTAAGAGGACATAAAACGCTTAATCTAGTGACTGTAAACATGATATATCAAAACCGCCTAATGCACTATGAAGTTACCTGTTAGTAAGGGTATCTATCGCGTGCGTTAAAAAGGGTTTATGCGTGATTTAAATGAACGGAAACTCTTAATTTGTTGATTTTTAGAACAAACCTTACTTGAAATGAAAAACCTTTATCGATCATTCACGTTGATTTTATACACTCTTTGAGCATATAAAAGATTTAATTCTCTTCGTTTCATAGTTATAGAGTAATTTAAAATAAATGATATTTATAATATTTTAAAAGGATATTTATAATATTTTTTTAGGGGAATTTAGGCTGAATTTCAAAATTGTACGACGAACATTCACCAGAGAAATGTTGAAAATACTTATGGTATTTTTTCTAGAAACACACTATTTAAGATATTTGAGAAATTTTATTTTAAATTGGGGTGTTTAGGTTTATATGCCCACTCAAATACGTCCTACTGACCAAATTAAAGACGAATTAAGAATTTGTTATGTCTTACACTTTTTTGTAAGTACTTGTATCATTTTTATAATTCTCTTACTTATTTCTATTTTTTTTAATCTTATGATTAGAGGCCGGATTATATCCAACAAGAAATGATCGAGATAGTATGCATTATAAATGCTTGAAATATGCAACAAAATCAAATTTAAAAAAATACACTTTTTATATATAAAAATAAAATGATATTGAATCACTCTTATTTAGATCATTAACTTTGTTCTGTTAATCGATTATTATTAAAATTCACTTACTTTCATAATTCTATATGTAAAAAAATATTAATTCAAAGGGTTTTGTTACAACTCGTATACACATTGTCATGTGACAGATGTTTTATGGTTTGAAATATGGTAAGGTTATGGAATATATGTATGTATATGAAAAATGAGTATATGGAATATAAGTACCTACATAAAATGGATCATAATTATCTACCTATAAGTAAAGGAAATCATAAGCATATGGAATGGAACAGGATTGCTAAATATTTCCTAAGAAATGTTTTGTTTTGGATTTCTGTACTCTTTTACCAGCAGTAAATAAAATACTTTGAAAGACTTACAAGTCAAATATATTCTTACAGATTCTGTCACCGAAACCACTATTATATTGCGATGAGACAAGCGCTGATCTAGATTTTATAATTTTATTCCATCCTTTTTTTACACACTGTCTGTCCGTACTAGAATTTTTCAATTGATTTTTAACAAGTCCGACCAGTGAGAGCTCTGGGGGGGCAAGTCTGGTTCAACCGGCGAAATCAAAACCCTCACGGGGTGCAAGTCTGGTTCGACCGGCGAAATCAAAACCCTAGTGATTACTCATATCATGGATATAATTATCGTATGGAGTTCTATGACATCTAAAGATATTGTAGAACTCCATATAATAATTATATCCATGATATGGGTAATCACGAGGGTTTTGATTTCGCCGATTGAACCAGACTTGCCCCCCTGATTATCCATATCATGGATATAATTATTATATGCAGTTGTATAATATCTTTAGATGTCATAGAACTCCACATGATAATTATATCCATGATATGGATAATCGTGAGGGTTTTGATTTCGCCGGTTGAACCAGACTTGCCCCTCCTGAAATTTCCAACTTGATATTTTGATAAAATTGATTAATTTTGTATTTCATACGAACTTATTGTAAGTGTTTAAGTACCATTTTTATCATTTCACAAAAAAGGGTAGATGTGGCAATTAATGAAACAGCCAGATTAATATATGGTTGCCTAAAACCGACCCCCACTAAAGAACTATAAACAATTGTGGGCATTGCCCTCCTTACGATCAGACGGCGTGTTGCAGCAAAAGTCGAACGGAGCAAGCAGCAAACTGACCCTAGACAGCCAATGTATGGCTCACAGCCGCATCAGCGCAGACTCAAGTCTATAAGAAGCTTCCTGGAGAAGACCGCCCCTATAGTTGGCCTCCCCGAAACCCGAAGGCTGTCACTGTGGCGTGATAGTGTCGAACGCACGCAGCTACCACCCGCGTGTCAGTGGAACACAAACTGCCTTATCCAACATGGAGAGCGCTCAATAGGCTCAGAACGGATGTCTCCTACGGTTACAGTGACCTCAAAAAATGGTGTTACACAGAAGAAGACACCTGCGAGTGAGCGGCAGACAGGACAGATGGAGTTCGCGTAGGCCCTTAGAGCCGCAACCTGGCCTAGGCCAGACAGGACAATGTGCACCTACTGTCATGTCCTATATAATGATATGAGCGATATGCACGCACCAAGACACAGTGATAGCAAATACTAGTGGAATTCGGGTGGCCGAATATTGGGGGCTACAAATATTTACAAATGTTCCGGACACGGAAAATTAAAATCAAATTGTTACACAATAGATCATGTACAATGTACATATGTGTTGTATTTGAATATGTTTGCTGTATAAACAACTGCGTTTGATATTATGTGTTTTATATTGGTAGTATGAATGTAACAATCTACGAACTCACGTGAAATATTTTTTTATTCATCAATTCCACGTGTAGAAAATTTTAAAAATGTGTCTCATTTTTTTTTCATTTTCTTGTTATTTTTATTTGTGTAATATTCTTATTGGGTGTTTTTGTAAGTTCATTTCAAGTTTAAGATGCCCGTGAACTATGTATGTAGATATGTGTAATAAGTACAGAACAATCTCATGATAGTCCCTTGCAACCAGCATCCTTATTTCCTCATTCATGAATAAATCATGAGCCTCGCCTTGCACCTTCTCCCATACGTAATGACTCATCCACACTATCCAATTTAAATATCAAATGCAAATTTTGTTTAGCGAAACATTCGTCATCAATTTTTCTCTCTTGAGGAATTTGTAAAGTAGATATAAGATTAACAAGAAACAAAATAGGTGCGAGTAATCATCAAAGGTTTACAATATACCTACCTTATACCATTGTAGCTACATGACGATATGAATAATCTCTAAGTAAAACTTTTAAACATTCCCTTTCAAAGAATCTGTTCTGACTGATTCATTTAGCCGTTTAAAGTACTGAATATGTGACTATTAACGTGTCAGACATCTAAAACACAATCTAAATAAATTTTCTGCTTAATTAAATATATTTTTTATCCTTGTAAGGGATTGATAGTAATATTAAAAATTAATTCTTAAATTATATACCTGGCCCTGTTTAGTAGTGACATCTGTGTTGCAGTAGTAACAAAAATGTTAATTTCTTTTTGTACCCATTTTCTCTCCCTATAAGTCGCAATTATAACTATCTAAAAGCCCACTTAAGGCATTAAAAATAAATAAATTCACTCGTTTTTAATAGATCTATTGTTAATACTTTTATAAGTACTACCTAGTGACCCGAGTTTTGTGTGAAAAATCTTTATTCTGATTTTTGTTTGTTTAGGTATATTTTAGTATTCCATTTCGAATAATATGTACTGAAAATCAATAAATTACCTATCGGTAGACTCGCCAGTGTACATACAAGTACAAACATTAATTTTATGAATAAATATATTTTAATAATCATTTAAGATTTCAAAACACTTTCAGCTAAGATTTCTTTAAGAGGGTGACTGTTGCCAACGTACCTATTTTTTCAATTACTCATTACTACAAAACGAATCATTTTGAAAAAAATAACCTAGTTAGTTTGGATATTAATAAAGAAAATAAACCTTAACTTTTTAATTATGTTCTGTATATATTCTTGTAGGAAAATAATAAGCATACCCCGATTTTTGACATTTATCTTAAATTTCTAAAAAACTATAAGGTATAGTGCATTATATTTTTTTATCAATTAAAGAAGATTAAAATATCTGGAAAAATACGATGGTACGTTGCATTAATGTATCACGTTAAGTTAATAAACCAAAAAAGCTTTTATTTCGCAATGGCGCTGAATGGAAAATAAATGTTTTTTAGGTTTATTTACTAAACCTGAAGCATTAATGCAACGTCACATCATATTTTTCTAGATATTTTTGTCTTCTTTAATTAAAATAAAAAAATATGAACTACGCCTTACATTTTATCAAAAATATAAGATAAACGTTGACAATCGGGGTATGCCATTATTTTTCTACAAGAATTTATACAGAACATTATGAAAAAGTAAAGATATAATTTTCTTTATTAACACCCAAACACCCAAACTTTTTCAAAACGATTTGATAAGAATAATGAAGGTATATCAAATTGAAAAATAGGTACGTTGGTAGCAGTCCCCCCCCCCCCTTTAATACTCGGTGTGCATAATTTATTATTCAAGATTTGTGATGCAAAAAAGTCGAACGATTTTTAATAATGGATAGGTAACTTTTATATATATTTTTCAGGCGTAAATCTATTTCTGGAAACTGGAAGACTAACCAGGGTTCAGCAATGCTGGAACAACTGGCGATGACCGATAGATACAAGGCATGGATTGATGAGGTATATTATTTTTGCATTTTCATATTATCTCAACACAGTCTAAATATTTACTTGAAATGCCAAACCGAAGCATCTGCATCGAGTCAAAATTGCACAAAAAGAAACGAACGAGATTTGTTTGTGTGAAGACTGAAATAAGACAAGAAATTAAATATATCAACTTCGTACTTATGTTCTTACATTGTAAATTACTAGTATAATAATTGATTTGCTAAGTCACCATAATCATCATGATGACTTATCATAAATAGATTTAATAAATTATACACTTATCGAGTCATATTAAATCATTACTTCTCTAATGAATATAAATTATCTGTAAAAAATATAGGTATATAATTCCAGACATGTTGTGCAAAATAAATTGATAATTCCCAGATGGACAAACTATTACGGTGAAAGGACACTGAAAGTAAGCATACCGAAAATATTTAACACCTTTCCAAGTGATATGGATAAACTTGATAAAATATCCTCAGTTAAAACTGTATTTTAAAAAAATATTGTAGAAAGTACTTAAAAAACATTTGACTTCTAATTTAATTAAATAAAAAACATTTAAATATTTTACAAGGAAAAAATTATTTTACAGGGGAACATTATTTAAATTGAATATTTAAGAAATATACTAATATTTTAACGCTTGTATATACCACATATAACTGTCAATTAGTGATGTCTTCATCGTTTATCGTACACATACCTATCATAATATTTCACAATAAACTATGAAAAAATACAAGCATTTTTTGTGTAGTAGATACTAAATACTTATCTCGATTTGACAAAAAAATTACTTACCACTTCTGTGAACTCTAACATCGATAATACTTATTAGTTTAACTTTATGTTATAAACCGTTTTATGGTATTTTCAATGAAATAGTTACACGTTCTTGTGGCGTATCCATATTCTAATCATAGCTTTTCGTTAAATAAATAATATTTTTAATTGCCTTTAAAATTGATAAATTCTTAAATATGTAGTAAAAAATCAATTTTAAATAGCTGTATTAAGAAACTTCAACGCCATCTATCGTTTTTCTTTGTTATCTTTGTACCTCGATGTTTCGTTATATTAGTAATAATAATACCTTTGTACGTAATACCCAAACCGTTCAAACGTTACGAAAGATTTCGTAAATGTTATATAGATGGCCGAGGATTAATTATTTAAGCAACTATTTTTCTGTTGAAATTAACCACAATAATTATTTGTATCAAAATATATATTTTTTGTAAGGCAGGCACCAGCAAAATATTTAAAACTAAAATATTATAAAATTAGTTAAATTTAATTATGGACATCGTAAATTCCTTAATCGAATAAAAGATTGTTGTTTTTTATTTATATTGATTAAATCGCTTATTATAGTATTTGGTATTGAACGAATTCTTATGTATCTTTCGGACGCACTCCTTAATACTTTGCAAATTAAAAAATAAATAATTTAAGTTTTTTTTACGAACACATCCCTTACCTCAAAGTAAAGAATATACCCCTTTATGTATATAGGTGCCATGTTCATAGTCATATTGCTACTGCATGGCCCCTTATACCAGCAAATTGTGTAAAAAAATGTATGTATTTCCGTTATAAAATATTGTGTTATGAAGGATATTTATTATATTGGGTTTACTTTGAAAAAAAAATCTAATTTGTTAATTGACACTAGCTACCAAAAAGTATAATAACATCTTAGCTCATAGGAAAGCATGCCAGAAGGCTATGGCTGGAGGTATACGATTACTGCAGAACATGCCAGGATGAGGAGGAGGCGGAGACGGTGGTCCACTTCCTCTGTCACTGTCCTGCCCTCTCTAGAATTAGGAGAAGCTCCTTGGGAAGTTTCTTCTATGATGATCTAATTGACATAGCGTCGGCCGACATTGGAGACATTATGACATTCATTAGCCACTCCGGCTGGGGGGTGAGTGAGGGGGAGGATAGTCCCATTTGTGGTATCACAAAGGGCCAATTGGCCTAAGTGTGTTCTCCTTAAGAACTGTCACCCGCAAAAAAATAACATCGCAACTTAATCGAACTAAGTATAGATATTAGCGCCTTTATATTTTATTCGTTTATTTCAGGTCTGCGAGTTGTTCGGTGGTCTGGAGATTTGCGCCCTTGAGGTGGTTGTAGCTCGGGATGGAAAGGAATACATTATTGAAGTGAACGATAGTGCCCTATCCCTGATGGGTGATACACAAGAGGATGACCGTCGTCATATTGCTGATTTGGTTACACACCGCATGCAGGTACGTATCAAACAATCCAATAATACTCTTTTGCATTAAGACTTACGATTTAGACTAATTTGGTTACACACCGCATGCCGGTATGTATCGAACAATCCAATAAAACTCTTTTGCATTAAGACTTATGATTTAGACTTATTTGGTTACATACCGCATGCCGGTATGTATCGAACAATCCAATAAAACTCTTTTGCATTAAGACTTATGATGAAGACTAATTTGGCTACACACCGCATGCCGGTATGTATCAAGCAATCCAATAAAACTCATGAGATTGATTTTACTTTATTTCATAAAACTACAGCTATATTATGATGGTTTGAAATTATTGACTAACGTATTAAAAATACTTATATGTAAAAAAAAATTGAGTGTTGATGGGTCGATGGCAGAGCGGTTAGCGCATTGGGTTAGTAATCCAGTGGTCGCGAGTTCAAATCCTGCCTCGACCGATTTCGTTCACCTATAGAAAAAGTATTTATGCTTATTTTTAGGGAACGTAAGAAGATATATATGTACTTGTTTAACAAGGACATATTCATTTTAGTATAGGTATTATAAAAAAAAGTGTGGTGAACAATAATACCGAATTAATAATATTAATAAAACAAATAAATTAACTGACGTGCTAAAGATAAAACCATATTATAAATATGAACCGATTTTTAGAAAATAATAATATTTCGATTTATTACGATGAAACAATATTAACTGACCAGTCAATTCGACATAACAGACCCGATATAATAATACATGATAAAATTAAAAAAAACATTTGCGACGTGGCTATTTCAAATTCTAGTAATATTATAAAATCATTTGATGAATAAATTAGAAAATACACCGCTTTAGGTAACGAGATTAAAATACTTTGGTATCTCTATCCTGGGCACTCTGCTTCCACCCATGTCCCACCAGTTCGACAATATCGTCAGTCTATGTCCTCTGTGGTCTCCCTACACTACTTCTATTATGATAGTGTCTCCAATTCAGAATTTTGGGGGTCCATTATTTTGCCACATGACCTGCCCATCGCCATTTCAGCCTTCCAACTCTTTCTGCAATGGCTGTGACCTTTGACCGGCGTCTTATTCAGTCTCAAGGATATATAATTTCTTATTCGGTCTCAAGGATACGCCCAACATTTGTCTTTCCATTGCTCGTTGAGTACATTTAAGTTTATTGAGAATTTTATCAGTAAGTGACATGGTTTCAAGATCGTATGTTGTCACTAGCAAAACACAAGAATTGTACACTTTGGCTTTTAGGTAAAATAATAATATTACCGTTCATGGCCACTGGCATTATTCCAAAATTGTTAAGCCGTAATTTAGAAATTTTAGATTTATCGAAAAACTTAATAATAAAAATACAAAAACGGGATTAATGAATACATGTAGAATTGTTAAAGATTTTTTTAATGTTAATATTCGGGAATCAGTAGGGTTGTTAGGTAGTATAGAGACCTCCTCAGAGCCTAATCCTTTGATATGTTAAGTACCTGGAAGGGTGAACTATTCCCAATTGAAATCTTGATGATGCGTTTGTTGCATTTTATTTTGCTCTTTTAAATAATTTACAATTTACGCATTGATCTGCTAATTCTTTTGAGGAAGTGTATAATGGTAATAATAATAATTTATGTCATTATTTGTAGTGCTTAATTGTTATTAATATCATTAGTAAATCGGCCAGCGCCGTTTAAATAAAAACATATATAAAAAAATAAATAACGAAAAAACAAGTAATCATAACAAAATTTGTTGACATTCTTGGCTCAGTTGGTTAGGTGTCTCACTGCTGATACAAAGGTCTTGAGTTCGATTCTCGGTGGAGACATAGTTTTTAATTGTGTTTTCAGTCTAGATCTGTGATTCTATTAATATCGTAAATCACTAGAATATGGCAACTTGTTATTGGATGCGTGTTAAATTAATATTTGACATAGTTCCTGTTATTTGCCCGGGAAGATATACAAAATAAATTAAATAAATATATAACAGGAGGGAAGAATATTTGTGGGAAGGAAACTTGTTATAAAAATTATGGGATTGAGTTGATATTAAATATCTTTATCTGTTTTTGAAATGTTTGTGGAGGGTAATGAAAAATGACTGTAGTGAAATTTTAAGTTATTGTCACGTTGAATTCTGAAAATAGTTTGTAGTTCTTGTAATAATTTAATTATTTAAAATTACAGAATACATGTCGTCCCGGAACAACAGCCGCGCCTCCCGCAGCCCCCTCCACAGCCGTGTCATCCCGCGCCGGGTCCCGCGGGGGCTCCGTGTCCTCCCCTACAGAAGAGCGAGGCCCCCCAGTTGGTCCCCCGCCAGTGGGCCCCCTGTCGGCGGCGCCCACAACCAGCGGGGAGAGGCCCCTGCCACCGATACCGGCGGAGCCAGACCATCCGCCGCCGGGGAACCCCCCACTGTCGGCGGTTGGAAGACGGGATTCACAAGGTAAACACTACATTTTTATTAGTGATGAGCAAAAGATTTACAAGTTTCGTAGTCAGGGTATTGGTCTTGCAAGACCATGACGGCATGTCACTGCAAGACCAAGACCAAGAGTCTTGCAAATAATTGAATATATTTTTATTATTGCATATGCGCAAACATTGGATTTTTTTCCCTGTCGGGAGTCAAAGATATTTTTTAACAGATTTTTTTAATTATCTCAATAGAGACGAAGTTGGAATATTTATTGTAGGAGAACTGGGAAATCAAAGCACCTACAGGGCTTACGACCTGTCATCGGCTGGTTTACGTGATCACTTTATGCGCTTGCGCAACGTTCACCAATTATGCCTTTTTTTAATGAGATCCCTATCAATTCAATTTTTGAAACTTCTATATATTGTAATACTGAAATTCTTTTCGCTTGAAAATAAGGAATTTTTACTACAGCCATCTATGGGTGAAATTATGAACAACAATCTTATTATTTTTTTATTTATTTTGTTGTAACGCCATCTATTGAGAGATTTCCCATTTCTCCTACAATAAATATTCCAACTTCGTCTCTACTGAGATAATTAAAAAAATCTGTTAAAAAAGTCTTGCAAGTCTTAACGCAAGACTTTTGAGATATCGCGAAATTTTATAAACTTTTAATTATAATTATATAACTACGTATTTATTTACAAGCAATAACTACATACTATCAACATTTTACTATGAATTGTTGTTTTTTTGTCATACATATTTCATTGTAATTATTGAATCTTGACAGAAAAAATGTAAAAGTTGCACGACTCGTAAGACCTTCAAGTCTTGCAAGACCATGTCCATGATCGGATATACAAGACCAAGACCATAACCATGAATGCAGGGCCACCTCTTGGTCTTGCATTTGCTCATAACTATTTTTATACAGGTTGGGTAGTTGAACCTAGCACCCATCCTAGATTGAATATGAGTACTTCTGTAGCATAACGATAGGCTGGAAAGTAATATGACTGTCTCTCAATATGTAAAAATAGATAGTTTATTCTCTTCATAGACGTAAGCAACCTTTACTTACCTAGAGTGTTGAATTTTGTACATAACTTCTTGCATTCTGTATGCGTGTAGGAATACACGCATGTGTCCTGCTTCTTTTTAATAAGATAATACACACCCACACACCTGTCGCTGGTTACCCCACATTGTGCGATGTGCCGTGATGGTAATAATGAATGAAAATCATCCTATTTAAATATTAAGTTCAAGGTCATAGCTATTGCTTACAAACGACCAGTGTTTCCTATTCTTGAAATATAGGACCAATTTCTCCCTCGCTAAAAATCAATCCTTAGAATCTCTCACAGAAGTATTTTACACTACGCGACGATCTCAGCTTATTGATTATAAATAGCATTAAAATAAATTTTGTTTTATAATCTCATTTTCTTTCCAACATATTTCAGCATCACAGAGTTCCACAGTCAGTTCGGCATCAGCACCACGTGTGCCAGAAGTTCCACAACGTTCTGGATTCTCCCGTCAAGGATCGCTATCTGCATCCGTTGCTGAAGACGCCGAAGACACAATGAAGAATCTTCGTAAAACTTTCGCTGGCATATTCGGAGACATGTAAAGCATTTCCAATTTAAAAAATTATGTTTTTTTATTGAATTGTATTTTTAAGACGAAGAAGTAAAAAAAAATTGAAAACTTTGTTCGTTTACCGAGATTCAAATCATCATTAAAATGTATGACAAGATTAGTAAAATTTGAATACTTGATTTTTTTTACACATTCAAAATAAGATTTAAGAAAAACGAACAAAATTTCCTTCTTGCATTCTTATAATATTTGACAATCTCTTGTCAAACTACATATTTATAAATTCTATTACAAAATTATTTACAAGCAACCCCGCGCTTATGCTACTATTGTAAAATTTGTCAATTTTCAATATAAGTCGATATTTTTTTTCAATACCGGATGAATCAAAATTTGTATTTAGATTAAATTAAATTAAAAATAGAACATTTTTAATGAAATCATAAATGTTTTGACATGAGATTGCTGTATCGATATTATTTATGTTGAAACGAATACTCATCAAGTGAATTAGTCAATAATAATGTAAAATTTTAATGATTCCAAAAAGGAAAAATCTTAAATATATATATATATTGGTTTTCATGACTCTACATATTAAAGTGGAAAATTAAACTTAGCATAATTTTAAATTTAAAACAAAAAAAGATACAGAATTGTTGTTTGTATTTCACAATCAAACAATGCTGTAATAATTGATTTAGCAACCGTCAATCAATTTAAAAAAGCGATTTTTATGACGAAATTTTAAGGAACAGTATTAATATTTTAGACATCTAATTTTATCTCTTTTCAATCCCTTCGTTTATTTAACTATAAGGTATTTAATCAATTGTTATTTTTTTAGATTTGAAGTGAATTTTTTTAATAAAATTTTTTAACAAACATGCTCAAAAAAGTTTTGATATATGCAGTTAAAATTGAAAAAAATGCTATTTCATATTGTTGCGTATGTTTGAGTATCCATTTCATCTTAGCTATGTAATATTCAGACAATACTGAAACATTTTTATTTAATTTTCATAATGTTTATAGATGTTATGAAATAATTATTTATTAGCATAGGTGTTAGAAAAATATTCTCATGTGTTTCTAACGATAAGATTTTAAATGCAGAGTCATATTAAAGAAATGACAAGCTGTACAAATTTATAAAATAAACATTAAAAATCTTCGTAATTTTTGTTACCTTGGAAAAATGTAAATCATTATGCATAATCGTGGAATCTGAAATATTATTGTTTTTACGTTGTTACTAAACCCTGTGTTTATACTGGCTTTAATTTGTAATACAAATTAATTCAGATTTTTTATTGTATCATAATATCTAGATACCAAAAAATATTGTTGAATATTTTTAAATATATTTAATGTAAGTGTTTTACTGATAAAATATTAACCATCAATGTCAACATTTTCTGGGATTTACCAGTGATCAAAGCAGTTTTCAGATATTATAATGAAAATTATTAATTAATGTAGGTAACTTTTTAATAAATAAAATCTCATGTATAATTAAAATCAATTTTAATAATAATATATTATTACAGTCATTAGTTTTACTAGTTGATTGGTTACGCTATTGAAATGACGTAGTGTTTTCGTTTATCAAAATAATCTAATATTGTATAATTAGTATTTATTAAATATTTTGTGGATCAGTTTACCAAATAATTACCTGCGTTAAAGGGTTACCAATATTTGAAAAATACATTATAGTAATTGAATAGTTTGAATGTTGTTGTTCACATAGATTTCTTACAACGAATGGAAAGAAACAAACATTTATGAATTAGAATAAGTCATAATATTATACAATTTTCATACTGGATTAATTAATATTAAATTTGAATGAAATGGTGGAACGAAGAAATGAAAAAGTTTATATCATTTTCATTGTACTTACACGTTTTTTTATTGTGATTTAACTATCATAAAAAGTTTAAAACTATTATTATTTTATGAATATAAGCTTATTTAAATTAATTGTATGTAATTATGACACGGATTTACCAGATTGTATCTAAATGAAAAAAATATTATAGACCACTATTTTGATCGTAAAGATTCTTAGCTTTTTAAATAAAACAATAAATTATATCAAAATATTGTGATAAAACATATCACTTTAGCTAATCCATTAAATTTTGTACTAACAAATTGAGATTATTAATTAAAAACTATTTTTTTGCTAATCATTCTTTGTAACAATTTGAGCAAACCAATAATAGAAGTACTTCATACATGAAATATTTCAAAATAAATAATACTCAGATTTTTCAAAAATCTAGTATTTATGATTAAATGTTGCTTGTTGGAATGATTTTGAAGTTTTTTACGAGTGGTATAAAAACTTAATCAAAAATAATATTAGTACCTATAATGGTGCAATTTTGTATTGTCATAAATTTACTGTCAAATAATATGAATAATTAATTGGTTTGATGCACTCTGATATAATTTTAATTTGCATTAAAATTCAAATAGCATACCTGTGATTTTTCCTTTAAATATGGACGAAATAGATCAAGAAAGAGGAGGCTTATGTCAGATTAAAGGTGATAAATTGTTAAAATTAATATATAAATGTAAATTTGTATGATAGGTAAGCAAAGAAATATTTGCAGACACAAATAGATTCCCCATTAGACTAAGTATGATCCGTGTTTTGAGATTTTTTTTTAATGACCCTATGAAAAGATTGATAGATCTGTTGTCGACCTTTGGAATAATTTTCAACAAAGTATAATAAAAAAAACTTATTAAATAAAATAGTGTTTGTTCCTATATATGGTATCAAAGTTTAATTCGCCATAATGAGACAGTCGTAAATGTATAGTTGCAAATAACTAGGACTTACCTATGGACAGTTAAAAAACTAATTAGCAAATAAGTTGGTACAATATATTACTTACTTTACTTTTCGTATGGTATTATTAGAATAAAAAAAAAACAATACTTTCAAAATCATACAATCCAAAGTCTGGAATGTTCGAAAGATATTGAAGAAAAATGAAAGCCAGTATCAGAATAATGTGAAGGTATAATAAAAGAATGTACAACAAGGCCCGACATTACCAGATGCTTTTGCAATAATATCACGCATAAGCAATGGATGTCTGCAAGAATCAAAGATGATGCTCGAATGATTAAGATTTTGATGAAACTATTTTATGAATACATTGTTGAAAAAGTTTCAAATTATAAATAATGAAGCACGAATTGTTTGTCATTAAAAGAAGATTGAAAACCAGCCCTATTATTATGTTTATAATATTTAATACGTGAAACAATTAATAAATAAGCTAATCGTATTGTTGTTGTTGCTATATAAAATGTGTACGCATTTGTTAGTGTTCGCGACAAGGGCAGAAATAAGTGTTTGAGATTTTTTGTGTAAGTTTTTGTACGTGAATATTTTAGATACGTTCAGTACAATCATTACGAGCACGACGAATTTATATTGATTAGTTTTAAGACTAACGCTGTTTTTGCTATGGTAGCGACATCTTTGTTTTATATGCTAAAACTTTGGGTATTTTTTATGTATATTTTTGGTTTGAATCCTAGCTTGGTAAATACTCCTTTCCGTCTTCGTAGGTAGGGTTCCTACGTGCATTGCTTATTGGGACTATGCGTTTGAAAAGAAATTCAATACAAAAACAATATGCTCTAAAGATGGGTTTCGACAGATACCGGTCAGTGCCTATGATTAAATATTAGTAAAACAAAAAATGTATTAATTAGACACCAATGTTTATTATTCAATTAATATTTTGGAACCAAGTATCCACACACTTTTTCGAATGTTTATTCAAGAAATTTATGAGTGTACCTATAAATTTCACAAAAGGTTTTTTCAATCAAATTATATTATGAACCTACAACGAGTCTGTACTGAATAGAGTAATTGAATTCTTATATAAATTAATTTGATCTCACTGATAACGTACAAATACTGCGCTCATAATGATTGTACGAAACATATTTTCATTATACAACAATAAAAATATAAAAAATAAATACAAATTAGAGTTATAAAATATATATAAATTTATTATTCAACAGTTGTAGGGCAATAATTAGTAGTAGCTATTAGAAAATAAACAAATTTTAATATTTGTCGAATTGTTATGTTATTTTATTGTCTATATATATTTTATCTCAGGAACTTTTTTCTGCACTTTTTATATCCAATAATTTAATAATTTAAATAAGTGGATGTTACATTATATATTCTATAAAATTATATATACATACCAATATAAAATAAATAATGCAATATTACATACTTGTGTAGTTTAATTTATAAAACCGGCTTAACTAACTATTTTACTGAAAATTAATCATATGTTTTTTTTTTTATAAATAACCAAATGATTATAAATAACAAGCTGAATTCAATGAAGACAATGCTTGGGCATATTTTTAACTTAGCAATAAAACACAGGTATTATTATTAATAATTTTATTAATTTTTAACGAAAATTACTAGATACATTAATACCATCACTCCACATCCCTCACAGGGTAGGCAGTGAGAACCGAATGCCACATTTTACTATGTTGAAACACTTTAATCGCCTCGTCAAAATTCATGAATCATCTAATATGGTCGTGCCATCCTTTTCTTGGGCGCCTCTGACCTCTGTTCCCTTCCTGTCAGCTTCATATTATATTCTGTCATCTATTGTTCTTCATTCATTCTTCCCAAGTGGCCAAACCATCTCTGTGTGATGTTAATTTTCATTCTATTAATTACATCTTCCTTCATCTTACAATCTTTCCTTTTGTCGTCATTTCTTACCCTGTTATGCATCGTTCTATTACAAATTAATCTTAGTGATCACATTTCAACTGCATTTATTTTGATGTCCTGGTTTCACTTGCATAAATTAGAAAAAAATATACATTCAGACTTCCCATCTGTGGCACAAATTATGCACAGCACTCTTTCATATACAGAGCCTGCAAAAATTATGATTCTTTCTTCCATGACATCGATCTCTTCAACTCATCGCATAAAAGATTTAAACTATCCGTTTTGGCCACGTTCCCTCATCGCTCTGAGTGATCTTACGCACGCTACCAACGCCCCATTTCCTTCCAAATTCCTTCTCCTACAGCACAAAATATTATGTTACAGATGTTTCTTTTTCAATTCATGTTTTTTAACCAGTAATATTCATCAAACATTTTTGGCTTATTCGTTGTATTACTGTCTGCTTGACTAAATTGGCTGTACATATGTTTGTTTCAATACAAAAATAAAATAAATACATTAAGGTAGGCACTATGATTGCGTTATGAATGGCAACTTTGGCATTCTTTGATATGTTGCGATCATTCAAAAAAACTGGTCAGAAAAAACATGGTAACAATAATAATTGTAACCAGATATTCATAAAATACAACAAAAAATATTTGTGATGACACAGAAACATTAATTTTAGTTTCACTGTAAATTTTCTAACCGGTTTCGGTATATTTTGGACCAAAATACACTCTGATGATAATGTTCGATGAACCTTTAACCGGTTAGTAACTTTAATAAATAAACATTGGAACTCAAATTTGTTTTTCATCCGTAATAGTTTAAGTACATAGAGATTTCTATCTAATGTAACATTCTACTAAAGTCGAGGGCATATAAACCATAAAACGAATATATTAAACAGTATGTTTTTTAAAAAGAAAGCATTAGTATTTTTAACACATATCTAGTGAATGTTCGTCATACAATTTTAAAATTCAGCACATAATCTCTAAAAAAAAATACAGCATTTATTTACATAAAACTAATTCATATCTTGGAAATAAATATTTTATGTGCTTAAAGAGTGCATACAATCAAAGTGAATGTTCGTGATATATTTTTTTTCATTTCAAGTCAGGAGGGCAAGTGTGGTCAACCGACGGAATTAAAACCATCCATGTTTACCCATATCATGTGATGACGCGGATATATATTTACATATTTAAGATTTGGTACCTACACGGTTAACATACAATATACATAAACATATTATCAATCACAATAAATCAACCGTGCACATGAAAATCTCACAAGGCATAGCCTGTCTGTGGGTATACCAATTTAAAAATAGTCAAAATTATTTTGTTAATTACATTAGTTATTTATAAAAAAGAAAATAAAGCAAAGTACTAAGGCAACAAACAAGTACAAATAATATAAAGAAGACAACTTAGATATAAAACATACATACACATATTACATATATACAAACATCGATAAGTATGGAGGTCAGTCTTTTTTTCCTACCCGGAATATGAAAACAGCATGATGGTATATGTATATTGTATGTTTAGAGATGAAGTATCAAACTATTAAGTCTTCTTTGATATTGTGTATAGGTGACTACCATACAAATTGTATGAAGCGATGTTGTCACTAAATTCAATTTTTATAAAAATTGTTAAAAAAAAATTGAGATGTACTGCTACAATGTTAATATTTTTTATATAAAATTAAATTATCTAGTTGGGGTGTTTCGGCTTTTTTCGATATTTTAAAAAAAAATGGAAATATAGGCAGTTAAACTCATAAATTTATCATAAAAAAAATACTTTTCTTAATAAAAAATGTTTGAGGAACCCTGGAATTTTTTTGAAAAAATTAATTTGAGATTTTGTATTTGTCTATGTTTATACCAATTTTCAGCGTTCTAGCTTTTATGGTTTCTGAGATATAGGGAAAAATAAAATAAAAATTCAAAAGTTGATAACCCCTGACTGAAACAAAAATTCAAAATTCCGAGTATAAAAGTTTTGTAGGCCTGTAACTGTTTATATATTTTGAAATTTTAGGCTCTGTAAATTGAGCGGATCAAAAGTTATAAAGGGGGGACACACACACACACACAGACATACACACACAGACATACACACACACAGACACACAGACACACGAAATGTTCTACTCCGAATTCTGAGTAAATCCGTGTATTGAACATATATGCTGCGAAGCCTCTAAGTTGGTGTTTTTTGACTTCAAAGTTGGAAAAGCCGTGAAAAAAGTAGACCTCTCCATACAATTCTCGCGTATTCTGGCTTGATACATTGTCGATATGTTAAGAGAACAAAGTTCTCCTGAACAAATCGACAGTTGGATAAAAAGTGCAACAATTATTCACCTCATTTTGGCGTTAACATCATGGATATGGAGTTTTACAATGTATTAAGATGTTATAGAATATAGGATATCCATGATATGGGTAAACATGGATGGTTTTGATTCCGTCTGTTGACCAGACTTACCCCCTAAGTTCGATCTTAAAATGCAAAAAAAATAATACGTTTTGGGTTTCCGATAAGTTAAATTACGTATAAACCCTTTGTAACGCACGCGATAGTTAACTTTACTTACCTACATGTAATTCCATAGTGAATAAGGCTTTTTAAACATACCATATTATCAGTCCATTTTACTTAACATTATTTGCTCTCAAAATTTTAAATACCTATTTAAAATATATTCTTTTAAAACTAGAGTTTTGCTTTATGGAAATACCTAAAATATATAGAGATATAGCGATCTTTATGTATGAAATTCTACTGGTATTTTTTTCGTTTGGTATCCAAAGTATATTGATTCCATTTTTTTTAAAGTTGCGTATTATATATGAGATACAAATTGCCTTAAATATGTTAATGGAAAGAATGGTCCAGAGAAGTGTTTAAGGAGTGATTTCTGTACATCCCAGATGCTGCAAGCTGACTGCTAAATTTCTGCTGCATGGGATAGTAAACTCTCGGTGCCGAATGTATGCCTAAAATAAAAAAAAGTGTTTTTTAATTATTTAAAAAAGAAACAAATGAAGGTTCAAATGAGTCAAATGAGTTCCAATTTAAATGGTGTATTTTTCAAAAATAATTCTTTGTTTTCATATGATGTAATATTCAATTACGTCAATAAAGTAAAGTCGTGGAGAGTTAAACAATAGGTATATATGTAGATGTAGAATAAATCTTCGTTTACCCTCCACGCTTTTAAGTCATGATTTTATATTAGACACTTTTATATTATTTTTAATGTATTCAAAAACTAACAAAAATCATTTCAGTAATAATTCGCCACAAGCACAACAAAAATATGAGGGATTATCCAACTGTCGATTTGTTCAAGAGAATTTTATTCTCTTAACATATCGACAAATTATCAAGCCAAGATACGCGAGATTTGTATGCATGGTCTATATTTTTCATGGTTTTTCCAACTTTGAAGTCAAAAAAGCACCAACTTAGAGGCTTCGCAGCATATATTATGTTCTATATTTGGATTTACTCAGAATTCAGAGTAGAATATTTAGTGTGTCTGTGTGTGTATGTCTGTCTGTGTGTCCGCCCCCCCCTTATAACTTTTGATTCGCTGAATTTATAGAGCCCAAAATTTTGAATTTTTGTTTGAGTCAGGTATTATCAACTTTTGAATTTTCACTTTATTTTTCCATACACCTCAAAAACATAACTATTTCCATACATACCTAAATATAGACGAATAAAAATCTCAAATTTGTTTCTTAAAAAAATTCAATAGTTTCGCAAACATTTTTTATTAAGAAAAACATTTTTATGGTAAATCTATGTGTTTAACTGCCTGTATTTCCAAGTTTTTAAAAATATCGAAAAAAGCCGAAACACCCCTAGATAATTAAATTTTCTATAACATTCTAGTACTTACATCTACAGTACATTACAAACTTTTTTTAACAATTTTTATAAAAATTGAATTTAGTGACGACATCGTTTCATAGAATTTGTAAGGCAGTATACACTACACACTATATCTTCGGGGACACAATAGTTTGATACTTAATCATCAAAAATACAAACCTAACCTCCATACTATCCTATCCTGACAAACCTCAAAATCAAAAATACAAACCTAACCTTCATATTCTGGGTAGGAAAAAATGACCGACCTCCATACTATTATATCCTAACATACATACCTACATGTTTTATATAGAAAACAAAATATCTTAAAATGTTTATAAATTTGTGTTTGAGTGTCCATAGTTTGGTACGTATTCTTCAATTATACCTAAATATTATAGCCATCGACAGTTGGATCTCATGTGTTACTATACAACTAGTTCTACAGTGCATCTTTATGTTCTTACCTGGAGCATACCATCCATATTCTTTGTTGGAAGTTCTATAAAATGGATGTTCTTGTTTCGTTTGGCTGCCATAACCGTGCAACGCTTCTGAAATAAATTGACAGTAACCAATATATTAAAAAAGGAGAAAATAAACAATTTCATAAAGGAATAACATTGACATATGTACTTTTATTTTATTTATAGTAAATATGTTTTTTTTTTGCAGAAATGGTTTGAAAACAACAATAAAGGCACAACAAAAGTAAATATTTAAAACAGAGACACTCTCTTACGCTTTGCTGTCGGTTAGTTTTTTCGCTCTCCAATATTCTAGGAATAGTCCCTGTGTTATATTGGAAACAGTCATTGTTTTTGTAAGTTATACGACCTTATTTTAATTAAACTGATTTTGGCATAATGAACAATCACACGCACCACACACATACCTATACACAAAAACAGTGTGGTGGATTTAATGCAATGATCCATAATGTTTTTTTAATTTTGTCAATGCTGACGGTGTTGAATAGGTAGAATTCCATAATGGGTATTTTAAATCAAACAAATGATTTGGTCTACATATATATTTTTTTTGAACAATCCATAACTGCAAAAATGTACCGTGAACAATCCATAACTGCAAAAATGTAAGTGAACAATCCATAACTGCAAAAATGTACCGAATTTTAGTATATAAGAAAAAGCAGAGTTTTTATGTTTACCAGTTGATAAGGGCCTAATAAGCTGAAACGGTCGTCCTGGACTCAGGAAAAAATATATATGTAGACCAAATCATTTGTTTGATTTAAAATACCCATTATCCATAATGTTATTTCCTTTTTAAGTCTTTGGTAATAATTAATCCTTTTAATACAATCCGGAATGATTGAATGAATGAATCTAGTTGTTTCCACATGATTAGCTCTCTTTGGCACTGTGCCGTGTCTGCGAGGTTTTAGAGTTCTCCGGATTCTTTGTATGTTCTTTGTGTGTTCTTTCAGAGTTTTGCAAGGGGTCGTTATTAGTACCCATAAGCAGAACTGGTGGTGGTGATGAAAGAACAGAATCCGGAATACTATTTAAAGACTGGGAGTAAAATAGTTTCACAGAGCAAGGCTATATAAATTACTTTATTTTTAATTTTATAGTATCACAGACCAAGGCTATATAAATTACTTTATTTTTAATTGTATAGTATCACAGAGCAAGGCTATATAAATTACTTGATTTTTAATTGTATAGTATCACAGAGCAAGGCTATATAAATTACTTTATTTTTAATTGTATAGTATCACAGAGCAAGGCTATATAAATTACTTTATTTTTAATTGTATAGTATCACAGAGCAAGGCTATATAAATTACTTTATTTTTAATTGTATAGTATCACAGAGCAAGGCTATATAAATTACTTTATTTTTAATTGTATAGTATCACAGAGCAAGGCTATATAAATTACTTTATTTGAAAAAAAATCGTAATTTATAATTTAATACATATTTGAAATACCCCACCACCATTGGCAATATATGGCAGTAGGAGAGAGACAAAACAATCATATAAAAAATAAATCAATACGATCATTCTACAAAGGAGAATAAAAATCGTGAATCTGGTTTGATTTTTACCTGGGGCCTTCATACTCTTGATATTCGTCAATAAACATTATTTTTTATCATAAAAATAATATATAAAAAAAAATAATATGCTAAAAATTATATAAAGAAATATATTATTATTTTTATTTTGGTATATCTAAAATATCTACATTCTGTCGTGGCAGAATTCGAACTCACGACCACTGCATTACTAACCCAGCGCGCTAACCACTCTGCCACCACCCATCGAACATGTATATATTTCAAAATATACCTAATACTCGGCGACTGGTCAAGACATAATCATCCAGATCCAAGAGACACGTTGTTAAAAATGCAAAATTGTATAGTTGTTAGGAATTCTAAAATGATACCTGTGACGTAGCTTATTTTACTAAAATAGAAATCATGATCACGAATGCTATTTATAGAAAACCATAAATCTATTTTTGTTCGGCAAAACAAGTAGATACAACATGTAGGTATATATAATTACTACGCACCTAAGTGAACCATGTCTCTTTCTCTGCCAGATTGGATCCTCGCTTCGGCCAGGTAATTCAACTTGCGTTCTTCTTTTTCGTCAATCTTCTTGAACATATCGTCGACACTTTCGTACTCCATCATTGCCGATTTTCAAATAAGTTGAACGATAAGTGGAAGAACGTGGTTATTGATTAAACTGCCTTTAGAAATGTCAGAAGCTAAAGCTAAAGGAAAACGTTGCTTTTTTGATGCGTTACTAAAGAAACACCAACTGTTGATATCGAATTTTCTTGAATATACTATTCCCTTTTATGTATGTTAGAGGTATTAAAAATACCTACATTCACAAACCAATTTCATGAAATCAAAGCCTATATCAATAGCCAATGAGTATATCGTAAATAATCGTATCTATCGTATAAAGCCTATCAGTATAACTTAAAATATTCGATACACAAATAATAAAATGGGCAGATATGAAAGGCCTGGAAAATCTTTGAGTCGTCTATAGATACTCAAAGCTCCTGGAAAGAAGTTCCACGTCAGAAGAGGAGTAAGACAAGGCGACACAATAACTCCAAAATTATAAACACTCGCTGTAGAAGATGTCTTTAAAACCCTCGATTGGAGTGACAAAGGTGTTACGATGGCGAATTATGTACTGAGTAATTTGAGGTTCGCAGATGATAAAGTCTAATTTGCCAATAATGACAAAGAATTAGAAGATATGGTGAGTGACATATGCAAAGAATATTAGAAAATTGATCTCAACATAAATACATCAGAAACCAAATTTATGAGCAATACAGAGCCGTCGTAGATCTTCTTGGTAAATGGAAATGTCATCAAAAAAGTTGATAGTTATGTTTATCTTGGAGATACTATGAAACTAGAAAAAAATCAAGATATAAATTGAAACAAAAAGAGGTCTTGCATGGGCTTCCTTTGGTAAAATATTTATATTATGTAAAAATAAGAATATTTTTATAATGAACTTTTGCCCAGTGCCCTCAAAATATACGTCTTTGAAATAAAGAACAATTTATTTTCACATCTTTATTCTATTGCGTGATTTTTTTTAATTTGAATTTGTTCAATACTTTTGTTGTAAAATTAGTTTTAATAAAACCCTTTTTTATTTTTTTTTATTGTAAGTAACTAAAAAACTACAAATGAAGTAGATTTTTACTTCAATCGAGAATATGAAAAATTACCGACATAGTTTTTTTACAATTTTATTTAATATTCTTGCTATTTCAAAAAAACTGTAAAAGATTGCTTTTCTTCACGAAAAACCACAGATTAGGTGATTCATAATATTTTTTCGTGTTTCATTAGAAAGTAATTTAGTGTGCATATTTGTGTAGGTACATCCGTATACCCAAGGTATACAAGGGCCTCTAGCTAGGAGCATTACTTATAATTTTTTTACCATCGGGTGATTGATTTCACACAACATTGATTAATGTAAAAGAAATTTTGATGTGGCAGTACGTAAATAAAACAAATATTGTATTTTCAGCACTTTCTTACATTCTGTGTAAGCGGTGAATTGACTCAGTGGTTCCCAAAGTGGTCCCTACTAGGGATGTTACGGAGGTGAGTATAATACCGGAACCGGAGTCGGAGGTTTTAAATCTGATATATCGGAGTCGGAGTCGGAGCCGGAGTCTGAGGCGGAGGTGAAGTAGAAGACACAGATTTGTTAAGTTAATTTAAGGGCAGGCCTAATGAAATAATAGAAACATAATTCAGTCATCAGCCATTTTAATCAGTTCAAATATAAATGATAATACTCATACGTAGATAACATGCAACAATAGAAAAATATGTATACCTACATAATTTAAAATTTAAAATCAATTTATGTGACTTTAGAAGTAGCAAGTTGTACTTAATAAACAAATGCTTGGCAGCTTTATCTCCATCCAGTCTATTTCTCAGCGGCTTATATATTAGACCAGCACCACTAAAAAGTTGCTCACTTGCCACTGAAACTGGTGGACACGATAAATATTGGCGAACAATCGAGTATAATGTGTGATATTTTGAATTTATATAACCATAGTAAGGGATCGTCACAGATAGGAATCCGTTTTTTTTTTGTTGTACTCATTAAGTAAGCTCTTCCATACATCAAATTTATCAACAGGATGGCTGTTGCTCGCTACGTTTCGATCTTCGTTATAACCTCCGATTCAAAATTATCGGAACCGAAGTCGAAGTCGGAGGTGTTAAATCAATAGGAAGTTCCGACCTTTCGGAGTCGAAGTCGAAGCTCCTTAACATCCCTAGTCCCTACGGACCCCAGTGGTCCCGGGATCATTCAGGAGGTCCGTGGATTTTAATTGTTTTGATCCGCGCAAGGTTTAATATAAATTAAATAAATAAATTGTGATACATTTTTATTAATAATGAAATTTAAATAAATAACAATCCTCTGCGTTATGTGTGATGTGAAGTATATACAGCGAAAGGTGAAACGTCACTGAATTAAAAAGATTTTTCGATGTGAAAGCCATAACCTTGACTGTTGCTACTGACGGTGCTCCGGCAATGATAGGACGACACCTAAGCTTTCTGACATACAAGCTATTAAATAAGCTATACCGAATGTATTATCGGTTCATTGTGTCATTCATCGACATTGTTTGCTCGCAAAAACCCTGAGTGAACGTTTGCATGAATCACTTTATTATGTCATTAGAGCAGTAAATAAAATCAAAAGGAATGCCTTAAATAAGAAACTATTTGCTCAACTTTGTTTGGAAAATGATGATGACTATAATCGTTTACTAATTAAAAAAAAAGTACATTGGTTATCTAAAAGTGTATGTTTGGATCGCTTCTATTGGCTCGGTGATTCAGTGCTGGAATTCCTGGAGAGTAAAAACAATGATTTGCGTCACAATTTAACTATCTCAAAAAATGACTTTGTAGATAAGACTGATTTATTTGCCAGATTTGTCGAGACTAATTTGAAATTACAAGGTAACACAAGGGGTCCGTTGGCAAGTTTTGAGTATAAAAAGGGGCCCATGAGCTAAAATATTTTGGGAACTACTGATCTAACTGACCATTTCTCCAGCCCAGAGAAGCGAGAACAACTTGAGAAATGAATTCACCTGGTAATCAAAACTAGGATGCAGGCGTAGATTTAAAATATTTATCACTCTGCCATGGTGAATGACTATAATGGAAATTTAATAAAAAAAAAATTCTCCCGACATAAACATATTGAAAGAATTATAAAAAATAAAGTTGTGAGTTTTGAAAGATGGAAATTCAAGTCACCAAAGTTAAAACAACGTCGCGGAAGGGATAATTTTAACAAGATGATCCCCAGCAGATGATATATGTGTTTAAAAAAAATTCTCACGGAATTCTTGCTTCTCTGTGCTGGACACACTGATTAGTTTGAATAATTTGCCATATGACAATATAATCGCCACTTGCGAAGGGTGCAAGAAAGGATGTTTGTCATTAATTCTCAGTAATAGGTACATATCCACAATATCGCAGGAGTATATCGGCAATGACGCAGTAATATGAGGCATAAAATAAATACCTAACTACTTTATTTATTTATTTTCTTTGGGAAGCTACAGCTCATTTACAGTTAATGATACAATATTATGTTTACAATGTTAGAACAAAAAAAAAGCATTCCATCAACATTATATAAAAACAAATAACAGTTACAAGCCAAAAATATTCATACACACACCTTCATACACACACACACACACACACACACACACACACACACACACACACACACACACACACACACACACACACATACACACACACACACACACACACACACACACACACACACACACATACACACACACACACACACACACACACACACACACACACACACACACATACACACACACACACACACACACACACACACACACACACACACACACACACACACACACACACACACACACACACACACACACACACACACACACATTTGTATGCCGACCGCCGTGGCATAGTTGGTAAGCCGTTTGGTTTATGTGCGGGCATTCTGGGTTCGATCCCCAGCAGAGTAAAAATTTATTTAAATTAATTTCTCACGCTTAAATTGCCTCTATGGGCTGGAAACACTTGTTAGACTCGCCACTTGCTCAGGGTGCAAGGAAGTGTTTATTATTATTATGTTTATAGTTTAAAATTACTTATAACTTTCGTTGTTTTCTTTTATTGTATTTTAAATATCATGTTTCAATTTCTTACATATTAATTTCAAACTTACTTTGCTATTTCATATGTCTTTAGTATAATTTTATTTTTATACTAAGTATAATATAATCTATGATTATGAGGAAACTATTTAGGCATATATTCAAATTTCGTTGGTGTCTTTTGTTATTTGAAAATTGCTGTATGTTTCCCCTTCATTTAAATAAATAAATTAATTAATGTGCAAGGACGGTAGCCTAAGATTTTGGGCATTATCAACATTCATAGGACAAAACTTTTGCAATACTTCATTTCCGCCATGACGTTTCCATCGCATTAACACAACAGCCCGGCTATGGAACGATCATCTGAATTCTGTGTTTCCACCTTCTGACAACCAGAATTCAAATTTTCCTGGGCAGATTGCAAACCCTCCCGAAAGCTACGTAGTGCGCTTCTTCGGAAGTGAATGTAATGAAACCAAATTCTTATTATTATTAGTGTCCCCTACCGTTGCCGCGTTAAAAAAGGAAAGAAGTAGTTCTCTTTGCTCACCTCATTAGCGACATAGCATAATTGTAGTTGTTTATACCAATGTGTATCTTCATATTATAATTCATGTATAAAACTAAATATTTGTGCAAGTGCTTTGCACTCGTATCACAGGAAGTACTCCATATGTTAATATAGGTAACTAGGTATGTACACTAATTGATAACATACGGGTCCATGGGTGTATGTAGTTCTATATGAACAACCGGTACATAATATTTACATTTTATCCTCTATATACATAGTTATAGTTGTCCATTTCCCTATCAAAGTATTTTTTCTGTTTATAACCGACGAGACGATCATTTGAATTCTTTCTTTTTAACGATATCTTGTGAAAATATAAAAAGCTTGTGAAATCGTTTATCGAGTCGAAATTCGCAATATTTTTTTTTAAAAACTTTCAAGGATGAAAAAATGGTTTCATTGCATGATTAAAAAAGACAAGAATGAAAGATCAATATATACCTAAATAGTTACCTCATCGTCATATATTACGTTATACTTCATATGTAAATATAATAACTAAAGACATATGAAATAGCAAATTAAGTTTGAAATTAATATGTAAGAAATTGAAACAAGATATATAAAATACAAGAAAAAAAATAAACAACTAAGATAATAAATATTTCTCTTTTTTATTAGATAATAAACATTTATCTTTTTTATTAGATTAATTTCAAAGAAGAAAACTTGATCTTGTATTTTATTTGAATTGTGACTCAAGTCAAACAATATTGTTACTGAGTATATACGTTGGGAAGACCACAGAGCAAATTTTAATGTCAAACTGCTACATAACATAAATGACAACAACGGGTGTGCATATTATGGTAGAAATAATATTAGAATAATAACATGTCAAAATTTACTGTATCAGTTTATACTTTTGTGTTTAAGATATTGGTAACTATGTAATATTGTAATTTACTGTGTTGTGATGTCCGCTCTATGTAACTATGTATAACCAAAATGTCAAATATTTGGCTTGGTAAAATTGTAAACTGCTAGCCCTAGAACAGGGTTACCTAGTTGGGCAGCAGTAATCTTCATAATAGTCTTTGTGGTAAAGGTGTGAAAAATAAAAAAATAAATAAATGACTTTAAATGGTTAATAGTGCACTGGATTTTTTTATTAAATTGATAATTCTGCTATATGAAATCTCATAAACCGTATCGTAAGCATACAAATACATACACGGCATATCCCACAAGCACGGCATAACCAGTGACAGCGAGGTGTGCATTATCTTATAAAAGGAATCAAGACAAATGTGTGTATTCCCACACACCAGCCTCCAGTGGTGAACCTTATTTATTATCTATAAGCCATCCTAAGCAAATCATTTTTGCATGCATTGGAAAAGCATAGTGCGCATCTACGTACATACATCACTCCCTTACTCGAGTTCAGTATTTAATCACTATTGAACCGTTTAAACCTATAATAATAAAGCAATTCGCACTCAATATAACTAATCACTTGTCTGTATTACTTTAGTTAAGTACTTTTATACCTACCTTCCACCATGACGATTAACTAAGCTTGACGTTAATAGGTGACGGAAACGTTATCAGCTGCCACGAATAAATTTTAATCGTTTGTTAACTGCTGGTACTGACTTTAGTTTACCGAGATAACTTGTGCAATATACAATCAACGACATTTTTAATAACTTACTGCGTACTAAAATTACACGTTAATGCAACACTTTAAAGAGACAATTGTCGATGTTATAAACAATGAGTGTTAAAATAAAGAAATAAAAAATCAACAAAAAAAAAAGTTTAGTGTGTGATTGGTAAATTCGTTTAAAAATTATTTAAAATATACAACGTTGAAAATAATTTTCTTCATACAATCTGTGTTTTTTTTTCAACTTCCAACGAATTATTCATATTAGTAAAACTATAACAGTGTTAATTTAGAAGTGTGAAGCTGAAAATTTTTAATTTTCTTATCAGTAATTTAATGTATATAATCGTTGTGTGAAATTTATCGTCTATTTAACTTCATAGTTCAAATTAGTACCGTACCTTATGAAAATGTAATATTAACTATGTTTTTTTTTCGTTTATAATATATTTTCCTAAAATTTGGATAATTGACATCAATTGAAATTGCATTATTAATGTTATTAAACTATTAACACTAACATAAAATAACTAATGTTAGATATTTCAACGTAATTAAGCTTTTAATAATATTTATTAATATGGATTTATTTATTATTTTTAATCCAATGTTATAAATAAGTACCTTATCATACAATTAGGTAGTACATGACAAGTACTCTTCAAAATACAACATGATAATTCAAATGAATTATTATCCAATTTTATAGCGCCGTTTTCTTAGGAGCTCACCTCAAGACGCTTTACATTAGATTTTACATAGGTTAGTGATGTTTTAAAAATATAGGTTAGTGACCTTAATATTAAATTTAATTACTTACTTACTTTCCGTGTCCAGATGAAACTTAATTAAAACAGATACAAATTGTATGTAACTCGTGTGATGCCATGAGAAATAAAACCATTTGAAGTTTGTCAGTTAGGTGTAGTTGTGTTATTTCCATGTGGTTTTCTAAAAAAGTGTGTCTTCTTGTTGTTTTTTTGAAAGTCGTTATATTGTTTACTTGTCTTAGTCTGTGGGATAGTTCATTCCACGAAGATGGCCCAGTCATTGCGAAAGTGCGATCAATGCATCATTAAGCGGATTGTTATCAATAAATAGATATTTTGAAATTGATTCAGACTAACAATGAGTCCAATTCCACACGGAAACTTTAAAAGTTATCTTCATCGATTTTTGCCTCTTCTGCCTCATGTCAGTTTTGTCAATACCCAGACCAAACTTGGGAACATATACTGTGGGATTGTTGCCACACAATGGTGTCCTCTTATAGATCTGAGCTCCTCGTTGCTGTCGGTGGACCTCTTCAAGGTCCCATTGGTCATGCGGATTTGTAATCTCGAAGAACAATTTTAAAGCCTTTGAGAAGTACTGTCATAGTTATGGTGCATTGCTCTTGGTAGATTCCCTCCCATCTTGGTTACACATCTGATGCTTTCTTAAATCAATGACAGTCCACGAGTGTGAATCTTCTATTCACATTCGGTGATCATTCTTTTTGCACTATGGTGATGAGATTGTCAATCTAGAGGGCTTCATGAACTATTTTCGTGTTATGCATTTTTTTTCTTGTCGCTCACGTAGCGTTCTGTGAAGGGGCCGTTTACAGTCAGAGTTTAGGGAGAGTTAATAATACAAATGTATAAAATAATCTTGAAGGAGTTATGAGATAAATAAAATATTCTAGAGTTTCGTGTGATACATAAAAGTAAAAATAATAAGATTAGTGAAACGGGAATGAATTTGAAGGTGATTAAATTGGAATATATTATTCCTGATATACAATTCGATACACGAAAGCAAAATGTTCCTACCGCACATTTACATGATAACACTGTAAAAATGGAAAATATCATCAAGTGTAGCACACGAAAAAAAGATCCAATACCAGATATAAAATTAAAGGTAAGCATATTTTATACAATTTAAATTAAATATTAATGTCTCTCATTTATATTTTCACAATGTATTTTTTCTAATGTCCCATTTGAGATACTTACTTTAGGTATCAAAAATTACATACATATCATCACACCAAGTCCCCCACGGAGTCCCTCGTTCAACGCCTCGTCAACATTCATACATCGTCATATTATATAATATTATGTTCGTCTGTTGTTCACGCTTCTTACATTTATGTACGTCTTTCAGAATATCGTTCGTGCCATCCTTGTTTTGGGCTCATCGAATCTCTTATTCGGTTCCTGTCAGCTTTGCATATTTTCTCTGTCAGGCTTTCTTTATTCATTCTCCCAAAATTCTTTTCTCAACGGGTATCATGTAGAGAGTGCACACTGTGAGTTTCGTCGTGATGTGTTTGTATGTATGGCGTATGGCGTACGGCGTATAGCGTACGGATTATCCTTTTTATTAATGATTAACTTCATATTAACATCATATGTGTAAAGTGCATAGACCTAGAGCTGATTAGTTTTCCATAGATATCCTTAATTTCTTCTCTATGATTTCATCTGTCCAAATTTTCAAAATGCTCTCACAGTCTGGAAAAAAGAGGTATTTTTATACTGTTTGAAATTTTGATACAACAAAAATATACTCATCAAAAATGCATTCAAGGATTGTCACAATTTAAAGAAAAAAAATATGGTCTGTTATATCAATGTGAAATAAATTTCATATTTTTATGAAAAATGTATATAACAGAAATAATATAACTTCTTTATGGGAAAATTGAGTGATTAACTTCATATTGATACTGTATTGAGTCCTGTACTGTACTTCATATTGAGTCTGGCGTTCGGTTCTCTCTGCCTACCCCAAATAGGGAAATGGCGTGATGGTATGGTATGGGATACTGTATGTGTCTCTATAAACAAGTGTATTTTTTACTCTTCACTTCCTCAAGGGGTAGGTAGTGAGAACCGAACACCGCATCCTTCTATCTTGACACATACATCGACTCATCAACATTGATACACTGTCTCATACATGCTCATCTTGCTAGTAATGCAATTTCTCAACAGGTATCATGTAGAAAAAACATACTTTGAGTTTCGTGACAATTTTTTTGTGTGTATGGTGTATTGTGAAAACTTTTGTCCTCTGGGAATCTTATATTTGTTGAAGAATGTAATAAAAATTAACTTCATAAAAATGTATTTAGAGATTGTCAACCTTTTAAGAAGAAAAAATGAACGCTTACTATGGTGTGGAGAGTTTAGTGTTGGCCACAACCCACTCGTTTCCTTGTGTCTTCAATTAGTACCCTGTCATACATCGTTCTATCGTGTCCGGACAATTGGCCGTAGCCGATTGGCCGTGGACAATTGGCCGTACGCCCTTTTTACCGTATGGACAATTAATCGTGAGGACAATTGACCGTGAGGACAGTTGGCCGTGAGGACTTTTCTTTTTTCGTTTGAGTTAAATAAATTGCTTGAATAAAAAAATGTTCGTTTATGGCGACGAACCGATTGCCTTATTTTTTTATTTCAAGATACTAGGAGAAATCCAATATGTCGACAGTGATTAAAACAAAATTTTACAAACTAAGCGGTAATAATGTAGTTCTAATTTGCTATATTTTGAGATATAAGAAGACGTCTGTTTTTAGACTTCTTCTTGTTCTTTTTTTCATTTTTCGAGATGGATATCGATTTATACTAATATGAAGGTGTAGATTTCGAAACAATTTAAACTTGTTTGTTTTCTTTTGAAATGATGAGAAACCAATATGGCGGCCGTGATTTAAGGATGAGTTTTCAAAGTGAATGATTATGTTGGGTTTATCGAGTTTTAATTTGCTACATTTTGAGATTTAAGAAGACGTCTGTTCTTAAACTTTTTCTTGTTTTTTTTTATTTTTCGATTTTCTCTTTTTAAAAAATGAATATGTCCTTGTTAAACAAGTACATATACATCTTCCTACGTTCCCTAAAATAAGCAAATAAATGCTTGTGCTATAGGCGAACGAAATCGGTCGAGGCAGGATTCGAACTCGCGACCACTGGATTACTAGCCCAGCGCGCTAACCGTACTGCCATCGACCCATCTTAATATTCATTTTATTCAAACGCACTTAAGGTATTTAAAATTATTTTAAAAACGTCAAATTAAATCTGAAAATGAAGCAATTCATTTTGAAAAACTATCTTTAAATCGTGGTCGCCATATTGTTTGCTCATAATTTCAAAATAAAACAAAGAAGTTTAAATTATTTCGAAATCTACACCTTTTAATTAGTATGAATCGATATCCATCTTGAAAAATCAATTGAACACATGTTTTGTATATAAAACAAAATATCTTGTAATTTTAAATAATTTGGATCAAAGGTTTTTCATTTCGGTAATAGTAGGTATTCTTCAACTACACATACTATCGCCATCTCATGTGTTATATGCAACTAGTATTATGTAGTTGAGCAACACCCGTTCTGAATGTGGTGCCTTTTTAGGTGAGACGAGACTGGTGTACGTGGATACACGCAGTAGTCGTGCTCATTTGTTAAAAATGTTAAGTTGTTTGTGTACTAAATAACAATAATTCCAAGAATTTCAGATATGTAATAATTTTATATTGATTGTATAATATGTATCTTATGGCGTAAAAGCTGTGTATGATTTTATAAATTAATTGCAAGAGAAAAATATATGGATTTGTACATACATACAGGAACATCACTGAATGGTACGATAAGCACACAATACTTAGTACATCGATTTATTTTTGTTTGTAGTTTTTTTTTGCTTTTATATTGTTGAATTTATTTATTATTATTCATATCTGTCTCTTTGATATTGATTTTGTGATTTTGATTTTGCATTGATGATGTTTATAGGAGTCCTACAGCAATATATAATGTTGAAAAGAGAAAAGAAATAGAGATATATATGTGTATGAAGTAATGTAATATAATATAATGTAATATAATATATAAAATATTATAGTTGGATAGAGTCTCTTAGTTTTTGACCACGTTGAGTGTATTTGTGTGTCAACTGGTTTCGGAGACGTAGCCGCTCCTTCGTCCGGACGAACTTATACATAAGTTTGGACAAACTTATAGTATGGGTTTGTCCGGACGAAGGAGCGGTTGCGTCTCCGAAACTGGTTGACATGTAGATGTGCTCAGCGTGGTTGAAGGCTGAGAGATTTTATTTAATTATATTAGTTAAAATGTGCCACAAAGCAATAGCAGCAAAGTATAAAGATATAAAATATTGTAAATTATAATGTAATATAGACCCCCAACACGGGTAGGTACTCGCCTACCTAACGGGGGACACTATAATGTTAATGTGTTATGTGTAATTGTTAATCAATGAATAAATAAATAAATAAATAAATAAATAAATAAAATTAAAAATCAATAAATATATTTGTTTATTTCCAGGCTGTTCCTGTACCAGAACCGAAAACCCTGGTTGAAGAGTTACTGTCGGAGATATATAGAGGTTACAGAACATCACCAGATGGCAGATCAGCAGAACATGGAATGGACAGTGAACCATGTACTTCTTCAGTATCTGGTCATCATTATTCTATAGACGAAGAAGAACTATACAGTTTAAGTAAGGAGTACATCCCCATTTATCTAATGTATTAACTACATATTTAAATTCTTAAAATATTTTCAATTTAGACGCCCCTTACTCATTTTTACGATTAGGCCAAACCTTATGAATACCGAATTAAATTTGTATATCTAATATTCCATTAGACCCCATTAGATTTTGAAGGATATGTTAATAGTGCTTGTCAATTATTTTAACTGTCAAATATTTCAATGTGACCCCAAGCTCAGGAAACTTGAGATTTGTTATTTTTATTTTGAAATTGGTAAAAAAGGACATCAATTTCATAAAATGGCACTGAAGAATTAGGTAGTAAGTTTTCATAACAAAATATTTAAATTATGTTCCATACAAAATTTGAATACTTCGTGCAATGACTTGTTAAGGTTTGCCACAACCCACTCGTTTTCAATATGGTCACTTTTTTGTTACTGTTATATGTTAATAATGGAAACAAATCATTTAATTTTATTTCAAATAATAAATAAATTTGGAATGGTAAAATAAAACCAAAGTTTTTAGTTCTACTAATTTAATGACACTGACTAGTTTCGGTCATCCAGTGACCATTTTCAAAGTGTGAAAAAACAAGAGGTGGTTGGTGTTTATATAATATCTGGTTAAGGTGTTTATATAATATCTGGTTAAAAAAAAAAAAAAAAAAAAAAAAAAAAAAAAAAAAAAAAAAAAAAAAAAAAAAAAAAAAAAAAAAAAAAAAAAAAAAAAAAAAAAATTTTTTTGAATTCCTTGAACTCGCTCAATAAATCAATACAATTTACAATGGAAGTTGGAGGAGATAGTATAAACTTTCTGGACCTATCTCTTAAAATTGAAAAAGAAAACATTAAATTCAACATCTACAGAAAACCAACCTTTAGTGACAATATAATACACAATAATTCGAGACACCACATTTCCCATAAACTATCAACATTTCATTCCTTAATTCATAGATTGCTAAACGTTCCATTGTCACAAACAGATTATAATAATGAAGTCAGCATCATACAAAACTTAGCAAAAAACAATGGTTACAAAGATAATCTAGTACATAACATGATAAGAAAAAAGAAAAAGAAGTTCTTCCTAACTGCGGTTGCTCCAGGACTTACATCTCAACCAGAAAATTCAGATAAATGGGTAAAACTAAGTTACATTGGCAAAACATCTATAAAAACCGGTAATATAATTAAGAAAATAGCCAAAAAGAAGATTGCTTTTTACAACCCAAAAACATTAGGTAAAGCATTAGTAAATAATAAAGACAAAATAGATCCAGTCAACAATAGTGGTGTCTATGAGTTGAATTGCAATACGTGCACGGGTTCATACATTGGTCAAACTGGTAGAACATTTAAACAAAGAATAACTGAACATTTAAGATGTAAAAGACTAAATCAAGATACTTCTAATTTTGCTGCCCATTTAAACGAACTACAACATGAATTTACAATAGACAATAATGTTCAAATTCTACATAAATGTAATAAAGGGAGAAAATTAGACAGATTAGAGATACTAGAAATTAATAGAGTAAAAAATAATATGAACAAGACACTTATTAATTTACAAACAGATTTCTCTACTTCACCTCTACTTAAACCGCTATAAATATTTATAAATATATTATTCATATACCAAGTAATCAATAATAAGGAATGGTATTTCCAACCATTTATCATTATATATTATGTAAACAAACAACTCAATGCTTTTGAATTTTACTGCCCCAATATATTTTGTTACAGGTACACAGTTAATCCTTACATTGCTGTTCTCAACCATTGGTCACAGAACTTCAATAATAGATACAGACACCATCATGCCATGTTCCAGCAGCATTCAATAATTTTGCAATATGAATTATTTAATTTCTTTTTGTATTTGTACGCTCCGCTTTGTTTGCTAGTTTTCTTTGTCAGTTCTTTCTAGCAACACTAATTGAACTGACGGAAAAAGAGAAAAAAAAAAAAAAAAATAAAAAAAAAATAAAAAAAAAAAAAAATAAATAAATAAATAAATAAACAAAAAAAAAAAAAATGTTGCAAACCCCTTAACCAGATATTATATAAACACCAACCACCTCTTGTTTTTTCACACTTTGAAAATGGTCACTGGATGACCGAAACTAGTCAGTGTCATTAAATTAGTAGAACTAAAAACTTTGGTTTTATTTTACCATTCCAAATTTATTTATTATTTGAAATGGAGTTCTACCAAGAATTGTCCGTAGAAAAGTTAAAAAAAGGTAATTTTATTTCATATATTTATCCTCGTTCTCGTGATATCATATAGATTCCGGAACAGAGCTCTATTACAACTCTATTGGTAGTTTGAAAGTTATAGCGATTATAGCTCCTCATGGACAATTTTGTAATTATTGTGTTTTTATTTTATTAAGCGACTTCTAAAACCGAAGATGTTAGATTTTTTTATGTATGTTCAGCGATTTCTATTTACTGCATTGTCCGAATTCGATTTTCTTTTTTCCAATTGGTTCCATTTCAATGTGGTCAAGATTTGATCATGGGATTCATGAGTGATAGTAAATATTTACCATATTATGCTATTATAATATCTTTTAAATAGGAAGGTAATGTGTAAGAAGTGATCACACATATGTATAAGTTTCATCGAGTCAAACTATTCATTTTCCAAAGGGGTCTGCGGTTTGTATAACACGTATTATTATTGTATAGGCGAATTGTATAAAATATATTACTAATACATGCATACAATTAATATACCTACTTGTATCGAAAATACATACCTAGTAAATTACCTTAAACGTATTTTGAAATACATCAATAATATGCATATTGATTATATAATATTGTTTCTCGGTCTTTCTTGTTTAAATTTTATCCGCATGATATTAACAAGCACGCGCAAAAAAATATTTGAAATATTTGCCGAACTATACAAAAGACGTGTCCACATTTTCAATGGAGCAATTTTATTGAATTGATTTTTTTTATATTCATAATTATGAAATGTACATATTATTTTTTTCTGTGTAAATAAAGTGAGAACAAGAACTTAAATAAATTTGAATTCCAAAGTTTATGACCAATTTATACCAATGAGCGTATAAAATGAATCCAATTTATATATCTTATAATTATGATACAGAGCGATATCAATTAATATTACAAGTTGTTCAAAATATTATCTTAAAAACTATACAAATTCCATTAAAGTATGTTTTTCTGCAATGAAATATAATTATTATTGATGTACATATAATAACTTGTTAGCTGTAATTGGTCCTAAATAATAAATAAATAAAAATAGGTTTCTCAGAGCAAGCCCAGCTAAAAATATGTTTTACTTTAATGAAATAATTAAGTGAACATATATGTAAATTGTAAAATTTATTATTGTAGGTTTTTCAGAGCTCGCCCAGCTAAAAAAAACTTTGGAATCAAGATGTCAACAGTTTGGAGTGGCTTTAGGACGAAGACTTTGCATCAGAGATGCCCTCAGAAGAAAGAAGAGAAGGATTTGTGCAGCCATTACAGCGGCTCTTAAGAAAATATTAGGAACACAAGGTAATTATTTTAATAAATAAACACATTTATTTGTTTCAACTCTTTTCTGTTATAAGAGCCTAGCTATCGAAAATACTACAGGCAAAATAGCGTCTCACACAATTCAGTAATGCGGTTCACAATCCATTCTGAATATTCTATTTTTAGATGAGAAGATACTGGTGTGTGGGAATACACGCAAGTGTCATGCTTAATTTAATAAGGTAATGTACACCCGCACACCTGTCGCTGGTAAACCCACTTTTTGGGATGTGCTGTAATGGTCTTTATCAAAAAGTTAATTAATTTTCATAATAATGTGACATGTGTGTAATAAGACCCCTTTCATATGTGGATACGAAAAAAAATGTAATTGGGGGAGGCCTGGGCTAACGAAGAAGAAAAATCAGAATCTCATTGATCATTAATAATATCTATAATCGTACAAAATCACTACCTACCTAATACTTTTTTAATAAATAATAATACTGTATGTTATGTAATTTCTATGGATTCCAAATTCAATCAAAGATTAAAAATGTCATAGACATTCATACTATCTATCGGTAACTACATAATATATTATTTACATTATTAACGTCTATGAAAGGAAGCCATCTAAAGATCTAAAGCAAACACAAACAAAATAATTGCAATAGTTCAATACTCACCACAATACCTACCAATAATCACAACACATTTCAACTTTTGCAGTTGTAGAATTCTATAATCACGTGTAGGTAATTTCTACAAGTAGGTATTTTGTATTTGTTGCCGACGATGTTTTCGACTTATGAGGCAAAGTCATCGTTTGAATATATGTAGGTACCTAAGCCGAAACGATAGTCGAATAAATATTTAGTAGGTACCTACTAGCAGAAATTATTTTTTCGTAAACCCCATCATTGTAACTTTTTATGTACCTAAAGATATATTATTAAATATAAAAAAGGATTTTTATTATATGTTTTGATATCAATTCATGTTGAACTAAAACAAAAATATATTATAAAAAAATACCTATCAATCTTTCAACTATAATAACAAAAAGTTTCGATATTTATTTCAATTATTTGTTTATTTACATACATGTAGGTACGCTCCTAATAGGGCATTTGCATTTTACATATTTTTAGGTACTTACTTATTTATTTATTTATTCATTTCACACAGATGTACATGTACCTATAAAATAATATAGGTATTACTTATCACGATAGTATTGAAAAATTATAATTGATGTATGGAGTTGGTATTTATGCAAGTTATTTATATTCTGTATTTACATAATTTTTGCTTCATACATAGTTAGCTTCAATTTGAAAAAATAAAAATAAATAATTACAATGTACCTAATAGAACAAATCAATTTTTTGGTATACCTATAAATTATTTATAAACTAATTAATTTCCCGCCAAATTCCCGATAGGTACTAAAAGAAACATTTGATTCTGGATCAATATGAGATAACTTTGAAAAAGGAACGTCGATAGAAAAAGACAGACGTTGGACAAAAAGTGAAAGACGGACAGGGACAGATCCTAATGCTTCCTCGGCTGAAAACAACATTTTCGTTCTTGTGTCTATGGTTATGACGTCTACGCTAACTAAAATAGATACCTTTTATAAATTTAATATAGGATATTCAGAACAATATTGCCATAGCGTAAAACTGCTTCTAATAACCTATCAAGAAAATTACCTGGTATCACAAAATAACCTTTCATTATTTTTATCGACATTGATATAGGTAATTATTACATTGAATAAATAGGGAGTTACAATTTTATTATGTATGAAGGTTTTTTTTAAACTCTTAACCAGACTATTATTTCAATTTTTGAGATACCATTTCGCTAACGTACATTCATGCTCGATATTTTAATAGTAATCGAAAATGCATTACAAGAACAGAAAAAAAACATTTCACTGTTATTCTATGCATTTCACAAAGTTCATCAATGTGGTTCATCATCCATACTGAATGTAATGTCTTTTTAGTTGTGGCACCTGTCGCTGGTTAACCCATATCGTAGGATATACCGTAATGATACGTGTGCAAAAAGCCGAAACACCCCAACTATAAAATTTAATTTTCTATAAAAAAATAGCATTCTAGTAGTAGGTACATCTCAAACTTTTTTTAACAATTTTTATAAAAATTGAATTTAATGACGATATACCTATTCACTACACAATATCTTACTCAATAGTTTGATACCTACTTGATCTCCAAACAAGCATATTTAGGTACATAACTACATACCATCATGTTCTTTTCCTATTCTGGGTAGGAAAAACAGACTTACCTCCATACTATCCTATCCTGACATATATACCTACATATTTTATATAGACTAGTTGCATGTAACACATGAGATCCAACTGTCGATAGTGATAGTATGTACAGTTGAAGAATAAGTACCAAACTATAAACCCATAAATAAAAATAATTTAATATTTTAAGATATTTGGTTTTCTATACAACACATGTACCTAGGTATGTATGTCAAGATAGGATAGTATGGAGGTCAGTCCTTTGATCCTACCCAGAATATGAAAACAGCATGATGGTATGAATGTATGTTTGGAGATTAGTATCAAACTATTAAGTCTTCTTAGATTATTGTGTGTAGCTATTGCCATACAAATTGTATGAAGCAATGTCGTAACTAAATTCAATTTTTATAAAAATTGTTAAAAAAAAATTGAGATGTGCTAATACAATGTTAATATTTTTTATAGAAAATTAAATTATCTAGTTGGGGTGTTTCGGCTTTTTTCGATATTTAAAAAAAATGGAAATATAGACAGTTAAACTCATAGATTTATCATAAAAGAAATATTTTTCTTAATAAAAAACTTTTGAGAAACTCTGGAATTTTTAAAAAAAAACGAATTTGAGATTTTGTATTTGTCTATGTTTATACCAATTTTCTGCGTTCTAGCTTTTATGGTTTCTGAGATATATGGAAAAATGAACCAAAATTTCAAAAGTTGACAACCCCTGATTGAAACAATAATTCAAAATTCTTAGTATAAAAGTTTTGTAGTCCTATAACTGTTTATATATTCTAAAAATTTGGGCTCTGTAAATTGAGCGGATCAAAAGTTATAAGGGGGGGACAGACACACACCACACACACACACACACACACAGACACACACACACACACACACACACACACACACACACACACACACAGACACACACACACACACACACACACACACACACACACACACACACACACACACACACACACACACACACACACACACACACACAAAACTCACATAAAATGTTCTACTCCGAATTGGATGGGTGGATGGCAGAGCGGTTAGCGCGCTGGGTTAGTAATCCAGTGGTCGCGAGTTCGAATCCTGCCTCGACCGATCTCGTTCACCTATAGGACAAGCATTTATGCTTAGTTTAGGGAACGTAGGAAGATGTATATGTACTTGTTTAACGACATATTCATTTTTTTTTTTTAAAAAAAAAAAAAAAAGAATTCTGAGTAAATCCATGTATGGGAACATATATGCTGCGAGGCCTCTAGTTGGTGTTATTAGCATGCAAAAAGTCCACAACACCATACAAAATTTTCCTTCGTACACGCATCTTGGCTTAATAATGTCGATTCATTAAGAGAATTGAATTCTCATGAACGAATCGACAGTTGGAAAACAAAATATCTTAAAATATTTATTAGTTTGTGTTTAAGTTTTGTCCGTATTCTTCAATTATACATACTATCGCCGTCGACAGTTGGATCTCATGTGTTACATGCAACTAGTTATAAACATATAAATAATGACAAATTTAATCATAATACCTACTTATACATATTATGTATTTTTAGAAATAAATCATAGTGGTTAGGTATTTATTTTATCAGAAAATTATATTTCGATAATTTCTAATCATGTAAATCTTTGTTCTTACTAAGATTTTTATAAGACCGCCTTAGTTCAAACCTGAAAGGTTTTTTTTATCAACAATAAAATATTAGATAGTCGTAATGGGAACAAGTAAAAAAAAGCATTTTATCTCGATCCCACAAGTATATTTTTGAACGATACATTTTTATTAAATGTTCATTTTTTTGATCTCGGGAAATATTAGCAAATGATGTGACGGAGACCCTGAAATGATCACTTCTGTGAAAAAGGAAAATTGTAAAAAAACTAAAGAAAATATAAGCCTTGTGTTATATTAACTTGTTACCTTTCTACTAGGGTGGAAATTTTTTCGTGGTAGCACTCGAGACTTGGCCTGACTTTTCCCTGTTTCGCGTCAAAAAACACATAAATTCAGCATTTCAGCGCACACAAAAAGACCCATGTATTCACACACAAACTATTTCGGTAGAGGGCTAGATGATACCTTTTTTTCGAGGTGCTTTTGTTTTGAGGGTCCCGTCGTATCGTCGTTTGGGGATTTGTATACGAAATAAAGCCCAATGGGGGAAAGCGATCGATCGAAGAACGGTGCACATTATCTCTGCCACCGCCCACAGCTGATTTGATCGTAGCAATGGATGGTTGCCTCTACCCTACTCGACACAAAATAAAAGGAATTAATTCCAACACAATGTTGTGCTGTCAAAAATGTCGATGGTGATTTCTTCGACCATTTTCTGACGTCTTTTCATTGATTCTCCATTCTTGACACGTTTCAAAATAGCCGTTCACTTAAAATACAACATATTTTCGATGTGAAACAATCACGCAATAATAATATTTAACCTCCAAATTTTCATATATACATAATAATAATTTAAGTTTTTCATAGTGCTGTGCCTAAATATATTCGTTCAAATTATGTAATTTATTTAACACATTTTTGTTCTGCGTACTGTTGTGTGTGTTGAAGATCTCGAGACACATTTGGGGTCAATAAAGACAAATAATTGTGACGTATGACGTGTGGTGAACACAAACGGAAAACATTGTGTTCGAGTTATAACTTTATTTTTTCTTGATTTTATAACACAAACTTAAAAAATCAACTGTATTTTTACACCGCCAATGCATTTTACTAAATTATTCGGTTGTTTTGATTAAGTTTCAACTCAATTGTTTATCCTTGACATATTTTTTGTGATGAATTGTGAAAGTTTGACAATGAAGATGACAAAATCGATGATGAATCGAAGCGCAAACGAGCCAGAAATGTAACATTTCAATGATCTTATCTAAGTATGATTGTGTAAAGTGGACACTGTTCGAGGGAATGCCTGCCATGCAGGGTCAGCCTATACACAACTCTTACAGAAGGTAGCCCCTGACTCCAGGCGGTAAAAGGCCCTGAAGTAGAGACCCTGGCTGTTATGCACCCCTACACACATGAGTGGACTGTTTAATTCCTTGAAAATTCTGGCGGGATCCTCCAAGCAAGGAGCTGGTGAGTTACCCCTACAATTGTGTTTAGAAATCATTCGTGCATAACGGTATTGCATGTTGTACGTACTTTTTTACAGGAATTATAAAAAAATATACACTCAGCACATGTTTGATTTTAAGAATAAACGAGTGACCAAACTAAACAATCTTCTACATAAAGAGTACAAAAAACTACAAAAAAAATAATTAAAAACAAGTGAGTTGTACACATATTTTCAAAGGGTGATAATTTCTGATTTTATTTTTATGTGGCACGAATTATTTTAAACTCATTACAATATTTGATAATTCAAAGTACTTCATCTTCTTTTTAGCTGTTGTGACATTCCACCCAATCATTAGGATGATTTCTGCCAGTATAAAAATATTAATAAAGTATTTTGAGAGTTGAGGCATTATATGTATATTGTATCCATTAAGGCGAATAAATTATTCTATGTATTGATAAATATGCAGGGAATTTGATGATAGAAGATTTGATATATTGTTTGGCAGTGGAGTATTTAGTGTAGGTATATATAATACCGATCATATTCAGTGTAGATTGGGCATTCAAAAAAACACATGGTACAGTGTCTCTAGGAGTTTCAAGGAGTTGTATCTTGTAGAGGTGACTGCTAATAAGGCAGTGTCCTAAGTTCTAGAACGAAAAAACATTTTTAAACTTTTGAAAGACTAAATCATACAGAAACGAGTGAGTTGTGGCCAACGCTATACTCCTCACTACCAAGTCAATTTTCATGAAATGAGTTATTAAATTATTTTTGATATAAATATTTTAGTATGAATACATGATAAGTGTTGTACCTTTTTACTTACTTATTTACTTCCGATGGCCATACAATTCCGGTAGAGCTTTAGCCTCCTGAACAATAGCCTTCCTGTCAGCTGCAGAGGACTCCCAGTCATCACAAGCATTCAGCACGTTCAGATCTCGGGTAACCTTGTCCATCAATCTCTGCCTTAGTCTTCCCAGGGGTCTCCTGCCAACAGGGTTATTTTGCAGGATACGTTTTGTGGCTCTTTCTTCCCCTGATCTGACAACATGTCCAATCCAAGCTAATCTTCTGGACCTGATTTCGCTGGTGATTAAAGGTTGTCCTGTCAATGTACGAATTTCCTCATTACTTTGTGGTCTCCAGGAACCTGCCGCAATTCAATTGTACCTTTTTAGCAATTAGAAAATAGAAATATCAAATTATAAATTTCCTGAGCTTGAGGTCACTTTTAAATATTTGACAGATTAAAAAATGAGAAGCACTATTCAGATATCCTTCTAAATCTAATGGAGTCGAAGCAAGTATTAGATATACATATTTGAAAATTTTGAAAAGTATTTAATGAGCACTTTAATCTATAATCGATAATGTAGAATCAACACGGCCATACATAGCACATAGTACCTACATATATGTATCATAGCACGTAGAACATATTACATAGCACATATCACATAGTACACAGCACACACAGATATATTGTGATGAAGATTTCAGAATACAATCTCAGCATGATACTATTTGATAATCTGCAATAAAAAAATAACCTTAAAAATTGCGAATTCTCCCTATTATGTATATCCCCTTGGGGTAGTGAGGAGTAAAAATCACCTTTGCCTTAGAAAAACTAATGTCGATATGAAGTCGATAACACGTATTTTTTGATAATTAAATTAATCCTTTCGACAACGAGCCATCTTTAGCTTGAAAAAACAAAAAAAATTAACTCCATCTATTGAAAACATTCTTTAACTGTGAAAAAAATAATTCCTATTATTACACTGTGACTACTAAGGTGACACTTCTCAATTCGGACAGAATATATTAATTTATTTTACATACATACATACATACATACCATCACGCCATATCCCTTACGGGGTAAGCAGAGAGAACCGAGCGCCATACTCTATTTTTGCATACATTCCTAGCTTCCTTTACATCCATGCATCGTCTCATACATGCTCGTTGATTATTCAAGCTTCTTATATTTCCTTCTTTCAAAATATCATTCACATGGTCATGCCATCCTTTTCTGGGGCGGCCCCTGCTATTCACTCCAACTCTTACACCCATGTATATTTTTTTGGTCAGTCGTTCATCATTCATTCTTTCAATATGAAAATAATATAATATAAGCTTGCTTATATTCTTTTTAAAATATATTTCAGTTTATTTAATTTTTCTGTGCATTAAAAAAATATTCTAATGAAATTCATCTTACTTTGTGATGTTAATTATTTTACGTAACCCCCTTTTCCACTAACAATTAAATCATTTAAAAATATATAAAAAAAATCCATAATTTATTGCTCTAGTTTTTTTTATGTTGGTTCACTAGTAATACATCCGTTTAAGAGCTTAATTTGGTATTTCTTCTTTGTGGAACTTCATTTCTATGTTCATTTACTTATAATCTTCGAAAACATCAAAGTAACTCAAAAATATCTAAATCACCCGTAACAATATTACCACGTCAAAATTACTTGTAACATCATTAAGTACATTAAAAAATGTTAAAACGAAATAATGTTACATCGTTATTTTCTCACAGGATGTAAAAGTAAATGAAAATCACTACAATATCAATAAACATGTTGTTCACTTATTGCCATTTGTGAGAAAACCACCAATTCTCGGGATTCGTTCATCTCAGTTTGTAGGAATTTCCTGGAATACTTAATGGAGCGAGTTCCTTTTATTCCCAGAGAAATTTTCTTATAAACATTTCCGGGAAAATTCAATACATTCTCCTCATGAACCTACTAAAACGAAGGATTCAACATTTACTGTGGGAAAATGAAATTTGTAAACAATAATCACTAGAGAAATATTTTCACTGAGAGTCTGATGTATAGGATGGCACCGTATATTAAACCAAAACTAAGCATTCGTAGCTCAGTCTGTTAGTACTTTGATTTCTGAGGTCCCGGGTTCGATTTTCTGTTGAGACACAGTTTTAAATTGTGTTTTCAGTCTGGGTCAGCGAGATGATAAATATCATAAGACTCTATTCATAAGTTTACTACAAAACAATAATATCAAACCTAATCTAGCAAAGACACAACTACATATTACGTACATTAATGTATGTAAATCCCGATTTCTCTTAAAACTTCACACATCACATGGGAGGAAAAGAAACTGGAAAATTGCAAAATCCCTAGGTCTCTTGGTGTAGTTTTATAACACTCTTTAGCAACACTGCCTAAATTTACCAAGGGAAAAGTTGGATCTCGGAATAATCCGAATGCTCGTTGGAACAAAGCAGAGAGCACAACCATCTGTTCTTAGAACTTCAGGACTTACACTCTGCAATTCGGCAGCAAAATCTGCGTCTCCAATCTGGTTCCAATCTTCCCATGCCATAAATGAAGACTCTTAAAGGGACGTTTTAAACCTACTACTGTGGGAAAAATCCAATTACTAACTGGAATAGAACCACCTCATATACAAATGGTTGTAGCCTCTGAAGAGGAAAATGAGACAGCAGAATGACTCGACGTGCTTCGAGGAAGATCTATAGAGAGAAGATGAAAATGCAAATGGAGGCACACAACATAGGTAGATGATTTTGAAACTGAAAGAAATTAATATTATAAGCTTCCAGAATGTGGCAACTCTTTCTTGAATTTTTATTAAATTAATATTTGACATTGTACCTGTTACTAATCCGAGATGCAGTACTTACGATTCAATACAATACTCGAATTCAGTTAATAAATATTTAAGTTGATATAGAACTTCAAAATGAAGATAAGTGTGCACCGTATTTTTTACAAAAAGTCTTAAAAGCATTTTCAACTACTAATTTACCAATATTTTCATTGTGTGTTTCCTCGTAAAAATAATTAAAATTTATTCATTTTGACTTATAATGAAATAAACATTATTTTTCGATACACCTTTTCACATCACACATTAAATGTACAATTAATCTCACGGTATTATGGATATATAATGAGAATTTTATGTAACATGTGATTTAAAATTACAACTTTAACATTACAATTTGCAAGGAAAAATGTATAGGTACGAACAAATATTATTTCTTCCTACCTGAAAAGGGAGTTTTTCACGAAATGTGTGTGACCTCAAATTAAATGAATTTAATATTGAAATACAATTATTATTTGTAGGTACACGGAACACTTGACATTGAAACCCACGAATTTCCCATAATTCCTTCTATTATACCTTGTAGGTATATATCTACATAATTGTCGTGTTGACATAATTGAGTTACTTATATAATATCAAAATGTTCTTAACAGTACTAAAGCAATGAATTATGTTTTTATTTTGTAAACGTAATGTTTTGATATTTTTTAACAGATTTTTAATTATCTCAATAGAGATGAAGTTGGAATATTTACTGTAGGAGAACCGGGAAATCAAAGCACCTACAGGGCTTACGCCTGTCATCGGCTGGTTTACGTGATCACTTTATGCGCTTGCGCAACGTTCACCAATTATGCCTTTTTAATGAGATCCCTATCAATTCAATTTTGAAAGTTCTATATATTGTAATACTGAAATTCTTTTCGCTTGAAAATAAGGAATTTTTACTACAGCCATCTATGTGTGAAATTATGAACAACATATTTATTATTTTTATTTATTTTTGTTGTAAAGCCATCTATTGAGAGAATTGTTTTTTTGTAAATAATGAGAGCAACAATTCTTATACCTGAGGTGACAAATGCATTTTTCGCATAGAAGTCACCCCTGAAAAATATTCGATTACTTACACATTGGTACAAGTAGGTAAATAAGACAAAAATGACCTTATAAGTCTGGCGCAATTCACTATCAGGATTATTGGACATGCGAAAAATGCATTTGTCACCTCAGGTATAAGAATTGTTGCTTTCATTATTTACAAAAAACCAATTCTCTCAATAGATGGCGTTACAACAAAAATAAATAATTATAATAAGAATATTGTTCATAATTTCACACATAGATGGCTGTAGTAAAAATTCCTTATTTTCAAGCGAAAAGAATTTCAGTATTACAATATATAGAACTTTCAAAATTGAATTGATAGGGATCTCATTAAAAAGGCATAATTGGTGAACGTTGCGCAAGCGCATAAAGTGATCACGTAAACCAGCCGATGACAGGTCGTAAGCCCTGTAGGTGCCTTGATTTCCCGGTTTTCCTACAGTAAATATTCCAACTTTGTCTCTATTGAGATAATTAAAAATCTGTTAAAAAATATCTTTGACTCCCGACAGGGAAAAAAATCCAATGTTTGCGCATATGCAATAATGAAAATATTCGTTTTGATATTGTATACCTAATGCTCGGGATACACGACGACACTAGACACTTGATTTTATGTATACACTAAGTGTGTCTTCGTATGTACACAGTTATAAGATCGAGCTAGACTTGTAGTTTCGGTGTCTTTGCCATGAAGACAGGATATAAACTGTGTCCAATAATCCTGAAAGTGATGGTCCAATACACTTGAGCTAGGAGACGAGCTGTTTATACCGATGTAGACACAAAAAAATGCTTACCATATAGACGCCGTCGACACTAGTGTCGAAGTTATTATTGTCAGTGTCAGTGTCGTAGTGTATCCCGAGAATTAGTATTTTATTAAATCTCATTCCTGAATAGTTCCACAAAGATTAGTTTCCTTTGACTGGGAAATCGTTTCGGATTATTTTGCCTCATTACCACCACCATACCATCACGCCATTTCCCTGTTTGGGGTAGGCAGAGAGTACCGAACGCCAGACTCCTCTCTCTAGACATACATTTCTCGCTTAATTCACGTCCATGCATCGTCTCATATACGCTCTTCTATTATTCTTATTTCTAACGTCTTCATCCTACAAAATTCTATTTATGTGATCGAGCCAACTTTTCCTTGGCCGACCTCTTCTTTTCGTTCCTCTTTTATCAGCCTAATATACTTTTTTGATCATCACTCATTCTTTCTATGTGGCCAAACCACCTTAGGGCATTTATTTTCATCTCACTTACGATATCTCTTTCAATCATACATTCTTGTCCAATATCCTTATTTCTTATTCTATCATACATACACCGTTGTACCACACATTCGTCTTTGTGACCTCATTTCAACCGCATTATTTCTACTTTCACGCGTCTATTATACTGACATGTCCATGTCTCACTAGCATATACTCGAGTCGGTACTAATATACCATTGTGTGCCGCTATTATAAGCTAATAAAAGCCTAATCAACTGAAACGATCGGCCTTTCTAAAATATTTTTTCAATTTTTTTGGTGAAATTTTTCAATGCATTATGATCATTTATCTGTGGTAAAGTAAATAAGAATCAACAAATATTTTATAATACAAATAATTAACCGCCGAGGCACAGTTGGTAAGCCGTTTGGTTTCTGTACGGGCGTCCTGGGTTCGATCCCCAGCCAAGGAGAAATTTATTTATATTGATTTCTCACGCTAATATTGCTTCCCTGGGCTGGAAACACTGGTTAGTTGGAATAAATTACCATATGGCAATAGACTCGCCACTTGCGCAGGGTGCGAGGAAGTTTTTATTATTATTATTATTTTTAGTTAGCTCGCGAGTTTCGGATTCGCAAATCATCCCAATATCTTATAGAAGAATGCATAGATTAATAAATCTTAATTCTCAATATCCAGCATGGGTTTCTGGAAGCAATAAATATAAGGTATGAGGATAACACTAAACAGGTGATACCTGTTAAAAAATCAAAACTTGGATCTGAACAAAATTTAGATCTTAGATGATAGGTATCTAATGAAGTAAAGTTGTGGTCGCGAGTTCGAATCCTGCCTCGACCGATCTCGTTCACCTATAGGACAAGCATTTATGCTTAGTTTAGGGAACGTAGGAAGATGTATATGTACTTGTTTAACAAGGACATATTCATTTTTTAAAAAAAAAAAAAAAAAAATATAATATCATAGGTATTTAAAAAAAATCGAAATCATATTACAGCTAGTGGATACGAAAAAAAACAATGAATATATAACAAAAAAAAAATAACACAAGCACAAGTTTTAGTAAAAAAAAATGTAGCGTAAATTATTCTAAATGTAGTTACTTAAAATTCAAAGGGAACTGTTACAACAGCAATGCTCCTGGTATACCATTTTTTATTGTCATTCAAATTGGAGTTGTGCCAATTTGGGCTCCCCGACCACATTGATCCAGATTATAGAGGTTCCACTGCGCTCTTCTTCGTCGTTCTATCGATATGTTAACTAATGGAAAATGGAACAGTTCAACATGATTGGCTTTTTCATCTTGTCGAAGGAAACTTCTTTCGAATATTTTTATTATTGCATATGCGCAAACATTGGATTTTTTTTCCCTGTCGGGAGTCAAAGATATTTTTTAACAGATTTTTAATTATCTCAATAGAGACGAAGTTGGAAAATTTATTGTAGGAGAACCGGGAAATCAAGGCACTAAATCAAGGCAAGTTCTATATATTACAATATATAGAACTTTCAAAATTGAATTGATAGGGATCTCATTAAAAGGCATAATTGGTGAACGTTGCGCAAGCGCATAAAGTGATCACGTAAACCAGCCGATGACAGGTCGTAAGCCCTGTAGGTGCCTTGATTTCCCGGTTCTCCTACAATAAATTTTCCAACTTCGTCTCTATTGAGATAATTAAAAATCTGTTAAAAAAAGAAACTTCTTTCATTCGGCTGTTCGATTGAAATTATTAACTGCTCACTAAGAAGTATTTGAACTCATTTTGAATAATCATGTAAGTATATGATTAAATTCTTATAACTATAGTACCTCTTATTTATATTTGTGAGAAATTAATGTTCTTCATTTGTGTTTTTGGGTATATTTAACATTAATCATTTATATTAGATTGGTAGCAGAGCGGTTTGCGTTCTATAACATGTGAAAACATATTATCAAACATATATGTGAAAATATATTATTGGGATACAATGAATTAATCATATTTCACATTATATTCTTTACTTATAACATTGTATCCTGTTTGTTTTCAACAAAATATATTGTAAAAATATATATTGTTAAATATTTATTATAAGTAGAAGCAAAAACAATATATTTTTGTTTCTACTAGCAATATATTTAACGTTTTAACTTTAGTCTTGGCAAAACCCTAATGAGGCGAAATAGCTTTAAAGTCTATTTCTAATCTTGAAAACGTTAAATATGCTGTATGAAGAACAACCAAATAAATAATCGCCAATTTACAAACCAAATTAAGTCGGCCTTCGTGGATCAGTTGGTTAGGTATCCGACGATTCGATTCCCGGTAAGGACACAGTTTTCAATTGTGTCTTCAGTCTGGATCTTTGAGACGATTAGTATAGAAAATAATAGACGATAAGTCTTCAGAATGTGACAACTTGTTATTGGGTACATTTAAAATTAATATTTGACAAAGTACCTGTTTGTGGCCCGAGAATTAGTAATTTAAAATAAAAATAATAAATATTTAATATTTAACAAGACTCGTGCAAGCTTTGTTTTAATATTGGTCTCATAATAACACAAGCAATCTTGTTCTTCACGACAAAATAAAAACTTGTTTTACTAATAAATTTTTTCTACCATATTAAAATTAAACTCATGATTTCAATTATGGAAAAATCGTATCAAAAATACAGCATTAAGAAAACATTCCCCTTATAGGTAGGTATTTCTGAATCTTTTCTTCGTGACGTCATCGTTAAATTTGATAGCTTTTATCTTTCCCTCCGACATCAAAAACATATTAATCCAAGATTTACATTTCTCTTGGTTATATTTTATACGTATTACAATAATTCTTGTGTTGCGTTCATCGTCTCGAAGAAAATGCTTACACAGGCCCTCTATAACTGAATACGTAAGGAGCTTACAGTTTCAACGAAATGACATTAAGGTTTCCAAAGTATATTTCCATCGGTATATATAGGATACAAAAACTACATGTGATCAATAAAACTTTGACATTTCTTTAGACCCTTCTAGATGGAATAGGTACCTACCTTTTTGTGATGTGATTTTTGTATAAGAAGAAACTGATCGAATACTGATCTTATGTGTACATAAGTAATATTTACTCAGTACCTACTTATATACTGTAACTAAAAAAAAATTAATATTGATTTAATATTGCTTCTTGGGCAACTAACAGGTACTGTGTCAAATATTAATTTAACACGCACCCAATAATAAGTTGCCACATTCTGGAGACTTACGATATTAATCGTCTCACAGATCCAGACTGAAAACACAATTAAAAACTGTGTCTCCACCGGGAATCGAACCCGGGACCTTTGGATCAGCAGTCAGATACCTAACCAACTGAGCCGAAAATATCAGAATCATAAAGAATGCAAGCAAAATATCCAAAATAAATTTTAAATATTTGACAAAAAATATTAATAACAACATCGAAATAATAAAAAAAACATCAATGTACTTTTCATTTTACTTATTTATTAACCATGGACAAAAAATAAAAAGCCGTACTGAAACAATTTTTCCAAATGTAGCATAATTTGTCTTATTTTCTTCCCCTTTTCTTACACTGGCTTTGATGTTTCCTTGTGGAAGGCGAGAGGTTTATCAAATTAAAAAAAAAATCTTGTAAAAAACAGAGACATTATTCCAAATTTTGTTAGAAAAAAGAATGTTTTATTATTGTTGAAATATAGTGGTTACGCAAAGTTGGGTACACACGCATACACACACACACACACACACACACACACACACACACACACACACACACACACACACACACACACACACACACACACACACACACACACACACACACACACACACACACACACACACACACACCTTTCCTATCCTATCCTAGTTTACCTCGGCCTAAAAACAACCTACCTACATACCTGCCAGCTATATGCAAAAAAGTATTGTTGCATATAAATTTTCTCATTATATCAACTGTCATCTTGACTAACACACCGCACCGCACCGCTCTTAAAATTATATCTTCAAAATCCACTGAAATTAATTAACTTGTGAATTACTAGTGAAGTGTCAAAGTTTTCATACGCTGTGAATGTGGTGAAAAGATTATTCAGAACCAGCACAATAAATATCGAGGCAAGGTAACTCCCTATACCTTTATCTTTTCCACCATATTCCTTGGTCCTTCGTCCCGTATATCTTGTATTTTCCCGCATTCCTTGTTCCTCTGTCCCGCATATCTTGAATTTTCACGCATTACTTATCAAATTTATACATTTTTATACAAAATTAACATTATACATACGCTATTTACATTACATATTTCATACATACCCGCATTGATTGTAGTACCTAAGTACTTAATCAAATTCTTGTTTCATTAATTTTATTGTTGTTTAATCAATAATGGCTTCTTTAAAAATATTGGAAGCTAAACGGCTACGTTTATTTGCAATTATTCAGAAAGCTTATGACTTGTCAAAATCATTAAATACCGCTGAAGAAAAAACTAATTTTCTTATCCGCATACAATCGATAGATAAAATTCGTTCTGAATTTTGTCAAGTTGTAGAAGAATTAAATTTGGGAAAAATAGCTGTAAATCCAGAATATGTTCCGTCTTTTCAATCTATTGAAGCCCTTGACGAATTATACTGTAACATCAAGCATATTGAACAATCTTTAAAAACTAAAGTTGACTATGTTCCTCCAATTATTAAATCATTTGAAAAAGACTCTCAAAGAACACACAAATTGCCAATATTGGAACTTGTTAGTTTTAATGGTGATCCAACGAAATGGCCATTATTTTATCAAAATTTCAAAGATCTAATACACGACAATATTAATTTGTCGAATGGTGAAAAAATACAATATTTAGTGTCAAAATTGACAGGTACCGCTTTAAGTGTTATTTCTGGGATACTTCCTGTCGCATCTAATTATGATATTATATGGGATAGGCTTGTTGATCGATTCCAGGATTCACGAATTTTAGCTACGCATTATTTAGAAAAAATAATCAATTTTAAACCCTTAACACAATCAAGTTCAAAGAATTTGGATTATTTCATAGAAAATTTTTGCTCTTCATTTGAAGCTTTAAAATTATTAGATATTTCTGATTTAACTGATTTCATCATAACGCACATTGCTCTTCTTAAGTTAGATAGAGAGACGTTAAATTTATTTGAGCAACACATTAGAAATGAAAAAATTCCAAACTTTAAATTATTACAATCTTTTCTGAGAGAGCAAAGCAAAATTCTCTCTAGAACGCAGGTTATATTCCACAAAAGTTTACCAAATGATCGACGAAAAAATAATAATAATTCACATTCATTTGTTATAAATAATACGTCAATGGATATCACAAAATGTTTTTTGTGTGAATGTAATAAACATCCATTGTATTCATGTAAAAAATTCTTACAGTTGGATGTATTCACAAGATTCAAAATAATCAACAAAAGATCACTATGTAAAAATTGTTTTGGTACTCATTTAACAAAAAATTGTAAATCGGAAAAAAATTGCTTTTATTGTAATAAAAGGCATCATTCATTGATTCATTTTCCTTCTTCACCAACATGTGATGATGAAGATAATCAAAATAAAGATAATTATCATTCAAAACAGGTTCCTAGCGCAGCTGATATTGTTAAAAACGATGATAATATTACCTCATTCGTCAATTCTGACCGCAATACGAGCACTTCGGTGAATAATATCGGTCGACGACATTTGGATCAACCATATGAACCTAAATGTCAAATCGACAATTGTTTGTTGATCAATAATGTAAACTGTTATCATGTAATACCAACCGCTATAGTATATATTAATGGAATTAAAAAAAATACCATCCGCACATTAATAGATACAGGATCAAATGCAAATTTTATAACGGAAAAGATATGTAAAAAATTTAATATAAACATTACGTACGAAAATGCTTTTGTGTACGGTATTGGGTCTGCTGTAAAACCAATATTAGGATATGCTATATTTACAATTTATTCAAGATATGATACAAGATTCTTTTACGATATTAAGGCTTCGGTTGTCGAGACTATTACTAATGATTTGCCTACGTCAGCCTTAGAAATGACAGATTGTTTTAAGAATTTGCCGCTAGCGGATAATAATTTTAATCTTCCTGCTAGTATCGATTGCATAATCGGAGCTGGTTTATTCCCGCATTTACTTTTACCTGGGAAATTAACACATAAAGAAACTCGTATTATCGCCTTACAGACTACTCTTGGTTATTTGATCATGGGCGAAACGCAAATAGATAACTTCTCATCATGTCAATTTCAACGCACGTTACACGCAATTGATGATTCTAATTCAAAAAATAAGTTAGATGAAATGATTCAAAACTTTTGGAAACTAGAATCTGTACCATCACGTCAGTATTTAAGTCCTGACGAGCAACTTTGTGAACAAATTTTTGAGAAAACAGTCTTGCGAGACAACGAGGGTAGATATACTGTATCATTACCTTTTCGTGAAAGTCCCACAGTTTTGGGTCATTCAATAAAAAACGCTAAACATAGGTTGCTTTCATTGGAAAAGAAGTTGCAATCAAATTTAGATTTACAATATGGTTATAATGCCACTATTCAAGAATACATTGACAAAGGTTTTTTGAAAAAAGTTACAGATACACAAACTTCAGATTGTGTTTATTATATACCACATAGAGCTGTATATCGGCCTGATAAAGATACTACTAAAATTAGAATAGTTTTAGACGCCAGTTGCAAAACTTCCTCTGGAAAAAGTCTCAATGATATATTGCATTGTGGACCTAATTTGCAAACAAATATTTTTGATTTACTTATAAATCTACGCCTGTACTCGGTAGTTATTTCTGCTGACATAGAAAAAATGTATTTTCAATTGAAAATGAATCCAGATCATAAACGTTTTCAAAGGATACTTTTTAGATTTAATAACTTAGATCCTATTGACATTTATGAATTTCAACGCGTTTCTTTTGGGCTTAAATGTTCCCCTTATTTAGCAATGAAAGTCATTCGCAAACTCTTAACAGATGAAGGCGATAAACTGCCTGAAACCACACAACTTGCTATGAAATATTTTTATATGGATGATTTTCTTTATTCAGTCAATTCACCTGAGGAAGCTTTACAAATTTATTCTCATTTAGTTCACTTATTTTCCTCTGGAGGTTTCTGTCTAAATAAGTGGATTTCCAACTCTGTACAATTTTTAAAGCACATTCCAGATAATCTACGTGTTAACCAACACATTACTTTTAATTCAGATTTTGACGATAAAACCAAAATTATAGGTTTGTCTTGGAGTCCCACCTCTGATTGTTTCACTTTTAAAATCAAACCTCTCTCTTTAGATACGTTAGTATGTACGAAAAGATTAATTCTTTCTAATATGGCATCATTATATGATCCTCTAGGTCTCCTTGCTCCAGTTATCATCGGTTTGAAACTTCTAGTGCAAGAGTGTTGGAAAAGAGAATTGTCTTGGGATGAACGCGTTCCTGAGGATATAAATAAGATTTGGTTGAAATTTCAGAGTGAACTCGAAAACTTATCAAATTTAAATATACCAAGACATATAGGTATAGTAAATAATTCATTCATCAATTTGCTTGGTTTCTCAGATGCTAGTGAACGTGCCTATGGGGCGGTTATATATATCCGCATTGGGTCACTTGAATCTAACACCTCAAATGTATCACTACTATGTGCCAAGTCAAAAGTATCCCCACTTAAAAAGGTATCTTTAGCACGTTTAGAGTTATGTGCCGCACACCTTCTTGCATTATTAATGAAATATGTTCTCTCAACTATTGAGATTAGATGTAAGATTGACAAAATGTTTGCATTTTCTGATTCAACTATTGTACTTTCATGGATACATTCCTCACCGCATAGATGGCAAACCTTCGTTGCCAATCGCACCGCAATTATTCAAGAAATTATTTCTGAAGAAAATTGGTTTCATGTTCCTGGAACTGAAAATCCAAGCGATATTGTATCCCGCTCCGTTACTCCTAATGAATTTTTGAAAACCTCTTATTGGTTTAATGGTCCAGCCTGGATCTCATTGCCACAGAGTCAATGGCCTGTGACTAATTTTAAAAAGGAAAATGCCTATCAGAGTATACCTGAATCTAAAACTGTTGCTCTCATACAAATTAAGACTCAATCTGAGCCTCACTTTATTTATTTAATCGCTAACAGGATCTCTAAATGGAGTAAATTATTAAACATACTTGTTTACGTTCTTCGTTTTACAAGAAAACTTAATACGTCTGGAATGATTACGGTCTCAGACTTAGAAACTGCTGAAAATCATGTAATTAAATGCATTCAGAATAACCATTTTTCTCAAGATATACATTCTCTTGAACAGAATAAATTGAGTAGTCCTGTATTACGCAAACTTTTACCATTTTTAAATAATAATATCCTTAGAGTTGGTGGTCGAATTCAAAATTCATCATCAATGTATGAAACGAAACATCCAATTTTATTGCCTTCTAAAGATCGTATTGTTCAGTTACTTATTGAATATTATCATTATTTACATTATCATACAGGCCCTGCATTATTGTTAGCATTATTACGACAGAAGTACTGGATTTTATCTGGTCGTAGTTGGGTTCGTAAGATTGTTCATTCTTGCAACATTTGTTTTAAAAACAAACCAAAAGGAACCTTCCCGTTAATGGGCAATTTACCCGATTTTCGAGTAAATGAAATAAAATGTTTCGCAAAATGTGGAGTAGATTACATGGGTCCAGTGTTTGTAACTCTGGCAAAGAGAAGAGGCGTTAAGAAGCAAAAGGCATATGTTTGTTTATTTGTTTGCCTAGCAACAAAAGCTTTACATATAGAATTAGTTTCAGATCTCTCATCTGAAATGTTCTTAGCTGCATTTAAACGTTTTATAGCCAGAAGAGGACCTGTCACTCTCATTGTAAGTGACGGTGGAAGAAATTTTGTTGGAGCTCGTAAAATTTTAAATGAATTATATAAGTTTGTTTGTTCCGATGAATATAATAAAGCAATACTTCATGAATTGACGCCTAGAAAAATAGAATTTCGAATAAATCCTCCGTATTCTCCTCATATGGGTGGTATATGGGAAAGCAATATTAAGTGTATTAAAACACATTTATTTAAAGTCATAGGCTCACAAGTATTAACTTACGAGGAAATGAATACCGTATTGATTCAAATAGAGGCTTTATTGAACTCTAGACCGCTTTGTGTATTAAGCAATGATCCTTTAGATCCTGCCGCATTAACCCCTGCGCATTTTTTAAAATTAACTCCGCTAAATTACCTACCCGCTTACAACGTTGATGATATTTCAATAACCCGCATTCAACGATATGAGTTGATCGATAAATTAGTACAGTCATTTTGGAAACGATGGCATGTAGAATATCTCACCTCTTTACAAATGCGTGAAAAGTGGAATACGTACACAAAACCCATTACACCTGGCCAAATAGTTATTATTAGAGAGGAAAATCTCCCTAAATTATCTTGGCCACTTGGCATAGTCAAGGAAATATATCCGGGAAAAGACAACGTCATTCGAGTTGTAAAAGTTCGAACCCGGAATGGTACATATTTAAGACCAGCTATTCGATTATGTCCGTTACCTTCCCAATAATCAAAATGTTTTTAATTTAATATTTCTTTTTATTTTTTAAGTTAGTTTACGTTTATTTGAATTTTTCACGCTATTGTTTAAATTTGTATTCTTCTTTTACCATCCGGTGAGTCATATGTTTTTTGAATTTTTTGTTGGAGTAATACTCCAAGGCCGGGAGTTATGGTTACGCAAAGTTGGGTACACACGCATATACACACACACACACACACACACACACACACCTTTCCTATCCTATCCTAGTTTACCTCGGCCTAAAAACAACCTACCTACATACCTGCCAGCTATATGCAAAAAAGTATTGTTGCATATAAATTTTCTCATTATATCAACTGTCATCTTGACTAACACACCGCACCGCACCGCTCTTAAAATTATATCTTCAAAATCCGCTGAAATTAATTAACTTGTGAATTACTAGTGAAGTGTCAAAGTTTTCATACGCTGTGAATGTGGTGAAAAGATTATTCAGAACCAGCACAATAAATATCGAGGCAAGGTAACTCCCTATACCTTTATCTTTTCCACCATATAGCTTTTTAGCACCTTTACTCTGTGATTTTTAAATATTTTTGATTAAAATTGGGGTTTGTGGTGGTATTTGGACTTGTGTTCAGGGATAAATTTTAAATAACTTGGCAATCCTGTTATTAATATACATATTATGTTGTTATGAATTTTGACTAAAACTATTATCTAAAACTATTCAAAATATTAATTTTCAATATTTTTCAAGTTGCATTTACATAGTTGTAAAAAAGTGATCAAAGTTGGATATAAAGTTATCACGTAAATCAGCCGATGACAGGTCGTAAGCACTGTAGGTGCCTTGATATCCTGGTTCTCCTATTAAATACCAACTTCATCTCTATTGAGATGTTAAAAATTTCTCAAAAAATTTAATTTTCTGACGAGTACCTACTCAACTGGTTTACAGTGGGTTAGTTGCAATAAATCATATTGCTTATTTTAATTATTCCGATTAATGGACTTGATTATTTTATTCATTACGACTGATCAAATTGCTAATTTTAATTATTCCGATCAATCAACTTGCTCTTTATATCCTTTATGTATTTTTTTACTTTGATAATTTACTGTTTTTTTTTTCAACAGTGAATTTTGTAGTATAAAAGGGGTGTTTTCAATCAAGTACACTGATTCAAGTTAAAAATAAAACATCAATTATATTTCAATAATAATTTCAAAGTTTTTTCGTTAACCCGGTGAAAGTTCATAATTATAAATTAAAATATTTATATTTGTTTTTATTTATTTTTATAAATATTTTAATTTATAATTATTTCAATTATCAACTATCGATCTAAACAAGCGTTTAATGAAAAGAAGGTAGTTAACATTCCTAAACAATCCATTTCAAATATCTAGCATCTACAAACGTATTTTAACTTACCTATTTAAAATGAATTTTTTAAAATCCACTTATCTTATTCACAAAAAGTTATGTGGGTTTCAAATTATGTTCACAAATATTTATATTTTTAGTGTACAGCTTATTAATTATATTTCCATTTTATCTATCCGTTGTCAGACGTCAATACAAATTTATCCGTATCGGTTTATGTTAATTTTTCACCGAAAATTGAATATCCCTCTTAGCTTACTATTTCACGAGTTAGGAATTATTATTTTACGAAAAAAAACACACAATAAGTGGTTACTTTTATAAGATAACTAAGCTTTTATGAACGCTTTGAACATGGAAAAAATGAAAATATAACAAAAAAAGCTATTTTCAATTATGAAATATAATATTTGTTGTTATTTACATTTCCATTGCATGTATTACCTGTCAGCTGAATAACGACGAGCAAAAGTCTTGTAGTATTTATCTTGCAAACGTTCCAAGATCAAGACCGCTTGTGTCGATGCAAGACCCCTAGGCGCAAGACCAAGAACAGGGGGGCAAGTCTGGTCCGACCGTCGAAATCAAAACCCTAGTGATTACCCATATCATGGATATAATATTATATGGAGTTCTATAATATCTTTAGATGTCATAGAACTGCATATGATAATGATATCCATTATATGGGTAATCACTACGGTTTTGATTTCGCCGGTCGGACCAGACTTACCCCCCCAGGCATTGCTAGTCTTACGGTCTCAACAAAAATTTATAAAGTTATTTATTTTTAGTTAAAAAGTATCCAATTAATCCTACGTACTTTATACATTATTCTATAATTTGATGTTTTTTGTCATATTTTATTGTAATAACTGAATTTTTACATAAAAAAAGTTAAAGCTGCAAAATCTAGACTGGGTTTGCAAGATCAAGACCACCCCGTTCTTGGCATGACTCTGTCATTTGCTCCACCACTACAGGTGAAACTTAACTAGATATTTTTTTCATCATTTCAATAAATAAAGAATTAGATTGTCAAAAAATCGGTGCGCTACCATAGTTGTTTTTAAGTATTGATTTTTACTGAAAAAAATTCTACACATTAATTCTGCTTTATTGAGAACCTTGAGAAATCAAATTAATACATTTTTATTCATCCGTATCTGAAGTTGTTACAATAATTACATAAAAAATACTGTTGAAATGAGTTTACAGACTGGACCAGGTAGGTCGTTACAGATTAATTTTCACAGAATTCAATCATCCCTCGATTCTAAATTGCTTATTTCCTGACAGGTACTCCGAGTAATTGCTTTTTTAATTACTTACTCGCACAACTTCATACCAAACTAACTTCATAAGTATACAATCTAGATACAGATATTTTATTTGTAGACTTAGGTTTAATGGATAAAAATGCAAAACACAATTTTTTTTTATTCGAAATCTTCCTTTTTGATTCTCGCTTATAGCTGTAGCCAAATAACTTGAACTTTTAGCCGAGAAGGTGGGCGATATACACGTAAACCAACGAAGCAAAAAGACACAAATTTGAGCTCTGCGCAACCGGAAGCTTGTTCAAGATGTTTAGCGTAAATTATACCTCCTTAATGCGTTTCATACATACCTAGTTTTAAGTGCAAAATATTTCAAATTCAAAGCAATGACAATTATTTTAAAATTTCATTCAGAGAAAGCTTTGCTATGTACCTACTAACGATAGTGTCCTATAGATCAAAGCTTCTCATATTCTTTCCATGGAACTTTGAATTCCTAATAAGGGTATCCACTTATAGATCAAAAGCTATCCTTAGGTACAGAGCACTTCTATATTCTGTTAGACCATATGTAGGTACTTATTTGCTGTTTGTTTTTTTTTTCTCTCCCTTATATTTTATTCAGATAGATTGGTACATATCATACACACAATTTACCTTAGCAAATGGTTATGGATGGTTAAAAATATTGCCATATGGCAAGAAGCCCGTCAATGTACCTCCATCAAATATTACCATATGGCAAGATGCCCGTCATTGTGCACTCATCAAATATTGCCATATGGCAAGACGCCCGTCATTGTGCACCCATCAAATATTGCCATATGGCAAGACGCACGTCGTTGTGCACCCATCAATTATTGCCATATGGCAAGAAGCACGTCATTGTGCACCCATCAAATATTGCCATATGGCAAGAAGTCCGTCATTGTGCCGCCATCAAATATTGCCATATGGCAAGAAGCCCTGTGCACCCATCAAATGAGTACAAAATGGTAAGTATTTATAAATAAATAATTTTAATTTGGAAAACAAACATAATAAAGATCCGGACTTTATTATTGAGGTGTTTTCATTAAGTTTGTTTATATGACTTTCTGGGGGGAAGTTTGGGGGGCAATTCTGGTCCAACCGGCGAAATCAAAACCCTCACGATTACCCATATCATGGATATAATTATTATATGGAGTTATATAATATATTTAGATGTCATAGAACTCCATATGATAATTATATCCATGATATGGGTAACCACGAGGGTTTTTATTTCGCCGGTTGGACCAGACCTTCCCCCCAGGGTCAATCGGCGAAATCAAAACCCTCATGATTACCCATATCATGGATATAATTATCTTATGGAGTTCTATAACATCTTAAGATATTATAGAACTCCATAAGATGAGTCGAAAAAAAAATTATATCCATGATATGGGTAATCGTGAGGGTTTTGATTTCGCCAGTTAACCAGAGTTGCCCCGTCAGATTTCTTAATACAAATATGTTATGTAAGTATATGACAGTAAGCATATTTGACTAATCATTGATTGATTTTCTCGCATCATGATATTTGCAGCATTACAGGTAGGTATATAAAGATCAAATCGTATTGAACAATTATATATTTATTTATTTAGGTATTTATTTTTTATATTTATTAGGTCCAATTTATAGAATTGTTCTTTATATCTGAGCAATCTGAGAATGTACCTAGATTTTTTACTATTATTTTTTATTTGGTTTCTATGCGGACGTCCTGGGTTCGATCCCCAGCAAAGGAAAAAAAAATTTTAAATTAATTTCTCAAACTAACTCTGGACTGAAAACACTGGTTAGCAGGAAGAAACTCCCATATGGCAATAGACTCGCCACTTGCGCAGGGTGCAAGGAAGTGTTAATTATTATTATTATTATTTACATGTCCTTGTCACTCGGACACATAGGTATCATTAACTAAGGAAATGCGTATGTTAAAGAGAACAATGAAATGCTTATGTCACAAATCTATTGTTGTCTGGAAGAAATTGGCACTAGGAAAAAATATGTGCCTACAATGAAGTATGTATTTTAATAAAATAAATACTTTTTACGAATACGAATACTTATTACAATTATTATTAGAAAACCAATAAAAGGGCGACGTCGTACATTGCTGCCATTAAATTATTTTGTTACCATTAAATTACGTATCGATATTTTACCTTCAATAAGATTTTACGGTTTAGGTATTTTCTTTACATCATTAAATTTGAATAACATTTTATTCAAGAAAAGGAAACATACAATATTATTATTATATGAGTTCACCGTATTTATATATTTATATGCCTAACGTGGATTTTATTCGACATCATGTGTTAATTATTTGTTTTTGTGGAAACAATATAAAAAAAATGTTGCAAAATACATGTAGTAGTGGATTCATAATAATAAGTTAGAATGACACTAAATATTCTTATTAAACATACATGTATGATTATGAATGAATGCATACAAACAAGGGGCCATATAAACCTAAACACCTCAATTTCAAATCAAATCCCTCAAATATGTTAAACAGTGTGTTTCTAGAAAAAATAATATAAGTGTTTTCAACATTTCTCTAGTGAATGTTCGTCACACAATTTTAAAATTCAGCCTAAATTCCCATAAAAAGATTATTAAAAATATCCTTTTTACAGCATTTTTTTTAAATTACTCCATGACTATGTGTCGTAGAGAAATAAATCTTTTATGTGCTTAAAGAGTGCATAAAACTAAACTGAATGACCGATAAAGTTTTCTCATTTCAACTTGGGTTTGTTCTTAAAATGCAAAAAATCAACAAATTTGCGGTTTCCGATAATTTAAAGCACGTATAAACCTTTTTTAATGCACGCCATAGTTACCTTTACTAACGCGTAACTTCATAGTGCATTGGGCGGTTTTAATATATCATGTTTTTAGTCACTAAGTTTAGCGTTATATGTCCTCGTAAAATTAATTCTTATGCTAGTAATGAAAAAAATATATTAATTATTATTCGTCATCATTATGACATTCGCAACTCGTAAAATAATACTTTTGTGAGGAGTTTAAATATTCACTTCTTTTGTTCCATTTTATCTTAAAAAAGCAGTTTCAAGACGAAAGGATCGATCTATAAAAAGAAAAAAAAAAGTCTACAAATTAATTTCAGGTGAAATATTTTGTTTTTTTTTTCTATTTTTTCATTTTTAATTTCTATTTTATATGTTTCCTATATTTTTTATATTTTTTATCTTTCTCTTGATTTTTATACTTATGTACCTATTTGTATTCTTGTTACTTTCCTTGTTTTTTTATCTTTTTATAATTTGTATTTGAATAAGAATTCTAATTCTAAATAAGGAACAACTATTTTTATTTTCAATTATATTCATATACATATATGTATAATTTTTGATTTTTATGTTTTTAACTTAAGATGATGTGATGTATCTTTATTCTGTACTCTTTTTATGTAAATGGTTTTATTTTACCGTAAATAAATAAATAAATAAATAAATATTCAAACATAATACCTAAACAATTACGAGAGAATGTAAATGATAATATTGTTATACCTACAATTAACCTTACCTTATACTTTTGTTTTCCTGTCATTGCCATGAACTGTTCTTATACCTATTCATCTTTTATGTCTTTTTTTATACTTTATCTTATCTTCTGTTATCATTATTTTCTTTTTATTGATGTCATGTGATAACCTTAATGCCATAGTAGTGTATTGTTTATTTAACATTTATCTGGTTGGAAGAAATTTCTGTTTGAAACTAAGCCCGCTAGTGTAGGTACTAATTATATTACAGAAATTTACAAATAAATAAAAAATAAATAAATGGATAGGGATTAAATATACAAAAAATATTATCTCGGCATTAAAAAGAAACATCCTTTACCCAAAAATATTATCTCGGCATTAAAAAGAAACATCCTTTACCCAAAAAAGGTAATTCAAAATAATTCTATTATACGGGAGCCCAAATTTCTTTCCCTTAGGATATGACCTGTTTAACGAATCATTAAGAAGCAATGATTCACGTTATTAAAGAAAGTAAGTGCCTTTATTTTTATATTTTAGAAAGTAGGTACTGTTTAATTTTTTTTGATGTTAAGTAGGATTTTGATAATGAAGTTATCAATCATTATTTGTCTTATTTTATCGATATTGTACATGAGGGGTACATATATATTATGAAGTGTGTTTGATCTTTTTTTCTCAGAAGAAATTCCCGTTTTTTGGATACAAAATAATGGTTTTTCATCTGCGGAAATCTCTTGAATTACAATCTCTACAATCAATCAACTGGCATATCGACTATTTTCTTCAGCATTGTCATCTATATACACACCTATTTTATAATTTCCTGCTCCTGTTATCTATGGCTACCAAAAAAAAGATAATTAATAAATTCCTTCAATGTTATGTTCTCATCAAATTATTTATTTATTAAAGGGACAAATACATTCTTGTAAAATAAAAAGAAAAAATACACTATGAAATGAACAAAAGACAGACCAATTACTTTTGTTCACAATTGATGTTCATCAAAAAATCACATAAGTACCTACATTAATTCCACAATTATACATAATCAACACGAGAAATCAAAAGATTGTCATAGTCCTCCTGCTTTCATCAGTACCTAATTGGTACATATCAAAAAAATACTAAAAATCAATATTCATCACAGCAAAGCCGTTTCAATGTTCACAGGGACCTAAAGAAAATCTTAAAGCTAGTATAAAAATGATAAAGACATGAAAAAGTAAAAATAATGAAACAAATACGAGATAATTGTATCAAACTATGTGCGATATCAGTCATAAAAATTGTTTTTTACGATAATATATAGTATAATCTATTATATTAATTAACACATATCTTTACGTTTCTTATAGTCGTAAAAAAGTAATTACGTGAGTTTTTACGTACCTCCCTCCCATGCTTCTGTTGACATTTACGTATGATTACAGTATTAACGATATAATCTACCTCAACTTTCGAAGTATTTCGTGGCATGTATATAGATACACGTTATGTAACAATGGCAGAAAAAAAAATTAATTAATATAATGTTATAACATAAGTGCAAAACAGTATGCTTCACATCTTATTTTTTTACTATGGGAATGCCGAAAACAAAGGGTAAATCATTATGTGGATTATTTTGTAACAAAAAAACTTCCATTATCAAATTCAACAAAGAATATAGTGATGAGTTGAACCAGTATTGATCATGCTTTTGTATAAAATTTATAAGACTTGCGACCATGGATGCAATGCACAGTCCTAGGTACCTATAAGTACATTAACTTATCATAACGTGTAAATACTAACTCCTAACCTGACTGGAGTGTTTAGTATTCTTAAGACATCACTAACATAGACATCACTAACTAAATAGTAAATATTACGCCAAACTTAAGGTCGTTGGCGTAGAATTTCACATTATTGTGTACGAAGAAAAGAAATAGATAACTTTCTGTGGGCTTAGACTGACGTTTAAAATGTTTATTTGCTATACCAACACAATCATTTGTATGTAACCAAGCTCATACTGACAGCTAGATGTCACGATTTTTCTGAAATTCCAACGAATTTTCAGTATCTCGAATAGATCGCTGAAGACTATTTTGGTATTTGATTTGTCAAAATTACCAAATACATATTTATCGACGTCGCTTAAATCATCATCCATCAAAAACATCTCGTATTTTAGTATTAAACCACTCGTTAGGTTCCTTGCGATCAACCTTACCTTTTGACAGTTTGCAAATTTGAGTTAACGTTGACACGCATGCACTTAGTATTTACATAATATGTCTCTGCAATGCAATTGTCATACAAAAACTTCGTAACATCTTCCAGTTAGGAAGCCATGTGAGCTCCTAACTTACAGTAAGTGAGCGACTGTGCAATAAAAACATGGTTAGTATTTAGGTCGGACTCTGCATTTGGAGCAAAGACCATAACTATCGACAAAATTATTTAATATTTTGTGAAGAGCGAGGATGTCTGTGATTTTTCTTCGTTTTTCTAATGGAAGTAATTTGTGCTCCCTTAGGATATTACATTGAAGCTGCGTTAAATTTTGTATTAAAAACATGTTTCGTAATCCCAAATAAAACATCTGAAATTATTTTTTTTTAAATTTAATTGCTTATAAAAATCATAATGAATTTTTAAAATTCGATTTGAAAAAAACGTCAATGCTTGTTTCAGGAGAAGATTCGGACATGCGTTTCTCGGCATCCCCGCGTGGGGGCGTCAGTGGATGGGCGGAGTGGCTGAAAGCTATGAAACTTGTAGCTAGACTTCCTGCTGGAGTGCCGGCGGAATTCAGGAAAAAGGCAAGTACTAACACGTCATTATACTCTATTTTTGCTGTGATTATTATACAAATTTATTTATTTATTTTTACTTACTGTACATATAATTAGTACACTGGCGGGCTTCTTGCCTTATAGAAATTTCTTGCAACCAACCAGAGTTAATGTTAAATATACAAAACATCGTGTGGGTACTATGGCAATAAGTTAATCACATTACAAAAATAAACAAAGATAGCAGAAGAAAAGTAAAGAAAAACAATGAAGATAGCATATAAGAACAATTAGTAATAATAATAATGAAAACTTCCTTGACTCTTACGCAAGTGGCGAGTTTATTGCTGTATGGCAATTTCTTCCAACTTACCAGTGTTTCCAGCCCAGAGAAACAACATTAGCGTAAGAAATTTATTTAAATAAATTTCTCCTCTGCTGGGAATCGAACCCAAGACGCACACACAGAAACCGAACGGCTTACCAACTGTGCCGCGGTTCATTTCAATGATAGGAAAACTAAAGGATAAGGAAAGGAAGAGGAGAGGTAGATGTAATCAGGTATTTTTTTTTTAATAAGGCACAGCCACCAATAGAGGCGGATTTGTGCTGTACAATTTAGATCATAATATATTTACTGTAGAAAAGAAGAGTAAAAACAGAATTCCATTAGATCTCAGAGAAATAGGGGTTTACATTAATGATTGATTGATTGATTAATCAGGTATTGTCAGATAATTATTTTTGCTTTAGCCATTTCTTAAGGATGTTATGTGAGATAAACGACGTAAATCAGGACTCAAATCAGGACGTAAATCAGCTAAATGTACTTCAAATGAAGAGCTAAAAAAATCAGTACTATGCATTGGGATAGATAGTGCTGTACGTTCAGCAGATCGAAGTGGACAACCGTGGCTTGGTAGATAAGTGAATTTATCCTTAAGATACTGATGTAAGTTTGGATTAGAAAGGAAATTGTATAACATTGACGTATATGTATATACGTCATAGTCGTATCTTGGGTCAATGAAGAAGATTACGTTAATGAGATTTATGATCGAATTTTTTAAGTCCAAAGATAAAACTGATGCAAACATATTGAAGGAGTTCAAGTTTATTAAATTTGTAAATTCTCAATAAAAGGAAATTAGTAGCATTACATATTTTTATTTGAAATAAAACTATACATGTAAAAATGGATTTACGTATATTTGTATGTATCCGATGAACTCCCAAACCAACCATCCGATTGCGATGAAACTTTGGGAATTTGTTCAGCTCATTCAGGAGAAGGTTTGTGCATTATGGACAGAGGGGACTATAGGGATGGAAGGGAAAAAATACGGAATTATAATTAGCGAATCTAGATAAGAATGTTAAGTGATAAAAAGGAAGCATACCGAACAACCATTTGTATATATTTGGAGGTAAATAATTAAACAGGCAGGACAACGTCTGCCGGGTTTTGCTAGTCTGTTATAATATATTACCTGTGCTCGATTCTGTTTTGCAGTATTTATTTTGTAGGTAGATACCTATTTGCTAAGTCAATAACGCACTCAAAAAATCTTTAACATTATATCAATCAGTTCAAATTACATAATAACAACTAACAGACACCTTTTGACTTGTTAATTTTGTCGACGGATAATTCGTGGTGAAACTCCATTATACTAGGTATAAATGAAAACACTAATTAGTTTTAGTTTCACTATTTTATTTTAACACTGGCACTGACCGGTATCGATCTGTTGAAGATCATCGTCAGAGTGCGCGAAAATGAAACGCGCACTCTGACGATGATCTTCAACAGATCGATACCGATCAGTGCCAGGGTTAAAATTAAATAGTGAAACTAAAACTAATTAGTGTTTTCATTTATACGTAGACACCTTTTGATTGATGTGATTTCTGAGATACAAAACTACATAAACGTTTAACTATATATGGATGATTTATACAGATTAGAAAAAATACATGTCTTTAAGTTAAATACAATTCGAAACAGGAAGTGTTAACTTTTTATTGTTACCCTTCATACTCTGAGTTGCCAAAATAAATATTAACAACACCTACCCCCAAAATGCCTTATTGTTTTTTTTTACTTTTTTTTAATTTCTCTGTGAAGGTAATAAATATGATTCGTGGTATTAACAATATTAAAAAAAATCCTTTTTTTGTCAAAAAATGAATATGTCCTTGTCAAAAAAGTAAATATACATCTTCCTACATTCCCTAAATTAAACATAGATGCTTGTGCTATAGGCGAACGAAATCGGTCGAGGCAGGATTCAAACTCGCGAACACTGCATTATTAGCCCAGTGCGCTAACCGCCCTGCCATCGACCCATCCAATACTTACTTACTCTCCGTGTCCGGAATACTACCATATTCGAAGCCCCAAATATTCGTCCACCAGGATTCCAGGCTGCCGGGAAGTTAACAACAATTTGTTTTTTACTTGTGATACATCATCATCACTGGCGCTACAGTCCGCTACGGACCCTGGCCTCCTCCAGAAATTGTCTCCATCCCTCCCTGTCGACCGCCAGTCTTATCCAATTTATCAGGTCCATTTCCCTAACTTATGATACAGAGACTCTAAAAACCTAAGTACGAAGGAAGGTAGGTACCTATCTTTACCATTTTTAACACGATTTCTGATAATTCGACTGCTGTTAAATTTACCAAGAAACTGTTAAATTAAATAAAAACTTTACTGCTGTTAAATTTATAACTGTAAGAAACGAATCAATATCAGTGGGAACCCATCAGCTAGAAGCTGTTGAATCATTCACCTACCTGGGATCTCTTGTTACAGCGGACAACAACACCAGTGCGGAAATAAGGGCAAGACTTGCCACGGCAAATAGATGCTATTATGGACTGCTAAAGCACTTACGGTCACGACTCATCCTCGAAAAACAAAAACCCTCATTTACAAAACTCTTCTTAGACCGGTCATGACATATGCATCAGAATGCTGGACATTGACCAAGAAGGACGAAAATGCATTGTTGGTGTTGGAAAGGAAAATACTTCGCAAAATATTTAGCCCTACCTGTGAAGGAGGATCTTGGAGGATCCGGTTTAACCATGAGCTAGAAATAATGTATGGCGAACCAAACGTTGTCCAATACATCAAAATACAACGTCTACGTTGGCTCGGACACGTTTGTAGAATGGAGGATAGCCGGGTCCCAAGTAAATTATTGGACACCTGTCCTGAAGGAAGAAGAAGCAGAGGGAGACCTAGGATAAGATGGCTGGACGACATCGAGGGAGGTATAAGAGCGATCGGACAGACAAATTGGAGGAGACTTGCTGCCGACAGGGCGGAACGGAGGCAGTTTCTTGAGGAGGCCAAGCCCCACATCGGGCTGTAGCGCCATTGCTGATGATGATGTTAAATTTACCATTTAACACAAGACAAATCTAACCCAATTAGCCACAGTGAAGAATAAAATTGTTATATTAATTTTGATTCTGTGTTTAGTTATCTGTAGGTTCTTTGAAAATTTCTCGATACCTTTCATGTTTTATGAATCAGTAAAACAAGTAGGTACCTACCTAATATTTTAATTTTATTTTTTCAATGTTGACGACATAGAACACTATCTCAGGGTTTCATAAAATCAAATTACTGTACTGATAAATGTTTCATAAATCAAATTCTGTAAACATTTATTTCCATTTTACACAACGATCGTTTTGGCTGGTTTGTCTCAGTTGATGGGGGCCTTATAAGCCAAAGCAATTGTCCTCCAAAAAGAAATAAATATTTAAGAAAATAAATCAGCAATTTGATTTTACAAAACCCTAAAATAGTGACTCATATTTGGATATTCAATATTCTTTGACGAATATAAGTGTTGATATAGGTAGCTAGGTACCTACTCCAAATGAAGTGTATAATATTTCGTATTATTAATTAGAGTAGCTGGTGTAATACCTACATACATGTCATGCATGCTCAGCATTAGTAGCTGGTGTAATACATACATGTCATGCATGCTCAGCATTAGTAGCTGGTGTAATACATACATGTCATGCATGCTCAGAATTAGTAGCTGGTGTAATACATACATGTCATGCATGCTCAGCATTAGTAGCTGGTGTAATACATACATGTCATGCATGCTCAGCATTAGTAGCTGGTGTAATACATACATGTCATGCATGCTCAGCATTAGTAGCTGGTGTAATACATACATGTCATGCATGCTCAGCATTAGTAGCTGGCGTAATACATACATGTCATGCATGCTCAGCATTAGTGAGTATTTTCTAAAACGTTTCATAAATTTACAAACCATTTTTACAAAAAAACTTTTCGATTTTCGATTACTCTCTCAAGACATTAAACAAATATCTACTTTAACCTTTTCCATGCTAAGCGTATGCGAAACAATGTAACACCTCAGTGCGGCGCAATTTTCGGACAAAATTAAAATCGTCATATCTCAATAACTACTCACCTGAGATACTTGAAATCTTCGACGAGAATATTCGTTTTTACCTGTTTTAAATGTTGAGTACATTTTTTGTTTATTTTGTTTTTCTGCATACTATTTAACTGATTTTTTCAATATTCCAGCTCACAAAACCATGACTTATTAGCAAAAAAATATCACATAGGTAAATAAAGATATAGGAATGTATATAGTGAATAAAAATCAGCTTAAAATTTATGAATTTTTAAGTATTTCTTCGAAAACAAACACAGTTTTCAACAATTGCTTAGTACCTTATACGTTTGTATGAAGTTTATCTGTAAGCGCTATGACCTATGCGCCGCTGCACCGCGACTTTATCAACTTATATAGTAGAAAATAGTCATAAAATCATTGGTTGTTATATATAATACTGAAATAACTCAACAGGCTCTGAGTACTTACTTTTTCGGAACATTTATAAAAGCAAAATTCATTCATAATAGCAAAAAATGTTAAATGTATTTTGTCTATCACCTAGTAAAATTTTCAAAGTCGGTAACACAAAAAATCGAAGTTACTCTAAAAAACTCATGAACTTAAAAGTTATTTTGAAATATGAATCAACGTTTAAGACACAAATAAAAACATATAAATTTACAACAAAATACTTTGCTTTTATAAACTAAATAAAAACCGAACATAATTATTTTTCTAAACCGGCGCACAGTCTCTACGAACTCGGATATGGGTTATAAGCAACATTAATATCCATACAAAGCGGTATCTCAGTGCGGGTCTCGATTACGTATCGAGATGAAATAGATAAAAAGTAAACACTCTACTGCCATCTACCGAATTTTTTTTTAATTTTTTTAAAAACGTATTTACTTAGATAAATGATTCGGTTACACGATGTAATTATTATTTTTTGGATATGTCGATAAATAAGATTTCTACAGCGAGTTAAAGTGGAGCATTGTCCATCACGATTACCTATCGAGATCCGCACTGGTGTAGCGTATGATTCATCACGATAACGTCTCGAGATTAGCACTGAAACGGTTAAAACAAGTCAAAAACATAAACAGTGAAAACAATTTAATAGCTGAAAAGTAAATATCCCGTTCTCATAAAAATACAAGTCTGGAAGACATTGTTGGAAAATTTTTAATCTCAGTACCTACCTACTGAAGAACGGACCAACTTGACCAAAATAATATTTTATGATAAAACTTAAAGCATTAAGGTAAGACCTTTCAAAGAAAATTTAATATTTCTCAGGGTGTATTTAGAAGTTATTGTATAAAGTTTACGAATAAAGATGTCGCGGCAAATCGACGAAGAATTCGTAAAAATCTTTAAAATTTCCCGTAACCCAATGATAAATAAAAATAATAGATAAGTTAGCTACTAGTATAGTTATGCTATCTTAGTGCCAACCTTGACGTATGCAAGTGAAACCTGGACATGGCAGAAGTCGCACGAAAGTAGAATAAATGCAGTTGAAATGAGATCGCTAAGAAGAATCTGTAATAGAACGATGTATGACAGGGTCAGAAATGAAGACATAAGGAAAGAATGTAAGATAAAGAATGATGTTATTAATAGAATGAAAGTGAACACATTGAGATGGTTTGGCCACATGGGGAGAATGAATGAGAAACGCCTGACGAAGAAAATATACATTGCGGACAGGAATGGAATGAGAGGTCGGGGCCGCCCAAGGAAGGGATGGCACGTCCATGTGAACGGTATTTTGAAAGACGGAAATGTTAGAAGCGTGAACAACAGGCTAACATGTATAAGACGATGTATGAATGTTGTCGAGGCGATGAATGTATGTCAAGATAGAAGTAAGATAGAAGTTTATATGGGTCGGTGGCAGAGCGGTTAGTGCGCTGGGTTAGTAATCCAGTGGTCGCGAGTTCGAATCCTGCCTCGACCGATTTCGTTCACCTATAGCACAAGCATTTATTTGCTTATTTTAGGGAACGTAGGAAGATGTATATGTACTTGTTTAACAAGGACATATTCATTTAAAAAAAAAAAAAAAAAAAGTGGCGTTCGGTCCTCTCTGCCTACCCCGTAAGGGACATGGCGTGATGGTATGTATGTATGTATGTACTAGTGTTTAAATTCGATAAACAAAAAGTAAGGCGCATACCTCATTTAAGGTCGTATTACGGGATTTGTTTGAGAAAAATATAAGGAAAAGTTGAGATTTTGTAAGCAGTATTGTCGAAGTACGGGACCTTAATTCTTATCGTACTTTAGTTACACCCAAGGCGCTGTAGTATTCGGGTATATTGTCCTAGTCAAGATGCCATCTTGTATGATGAAAATGTGTAAAAGTTATACTAGAACTGTGAAAGAACGAACAGATATATCATTTCATGCTGCATATTTATTCAATAACTAATATATTTATATGGATATTTTCGATATTAATTATTATTTTGAGAAAGTCGTATGCGCTATACAGAGGGATTCTGTTGTTGTATTAGCTTTTTCACACAGCTATAACTTAATATTATAAGTTCGTCATTTTAACAATCATTATTTGGTATGAGAAATAATTATGATTTGATTGCACTGGAGTAAAAGAGAAAATATGTCTGCAATGTGTGTCTATTATAGTGTGATTTTGGTGATATTGTATGAATTCGTCAAACTGTACCATTTTTGTAGAGCGTTTTGTTCTCATATAACGTGTCTATATATAAAATGTCATTGCCGTAACCCCTTTTAATGGGTATGTTAGTTATGTTAGTGCGGGTAACTTTTTATTTTCATAATTTCGCAATTGTAGTCAATTAGCAAATTAATATCAAATTTTCGGCGATGGAAAAAATATGTCTCTAAATCAAAATAAAAACTATAAGAATGGAATCCTACATTATTAATAATTGGGATATAAAAAGGTGGTTTCTATGTTTGTTCAACCAACCCAACTATTTTCGGTGTTGGGAGAATTTATTATGTTTATCAACTTTTGTGATAAATCTTCATTCCATACTTCTTTGTATTTGTTTTCTGTTGTATAAAATACCTTCAATTAGTTGTTAGAAATCGACCGACCGAAAGTTATTTGTTTCGATTCCGGCCGAAATTGACGCCGTTCCTTATAAATAGAATATTTGATTTTGGCTTATATCTGAGCTGATCCGTTTGCTGAATAACAAGTAAATAAAAAAAAAGAGTATATACTTTTCAAAGTTTTCTTCACGTAAAAAGAAATTCATAAAATTACTCCTGGATTTGTGTAATAATTATTAGTTTTATTATTTTGACAAATTTTCAACATCTCAATATTGACGAATTTGGAATATTATAGAAGAACCAGGAACTCAAGGCACCTACAGGGCTTACGACCTGTCATCGGCTGGTTTACGTGATCACTTTATGTGCTTGCGCAACGTTCACCAATTATGTCTTCTTATTGAGTTCCCTTATCAATGCAAATTTTGAAATTTCTATATTTTGAATAATGATTAACTAATCACCTGAAAATAAGACAATCATTATTACTATTGCCATCTATGAAGTAACGAAGAAACCCTTTTGTAACGCCATCTATTGAGATTGGTTTATTTGTAAACAATGAAAGCAACAGTCCTTATAAATGTGGTGACGGTGTTCTCACACAGATGTGATCTCTGAACTGCGCCAGGAAAAAATTTTTAAAAAAATATTATATGATTCCCGACAGGGAAAAAATCCATTGTTTGCGTATATGCAATTAAAAAAATATTCGAATTATTGTTTACTTTGTATGAAATACAAATTGTTCAATTTTATCAAAACATCAAATAAATAACCTAAAAACAGTTTTTTTTTTTTTCATTAACAAATAAAAATAATTACATAAAAAAAAAATAATGCAAAATACAATCCAAATAAAATATTTTCAAGGTACTTGGATATATTGCACGAAAGCAGAATAAATGCAGTCGAAATGAGATCGCTAAGAAGAATCTGTAATAGAACGATGTATGACAGGGTCAGAAATGTGGACATAATGAAATAATGCAAGATGAAGAAAGATTTTATTAATTGTATGAAAGTGAACACATTGAGACGGTTTGGCCACATGGGGAGTATGAATGAGGAACACCTGACGAAGAAAATATGTATTGCAGACAGGAATGGAATGAGAGGTCGGGGCCTGCCCAAGGAAGGGAATGAAGGGATAGCACGTCTATATAAACGGTATTTTGAAAAACGGAAATGTTAGAAGCGTGAAGAACAGGCGAACATGTATTAAGACGATGTATGATTTTTGATGAGGCGATGAATTTGTGTAACGATAGAAACATGGCGTGATGGTATGTAGGTATGTCTATATTGTCTCACTAGGCAAAATCCTGTTTCGAGGCAATAACTATTCAAATTAGTAGCAGTGCATGTATTTAGTCAAAATTTAGTCCACGCGTTTTGTATGTGCATGTGTTGGTTGGGTAATAGTAGGTTGATATTAGGACATGAGTGAGATCCGTCATTTCAAGACATAAGTAAAATATCTCTCACACTCTTCTCTGCCCCTGTTCATTAACCACTTTGTTTTGAATTTGTTTTTATTGCTCTTGTTTGATAGGAGTAATTTAAGTAAGTCAGGTATTATTTTATTATGTATCCGCGGCGCTAAGTTAATGTAATGTCTGTGCAAAAGTAGTATATACCTACAGCTGTTATTGGATGCGTCAAAATTATGCTTCTTGTGTTGAACAGCTGTTCGTATTGTGGAAAGTATTTTGATGGACCATCATGCTTTATTTTAATAATTGCCTTAATATTCAGTTGTATATCCAGCATTCCAAATTCTTTAAAAAAGTTGATAAGAGGGGTATCTGTATAGTTTATGTGAAATAACTTTTAATAAAGATTTTTGAGCCACTGTGATTGAATGGAGATTCTCCTTTGCCATGCCACCCCAACCAACTATACCGTATGACAAAATAGACCTCCCCAGTGCGAGATACAAAGATTTTAGTTTTTTGATGTAAAAGAGCTCTCTGAACACTAATAGATGCGGTATGTTTTTTATGAGGTTTTCTATATGTATCTTCCACTTAAGACAGTCATTCATAATCATACCCAAGTATTTGTACTCTGTAGAATGCATTGTAGTATACATGCATTGTCATCGGGAAAACACAAATTCTGAAGAACTTGCAAAAAATCGATTGCAAAATTGCAGTGAAGACAGACATGTGAAGTTAATTAAAAGAATGTAAAATAAGCGAGTTGATACACTTAGGTATACATAAATTAATTAACAGAATAATATCTGTAAAATATTTTGATACAAGTATTTACTTAGTATACGAATTTATTCGTTCTATTTGTATTACATAGTATTAAACAATTTTACAACATTTTTCAAAGATATATTATTTGTGTAAAAACTAGGAAATCTGAGCGAATATAATTTGTATTAATATGTCATGAATGTATTAGGTCAATAAGTTTCCTTTACAGTTACAGTTGGCTGTAGGTACGTAAAAAAAATGAAACGCTTTATAAAATTCACCACAAGGTGACGTACGATCCATATTGACTCGCTGTGAATGCCCGAGTCAACAATTGCGATGTCTTCGTTGCATATTTCTTGTTATTCAGTACATCATCTTAACACTTAACATATTCTGAAGTCTGACTTATAATGTTTTAAATTAATTTCAAGCGAAACTTATGACATTTATTATACAGACACGTTATATGAGAGCAAAACCCTCTACAAAAATAGTATATTTTAACGAATTCTTACAATATCGCCAAGAAAGAGCGCACACGACAGAATACAATAATATAATACAATAATAGACACACACTGCAGGCATATTTTCTCTTTTACGCCTGTGCAATCAAATCATAATTATTTCTCATACCAAATAATGATTGTGAAAATGACGAACTTATAATATTAAGGGTCGTATTACGCATGTTATATGAGAAAACGGTAAGATAATCTTTCCCTCTCCAAATTCTCAAGTCGTATTACAAATGTTATTTGGTATTACAGAAGTTATCTTACCCTATCTGCATCTCACGCGACTGTCATTATCTGTCAAATTACGATATTTGTGAGATTTCGGTGAGGTAATGGTGAGGTACCATACAAATGTGGAAAAAATAGTCAACAACATATTTTTTGGAGACTTCTGTAATTTAAATAATTATATTTAAATACTAACTTACACGAATACGCGAACCTCAAGGCCATATTCGATAAAAAAGCAGTTATATTTTAACAAACGCACTGTTGAATTTGTTAAAAAAAATCTCATTATAAAATATTGATTTGAATTTTATGACCTAAACAATGTCAGGTATCATAAAATTAACTCGATGCTGATGTGAAGAAAGTATTTAAAATCCATAACTTCAAAGTTTTACATGTATGCTAATGAAAAAAAATCATAATAATTCTAATACAAGAGGAAGTAAAATGTACAATTTTAGGAGTGTTCCATTACTAGAAATATGTGTATGCTTAGGATAGGTTTGGATATGGGTACTTTCATTGTACATATTTAACTTAATGAACTCTTGTTTTGACTACACTGGTTGAAGCGTCCAGCGCGAGTTGACTACATAATTTGTTTGACAGTGTTTAATGCTTGACAGTGTTTAACCTGGCACCACAGTACATTCAAGAGTTATGTCAGAGAAAAGAGCTAACTGGGAAGCATCTCACACTCAGGCCTTCTGGATCACAGAGTAACAACTCCCTAAAGAAGTTAGACAGAGACAACTAAGCGGCTTACAATGATCGATACTTAAGCGTGAGTGGTCCTATAAAGTGGAATAGATTGCCTCCAGATATCCGTAGTGCACAAAGCAAGAGCACATTCTCTAAAGGACTGAAAACAGCTTTGTTTCATAGAGCAACATTAGACAGAATATAAGCGCCCTTGGAATGATCCTGAATCATTAAACGGCGCTATATAAATTATTTATTATTTGATTCTAATAAAAATAAAATTTGGCATTTTCTTAGCAAATCCAAATTTTAATTTGATTATACCAATGAAATAAGTTTTGCATCAAAATTTCCTGACTACATACAATGAAATACTACAGACGCTACATAATATGAATTAAATTCTTTTCCTGATTTTAAAGTGTGCACTTTATATATTATAATCTAATATAGTGGACCAAGGTTTTAATTTTATCAGTTACCAATTTCATTCTTCTATAACACAAAAATTTACTCAAAGAATAATAAATCCATTTTTTACCCTTAAAACCTGATGCCATACGCCTCTAATCTTGTAAACATTCATGCATCGTGTCATAAATGCTCGTCAATTGTTAAAGTTTCCTACGTTTCACATGGTCATACTACACTTTTCTAAAATGACCCATACTATTCACTCCCGTCTCGTACACCCTTGTATATTCTTTTAATATGGCCAAACTACCTCAGGGCATTCACTCTCATTTTGCTAATACTTACTTACTTAACGAGTCCGGAATTCAGATTTTGCCACTCCAATGTGTGGCGGCGGCAATCGCCCTGTCGGTTAATCTTATCAGGTCGTTCATGTGACAGCCTTCGTCCAGTTTTGCTATAATATTCTTCTTTATGTATCACAGATTATACTTTTAGTTTTTTCGAATACCAGTATCTTAGATTTACTAACATAAGGTAATACTCAATTCGTTCTGCAGGCATCCTTCATACACTTTATTCACTAAATATTGCAAACACACGTTCTGCAATAAAAACTGTTTCATCTGCATAATAAATAATAAAACTGTTTAATACAAATAAATATATAAGGTACATATTTATTACAAAACACATGAAATGTGGACTTATACTATATACTTACATGCCATCACGCCATGTTCCTCACAGGGTAGGCAGAGAGAATGGAACGCCCCATTTTTTCATCTTGACACACATTCATCACCTTGTTAACATTCATGCATCGTCTGTTGTTTATGCTTATTACATTTCTGTTTATCAAAATATCGTTCACACGGTCATGTCATCTTTTTCTTGCAGGCATCCTTCATACACTTTATTTACTAAATACTGCAATCACACGTAATGCAATCAAAACTGTTTCATCTGCATACATCAAATCATGTACGATTGATTTGTATCAAACCAACATTTACATACTTTAATGTTAAAGCAGTGCAACATTAACAGCGTACAATTAAAAGACATTGTATTAAAGTATATTTGTTTATTTAACATCAATAAAAAACGAGTGGGTTGTGGCCAACACTAAACTCTCCACACCATAGTAAGCGTTCATTTTTTCTTCTTGAAATGTTGACAATTTCAATATGGTAAAGAATGCTTATGTTGTATGAAATATTTTAATAAAAACAGATAAATTTTGTTTTAAAGAGCGATAGAGCATTTTCAAAATTATAACATGTGATATCATATGAAGAATTTTTTTGCTATTTATGGAAAGCTAATCAGTTCTATGTTCAAGCTCTTTACCTTATAACATGAAATCAAATTACTGAACTTTTCCATACATAAGAAATTTATCTAAATACATTTTTATTCATACTAAATTTTACTACCAGGAATATATATTTTCTAACGATAGTATATTTTTATGTTAAGATAGACAAACTATTAATGCAGTATGGTGTAGAATGATTATGTTGTATGAAATATTTTAATAAAAGCAGATAAATTTTGTTTTAAAGGACGTTAGAGCATTTTGACAATTTTGACATGTGATATCATATGAAGAAATTTTTCGTTATTTATGGAAAGCTTATCAGTTCTATGTTCAAGCTCTTTACATAATAACATGAAATCAAATTACTGAACTTTTCCATACATAAGAAATTTATATATTTATATACATTTTTTCATTCTAAATTTTACTACCAGGATTTCTTTCTAACGATTTATTTTCTAACGATAGTATATTTTTATATTAAGATAGACAAATTTTTATATTAAGATAGCCCCATAAGCAGAATCGGTGGTGTTGTTTACAATATCAGATGTTGTCTTCTATGAGGTTTTTCTTTGTGGTCATGGTAACATTTCATAACTGAAAAAAAAGGAAAAATAATAGTAACATCAAAATAATAATAGGCTAATTTAATAGGATTTTTCATAACAGTCATTGTATTAAATAATAGTAGAAAACCAAAACATATTTCATATTAGTATGAATGATGATACTAGCACAGCATGAATTATACCAAAGAAGTTAATTATAATGACATCTATGGATTTAAATTGTACCGACATATTCTATCTACAGTTTTGGCTTTACTGATGTATGATAATATAAAAAAGTATTTTAACCAATCTTGTCAAAATCAATTTAAAGTATATATAGGACTCGCCAAGCGAATGTATATGGGTGATATCACCTGTGTATAAACCAATTTTAACAATTTAAATTGTATCAACCAATAAAATCAGTTGATGTTCGACATTATACAGCGTATTGAGGCACATTTCCCCTGACCTTTGCAAAAATGATTTATAAAACTGTCACCTACATCCTCTTATATGGCGAGCACTAATAACATTGTAATTGTTTCTATAGACACTCAAAAGATTCTTTTTAAGTAAACCATGTACGCTCAAAATTTTCTTATACTAGTCGTTAACGCCTTTATAAAGCATACTTTATGTACTCAAGATTTTTATGAATAATTTTAAAATCCAATACCTACCGTCGACTGTCGCCATAAGTCTTCTTCTTCTTTTTGGATCTGTTAGCCTGTTAAAGTCCTGTGTCAGTTTCCTTCCTGTGACGTCGAATGCCAGCTATCCTTCTATCTTTTGGGAGGACGTCCTGAAGGTCTGCTTTCTTGGCGAACATTATCCCTGGCTTTTGTTTGTTCGTGTTCATTCCATAACCTATGTTTCATTGTTCCAAGTTTTCTAGAGCAGAATGACAGTTCTCTGAAAACATCATTTTTGTTGGTTAAAATGTACTAATTTGCGTACAGTAAAATATAAATTGTGAAAAGTGCAAAGATATTATAGTAAGACTTTATTTTATGTATGGAAGTTTATCTAGTTTACGGTTATGATAAGTAATTTCATATAATTCTTGTTTTTTTATAACTCTTGTTCATTGTTGTTTTTTTTTTCAGAATTGTCAAATTCAACATCTTATAAAAGCAATAATGAACAAAATTAATAATCTTTTTTAGTAGATATAGCAAGAATACAGATTCCCACTGTAATATAAATGCTTTTATAAGGTACGTTGTACATTATAAATCAATGTTTATAACTCATATGAAAATACTGTAAATACGTAATAAAATAACAAAAGTATTTAATTAACTTACCAGATTCCAAATAATTGTGCCCAGCCGGCAACGTTTATTTTGTTTTATGTGTTTATTTATCTAAATACGAAAATAAACGAAGAAATTGTAATATAACCTCGCGAACTTTTATGACCAAACAACAAAATGTCAAAATCGTACGGCATGGATTCACACGAACCATAGAAAATAGAGTTGCCATTAATTAAAAGTAGTGGCTCTCGCAGACGATGGCCAAAAAGATACACTCAAAGTAAGGTAAGATTAATCTTAACTTACTGTACATTATAGGTTATCCAAAATACCGTTGCCAAGGAAAGATAGATCTTTCCTTAAAACAATCTTACAGTGAGGTACCTCAACTTTTTCTTATTTTTTTCTCAAGATAACTAACGAAATACCAGCCTAAGTTATAGCTGTGTGAAAAAGCTAATACAACAACAGAATCCCTCTGTATAGCTACAAGCGTACACGACTTGCCTACTCTCCCGTTTACTCAAAATAAAAATTAATATCGAAAATATCCATATAAATATATTAGTTATTGAATAAAAATGCAGCATGAAATGATATATCTGTTCGTTCTTTCACAGTTCTAGTGTAACTTTTACATATTTTCATCATACAAGATGGTATTTGGACTAGGACAATACGTCCGAACACTTCAACATCTTGGGTGTAAGAATTAAGTAGGGTATGCGTAGGGTATACCGAATTTCAACACTAGTAACGTATCTATTATATTTATATAGGTATCATTGGCCGAAACCGAATTTGAAACGGAATGTTCGGACAATCTCTATAATATGCTTAGTACCTACTCAGTGTACTTACTTGAAATGTCTGATGAATATTTACTCTGATTCAATTAAGAACTTATTCTTATTTGCACTCTGGCGAAGGAAGTTAAGAAAAAATTGACCTTAAATTCGCTACTCGTGAATGTAATTAAATTTTGCTAAACAGATTTGGTTGATACGTTCTATTATTCTGTTTTCAAGCGGTCTCCAACCAAAGGAAAGGGAACTCATTTTTTTATTGCTAAGCAATATACCTATTCAAACAATTTATACCTTCATACAGCAGATTTAATATCTGATTATTTAGATCTACTACAAAAAAAACATGTTTTTAATTACGACCACAACTCACGGTTTTTCTTAAAGCTCTGTATCTATTTTGCTTAAGTTTGGGTTAGAAGTGAATTTGTTATAAGTTACGTAGTTTAACATGCACGTCATTTTTTTTATTTCAATGCTTTCTTTAATACACTTGACATCCCTACGAGCTCTCTCAGTGCGCTTAGGACAACTGTCTCCTCCTATCTTTCCTAGTACTTACTTTGATTTAAACAGCTGTCTTATTTTAGTTTTTTTTTATGTAGGTACTAGTAAATTAATAATGTATTGCAAATTTTTGTATTGAACATTAATTATCATATTGAATAATGCATTGAGTTTTCACTGGTCCACTAATAAAGCAATGCACATTGTCTGTTTTATAAATTGTGTAGACTGTATAACTCTCTATTAACCAATAAATAAAATATCTTTCAAATGTTGAGGATCACTTCTATCGACTAGCTCTTATATTCATATATTGATTTTCTTTGCGCGTTTTGCAAATTAATCATTTATTCTATTGAATTTTTTCGCTCAAAAATATTTCGCTTATTGGCTGTATAACACGACAACCTATGAAAATTTAATGCTTATCAAAATCTAGTCTTGTGCTTTGTACTTCCTATGTAACATACTCTTTCTTTTTAGAATTTAAAGAAGTGAATATATAATTTATTGCTTTTGTGTATCGTAGATATTGAAGCAAATGGACTGTATGGACATGGTTAAAATCGGGAAAGGAAGGTAAACATTACCCCCTATTCAGTAACTATTATAACTAAAATAGGAACATACTAAAATTGTAGATTTTAGATTTACGGTCCTATTTCAGCGTTATAAAATATCAACTTGGACTAAATGGAATAAGAACGTACCTACCTATATTGGCCGGAACGTTCTTAAAAAGTTACTGAATTAGACGTATTTTGAATAATTATGAAAATGATAAAAACGTACCATTTGTTTTTCAAGCCTCTTACATTTTCTTCTTTCAGGGTGTCATTCACATGGTCGTGCCATCAATTTTTTAGACGGCTTCGACCTCTTGATCCATTTCTATGAGCTTTGTATATTTTCTTCATCAGGCGTTCATCATTCGTCCTTCCGAAGTGGCCAAACTATTTTTTCTTCTTCTTAGCCATGTCCAATCCACTGCTGCCTTTTCTAAACTTTTCCATTTATTTCTGTCTTGAGCTGTTTACTGCCATCCACGATAGTGTCAGATGATCACCTATAATCTTCAAGTGGAGGCCTTAGGAAGATTACATTGTCCGGCATGCGTGTCAAACCATCTCAAAATGTTATTCTTTTAATGAAATCATTCTTTACCGTACATTTTCACCTTTTGTGCTTGTGTAAATACTAGTGGATATTAAAAAAAAAGTATGTTTTAAGTATCTACACGATTCTAGTTTATCAAAAATTATCTTTCATTAGCAAACAACAAAATTGTATCCTCTCAATATCTACATATACAATGTCAACATACAACCTATGTATGTTGACATATGTAGGTTGTATCTAGGTACAACCTGGAGGCTATAATGTTAGCAAACATTTCAAATATTTATTTAATTATGTTTGCTCCACAAAATTTCCACTTATTGACAATTTCGTGATCCAATATTTGAACAAGGCTAGAATTAATAAAACGATTGACTGATTCAAACTAATACTCAACATACCTACATAGTAACATTATCGCTTTATGACAAATATATATTATTTGATAATAACTAATAGTGATTGGCAAACCAGGCTACGTTCATCTTAGACAGAGCTTTCGAGATCGAGATTCTAGAAAGACTTACATGCAAGAGTCTTACGTTTTTAAGAAATGTAATAGGTTATCTTGAAGTCGTTTTTAGTGATTTTGTTAGTAGAGAATTTGTGAATAATATACAAGTATGCATTTTTCTTCTTCTGTTTCCTTCTTGGATATTGATGCGGTGTTTTATTTTCCGCTTTGCTAATATCCCTTTTATAACTTGATTTATTTACATGGTCCCTTACTAAAACCACAACACAACATCTTCGACATTCTTGCAAATTCCTTTAAAAACATACTTTAAATAGATCTAAGTTTTACCTATCATAATCGTATAAAATAATGAATTTAGATATTTTTTGTTGTTACTGACTTCATAAAGAAAGAAAAATATAAGAAAAAGGTTAACATATTTTATAATAAAATAGTTGTGGTATTAGTCTTTCATTTTCATGTTTTCTATATAATATTTTTCTATGAATCTTATTCGTATAATTTAGTACGATTCATCTATAATAAGATAGTTCCTTAATTAAAATAAACCTTACAAAATCTTTTTATTATGTACCTATCTATTGTAATTAATTATTGAAAAAATACATAAAAGGTTTATTGAATTTGTGAGCAATTACACGCCAACGCTTTACTTTAAAGTAAGAAATTTGATGAATTGATTGTTAAGAAAGCCTATTGAGTAATAATATCATGGAAAATAGTTGAATGAACAGATTAATTATTGAAATTTGTATTGAAAATCCACTTTGGTATTGAATTTCAGTAATTCTCAACATTTACGAAAAGTGAGTTGGATTAAATAATCAAATTTTCATAATTTGACCTATTAACATTTTGAATAATTATTTTTTTTATAATACAAAAAAGAGTTTTAATCAGTCATCCATCACGCCATATCCCTGTTTTAGGGTAGACAGAGAACACCGGTCGCCATATTTTTTTTTGCATACATTCATTGCCTCTCATACAACGTTTTCTATTCATACATCGCCTCTCATACAGCATTTGTGCATCGTCTGTGATTAAAACTTGTTGCGTTTCTTTCTTTCAAAATATTGCTCACACGTTCTACCTCTCTTACCTTCTCTATCAACTAAATAATATTCTTTGTCCCATCCATCACCGTGTTTAGTTGAAGTTTTTTTTTATAAATTTCAAAATTTATGTGTACAGTTTTTGCATAGCAGGTTTCACGCAGAGTACTGAGTATTATCACTAGTCAAAATTTTATCTAACATCTATTATTCATTAACGTTAAATTATTATTAAAGACAAATTCTCACTTGATGATAGTAAAACTTTGGGAATTACAGTTACAAGTCTTGCGTCATAACTTCAACAGTAAATAATATCTGCTAACTGAAAATGCCCAAATAATTATCTCATTCTTGGAAAATTATTATAAATTTTCTCGGAATTTTTAATTATCTATTTATTTTCAATTACATCGAGGTGATTTATTTAATTGTATTTAAAGCTATTTTACATTGGAATAAGTTATGGGTTGACATTTGAAAGAAGTACATACCTCCGAGGTATGAAAGATGAGAAGCGGGCAACTGGGACAATTTATCATATCTGGAAAGAAAACAAGGGATAAGGGTACCAGGACATCGAATAGTTTTTGGTTCCATTTTCTGCCTCAGAAGTACAGAAAATACACTGCATCGCTGTTTAGGAGAATGTAAAAAAACAATAATCGATATTTCGTTATCATTTGAAAAAACAGACAGTACTTACCTGAAGACCATGAACCAGCAACAGCCAAATTTACTTCATTTTATGAATGCTGTCTTTTCTGTTAAATGATACCACAGCAAGTAAAAACGATTGGATAATATGAACCCTGAGTATCGAATATTTTTTTAAATTACATATATGCAGACATTGGATTTTTTCCCCTGTCGGGAGTCAAATGAAATTTTTTTAACAAACTTTTTAACATCTCGATTGAGACGAAGTATTATAGAAGAATTATGCCTTCTTATTGTAACAATTAAAAGGCAAAACTTGTGAACGTTGCGCAAGCGCATAAAGTTTTCGAGCAAACCAGCCGATGACAGGTAGTAAGCACCATAGGTTCCTTGAGTTCCTGGTTCATCTATAATATTCCAACTTAGTCTCTATTGAGATGTCAAAAAGTTAATCAAAAAAAACCCTGAGTATGGTATGGTGGCTTTCGGAGATAAAAGCCCTCAAAATTGCTATTTTAACATAATAATTTTAGCATAAAGCGTTATAGTATGAAGCGTGCTATTAGAAATCACGTGGTTGGTGGAAACTCCCCAACAGACACCTTTAAAGAGTCATAACAGTTTATTAAAATTTAAAGGTGTTAAAGAAACACGTGATTTCTAATGGTCTTCTGTATTACATTGAAAAAAATCACGCTTTATACTATAAAGCTTCATACTATAAAACATCAATTTTAACACGTTTTTATACTATGACATAAGCCTGGCCCATACAAAATTACATTTATTTATTTATTTACTTTCAGAAAGCTACAGCTGTTAATTACATCATTTACAATTCAGTTTTTAAATTTTAACATAGCCAAAAATGCTTTCTTCTATTTACATTTGTGAATGTACAATGTTTGATGACATACCTAGTTATGAAAAAAAATTATACAACAAGTAACATCAATTTAAAAAAAGAGAAAAAAAAGAGAAAAGGTACATAAAAAATAATAATATAAAAGTACAATAATATAAGAAAAAAAACAAGTAGGTGCATAATATGTAGGGATGACAAGGAGGGATCATTAGTGATTGAGGAGGGGATTGTTGGGTTGTGTGTTAGGGTTTAAGAACATCTTTATCTATCTTTGATAATGCTGTATTGTGTCATGAAAAATGTCCGTATGTTTGAAATGTGTGCTGTAATCTCTCTGAATTCTAAACAAAGGTGCAAAGTATATGTATGTAATTAGTGTGGCATACTGGTAAGTGAAATAAATAATGTGAGCGGGTATGTCTATTTGGTATATGGAGTGAGTGATATATTATTGAGTATGTCCGGCGAGTCAATCAAGTTATTGCAAATTTTGTAAAGTGATATTTGGTCAAAATAAAGTCTCCTGTTTTGTAATGTAGTCATATTGAAGTTTCTGGTAGAAGTATTATAATTAGTGTGTTCAACATAAAGGCGTCTCTCCAAGTGTTTCAAAAAGGTTTTTTGAATATTTTCTATTTGATTAATGTAGACTTTATAATGAGGGTTCCATATTGGCGTACAGAATTCCAGGTGAGGACGAATGTATGTAAAGTATAGTGTTTTTAGTGTATTAATGTTTTTAAATTGTTTACAGCTGCGGATAACGAAACCGAGCATTTGATAGGCTTTATTTGTGATGGTTTGTATGTGTTGTTCATATGTTAATTTGTCATCTATTATTATTCCCAGATCTCTAATGTGGTCAACTTTCTTCAGCATGGAGTTATTAATAGAGTATGGGTATGCTATAGTATTTCTTTTACGCGTTATACATAATAAAGCACATTTCGATACGTTGATATCTAATTTGTTTATATTACAATATAAGGATAGGTTGTTTAGATCGTTTTGTAATTTATAACAGTCATTTATATTTTTAATTGCTAGATAAATTTTCATATCATCTGCGAAACCCGAACAGGACAGGATTAGTCTGGTAGTCGCTCTACTTATATAATCGTTGGAAATTGTTTTTTACACATTGTCTATTCGCTTAATTACAATCAATATTAATTTAATCCAGAAAGATCGGCATCTTCAGTCATGATATACACACCAAAGACTTTGTTACACATTATCAGCGGTCACGCTGCAAACAGACATGAGCAACGTTAACTAATGGCGACGAATGGTTTGAATAGAATTAACACGCAGGGGTGGGCAGTTAGAATTTTCCCTTTAATACCTTCCCTTCCATTTGACGTCATGAAGTCGGTGGCTATTCATGGCTGACTGGAACATAACCTGACATTGCTTTGGTATTTTTAACTACATGTTATATTTCCGTTTACCATCGGCAGAAATAATAAACCTTGATGTCTCTCTCTGCGTATACATAATATTTAAGTTGTTCATTCGTCCGAAAAGTCTTTTGATACTTATAACTATATTATGTCAAACACTTCTGATACTCATCGAGTTTTTGAATAAAATCCTTAAGGTAGCTTTTAACAAAACATTATTTCCATTACACCTAGTTTCATAAACTTAAAAAAAACTTTTAATGTAATGAAATTTGTTTTACTGTAATAAACCAATACTAGATATATATGGGAACAATGAAACATATGGAAGTACCTACATATGTAGGTACAATATGTTTTTTGAAGCATTTCAAAATAGAGATCTAGAATGAGAAATTGTGGATGGAAGCAAGGAAAATCACAAAAGCATTCGTACAGGGCATATGACCTGTCATCTGCTAGCTTTAGTGATCACTTTACGCAGTTGCAACATTTATAAATTCAAATGTTATAATGAATTTTCCTTATATGACCAGTTGAAACTTATATTTATTAAATCAATGTATAACCGAGCATACATTTTTTTTATGCAACCCACCCTTATAAGAGTGATTTGTGCCAAATGGAAGAAAAGATAAAAAATAAGTTATTGAATGTTACGACTTACAGATTAATACAATTGATCAAGATAAATTTAGATATTGCGGAATAAATAGCAAGAGAGTTAAGTGATAAGAGATGCGACATGTTGACTGGTAAGGGGACTTTTAAAACCGAGCATACATTACGAGTATATATTTTTTATTTGAAACACATAGAACTGTTATGTCCCAGGCGACCTATCGGAAGCTTTTGGTTTTTGGACCACAGATGACACTGTAGATCTGACAAATTATGACGTACCTATATTGAAAGATGTGAGATGTTTCAACATTATAAATGTATACCGATTTGAGGAAACCAGGCGTTTAGGACATTGATCGCTGTCGAAAGTTTTTACTGTGATGGAATTTGTTTTTCTGTATTGAACCTATGCTAGGTATATTATAGGAACAATGAAACATATAGAATTATGTAATATATGTATTTTTGAAGCATCTCTATAGAGACGTAGGAAGTTGTATGACCTATCATCGGCTGGCTTTAGTGATCACTTTACCTTGATTACAATAAACACAAGTTTCAACTCAACAGCTCACACAAGGAAAATTCACTATAAGACATTTGAATTGCTGAATTTTGCAATTGCGTAATGTGATCACTAAGCCACCCGATGACAGGTCATAAGCCCTATACGAATATCTTTGTGATTTTCTGTGCTTCCTTCTACATTTTCTCTTTCAACACCTCTATCGATAAGCTTTTAAAATATGTTTGAAAATGACTTATGAATATACTTAACTACATATGGAGCCCATTTTTGTACCATCTATGCGATATTTCATTGTCATTTATTTCCCTTTGTTTTTGATACAAAATGATCGTTCTCTTGATACTTGATAGTTCGTTTTTGAAATGTTGATGTATTTTTGAACATATTTTTGTTCTACTATGAGATCTGAAAGATAGCATATGCATTAAGTATTCAAAACACATCATTTAAGAATTGGTACGTGATAAGAGTAAATCTATTTCCTTACGAATAATTTATGTTTTTGCAGTTATGGCTTACTCTTGCGGAACAGCATCTGAAGGTGAAAGGTGTGGACTGGTCGAAAGCCGAAAAGAACTGCTTCTCAGAATGGACCAACCCCGATGACACAGAACTCGGAGTGCAAATTGTAAAGGTAATAAAAAGAACCAATAACATTATTTTGTATAGTCTGCTTGATCTGGACTTTTTAACTCGTTAAGTTCATTACTTCAATAATGATTTTATAAGCATTTTTGTAATACTAGGTATATATTTCTACTGTATGATCCATATATTTCATGAGTCTAAAATATTGGTTATCCATGAGTCATCTTCTCTAAAATATTTGTTATCCATGAGTCATCTTCTCTAAAATATTGGTTATCCATGAGTCATATTCTCTAAAATATTGGTTATCCATGAGTCATCTTCTCTAAAATATTGGTTATCCATGAGTCAACTTCTCTACAATATTGGTTATCCATGTGTCAACTTCTCTAAAACATTGGTTATAATAAGAAATTAATCACTTTATAATATATAACTCTTTTTATTTTATTTGATATTCAAATTAACATTAATTAAATTAACATTTTTTTTCTCGTTGCAAATTAAATTTAAAAATTAAGGAGGGTAAAAAATGTTCATAGCTAAATAACACAACCTTACACCAAACCTTCTTGAAACCTCTCATTAAAATTATGTCATTAAAAGTGTAATGCGTAACTAAAAAACCCTTTGATTATTTTGTCGCCATGGCGTCGCTCCAAGGACAAAGTATCAAGTTTTTGAATTATATTTCTAACAAAATATATTTTATTGTGTAAGCTTACCTGTACATAATACTAATTTAACGAAACTAGAGACAAAAACGTTTCAGTATAAATATTTTGTTTATTTTATTTTTTTCACTATTTTCCCTACTGGGATAAGCATAGAGAGTTAAACGCATATACCTCTGTCCTTGCTGTTATTCATAGCTTCTTCCTTTATATTCGTACATCATCTCATACATTCTCGTTGTTAATTCAAGCATAAGCAAAGCAATCCCATTCAAGGGCAACCATTGCTATTCATTCCATCTCTTTCACCCTTTTTATATTTTTTGGTCAGTCATCCTTCTCTCATTCTTTTAACATATACCTAAATCTCTGCAGTTAATAAAGTTTCATTCTGCTTATGATATCTTTGGAAGCATTATAATCTCTTAATATTTGAAAAAAAATATATCATATATCGTTCTGTTGAAAACTCTTCAATTTTATGTAACTTAATAGCACAAATTATATGAAATGTTACGAATTTCAAATATACTAGGGGCTCAACCCCATAAATTACTATGAAATATTTAGATTGAAAAACGACTTATTGGGAAAAAAATCAAGGATGAAAAGGACAGAGATGAAAGATAATGAACAAAGAATGACTTTATGAATACATATTTTTAAATTAGGCCATATTATTATTTTTTATACTTATTTAATTTCAATCTCACTATTTCATTTTGTATTGTGTCTCGAACAACTAACAGGTACTTGTCTCATATTAATATTTAACACACACCCAATAACTAGTTTCCACATTCTGGAGACTTTCTCCATTTGATATTTATCGTCTCACAGATCCAGACTGAAAACACAATAAAAACTATCTCCATCTGGAATCGAACCCTGTCTGTCTCGGGAGTCAAATACCTAACAACTGGGCCACGAAGGACGACAGTACGTTCATTTCATATCACGACCCTTAAATTTTATTATAATAAATAGCTAATAAAAATTACACAATTAGACAAATTAAATACAATTGGATTTGTTTCATGATGCATATAATGTTTCTTATTTTCAAATAAGATTTTTGCAATTAAATGGTTTACATAAAAATATGTATTGTATTTATTTTTTATTCATTTGATTTATTTACAAAAAAAATTGCTCAAAGGTGGATTTTTTCATTTACAATATCTTTTAGCCATTACAAATCTCATTCAATAAAAAAAAATACATTCAACTATTATGAATCTCTTTCAAGCATCACTGATCACTATGGATGTCTTTCAATCATTTCCAATGTTTTTCAACCATTACCAATCTATTTCAATCGTTATCAATCTCTTTCAACCAATACGAGTCTCTTTCAACCAAACCACGCAATGTAAACTCGCTAGTTAATTTTGCACAATACGTAGTACCTATGGGGTATTCTAAAAGAAACAGAAAATATGACAAAAATCTGACCGTGAGTTCGATTCCAGCCTCGACCGATTTCGTTCACAAGCATTTATGCTAAATTATAGGAATGTAGTAAGATATATATGAACTAGTTTAACAAGCACATGTTAATTATTTTCTTAAATACATTAAAATAAATACTAAATGACTCGGGAGAAATAACGTCCAAGAATTATTTGAAGAATAGGTACTTACCTATAATTCCAAAAAAATATGACAGAAAAACTTGTGAAAATAGAGTAAAAAGTATAAATATATTTTTCCAGCACAAGGATTTCAAAGGATCTATATAATTTATTAAAATAAAATAAAAAATAAAAATAAATAAATAAAAACCTGTTTTATAATTTTCTTTCGCTTGATTTAATAGACAAACTAGTTTCGCTCTAGATTACTCTGAAGATGCTCGTCTAGAGCGAAACTAGTTAATCTATTAATTCAAGTGGAAGAAAATTATAAATCAGTAAATGGAATTCCATCAATTATCGTCGATCTATATTGTCGATCAGGGGGGGGGGGGGGCAAGTCTAGTCCAACCGGCGAAATCAAAAACCTCACGATTACCCATATCATGGATATAATTATTATTATATGGAGTTCTATAATATCTTTAGATGTCATAGAACTCCATAATGATAATTATATGGTAATACTAGGGTTTTGATTTCGCCAGTCGGACCAGACTTGCCCCCCTGATGTTGACACGATTTATATATTTTGTAAAAATGACGTCACATTTCAAGTAACACAATAATTGTTGAAGTATCTAGTTACTTTTCAATTGAATAATATTACTGTATATATCATATCAAATGGGGGAAATTGAAAAATGATTTATAATGATATATGTATCTATTGATGCTCAATTGAAATTTTCCAATTATTATTACCTATGCAGATTATTATATTGAATAGATATGACATAAATTTATCAACGTATACCTTTAACGATGGATATTAATTATTTCGGAAAATTTACGGACGTTATCTGATTATACCTGACTTTGGTGCATTATAATTCACACAATTCTGCAATAATTCAAAAGAGTGGCCAACACCAGGGGCGTGCCTAGAACCTTCGGACTAGGCAATCCCTGAAAGAAAATTTATTTATTTATTTATTTATTTATTTATTTATTTATTTATTTATTTATTTATTTATTTAAAAGGACAACATACAGCATATAATAAATTATAAACATAAAGATAATTTGATTAAGAATAAAGCCAATTACAGGTTGTCGCTGAAGTTATTGTAGTATATTAAGATATATTAGGAATGGTTACATATTATGGTGAGATATTGTGTGAATGATGTGTGAAATTGCATATATAAATGTGTTAATATAATTAAGTGTTAAATCTGATTATGACGATGAAATTTTAAGTTTGATATATTTTTTAAATGTGGGGGCGCTAAGTAAGAATATGTCAATCTGTTGGAAATGCCTATTATATGTATTACAGATTCTGTACATTGTTGCATGTTGAGCATAGTTGGTGTGTTGAGTGGTAAGACGGAAAAGAGGAGTGTGTCTAGTTCTACGGGTAGGGATGTTGAAAGATATATAGTTTAAAAGAGCAGGAGAATCAATTTTATTATTAATAATATTGTGGAGAAGCATCATATCAGATAGAGTACGTCTGTTTTCGAGTGAATCAATGCCATGGTAAATCCTTGCCTCACGATACGATGGGAAATCAAGAAATGCTTTTCGATTTAGGTGTTTAATAAATATATTTTGTATCCTTTCGATACGGTTTATGTGTGTTGCATAATGGGGAGACCAGACAGGAGATACGTTTTCCAGGATAGGGCGAACCAGGGAAAAATAAAGAAGTTTGAGCGTTTCAAGTTTGTGAATGGTTTGCTGGTTCTGAATAAAAATCCAAGCATTCTGTAAGCCTTATCTATAATGCAGTCGATGTGTAAGTTAAACCTAAGTTTGGTGTCCATAATAACACCAAGGTCTCTAACGTTATCAATAGAAGCAATAGGTTTACCATTGAGAGTATATTGAAAGGCTATGTGAGATAGTTTGCGAAAGAAACTAATTTTATGGCATTTTGTGACGTTAATTAAGAGGTTGTTATTTCGGCAGTAATCAGATAGTTTGTCAAGATCCGATTGTAGTTTGAGGCAGTCATTTAAATCAGAAATTTTTAAAAAGATTTTCATGTCGTCAGCGAAAAGTTCATAATCGGAGAAAACGAAACAGTCGCCTATGTCAAATATGTAGACGTTGAATAAAAGTGGTCCTAAATGTGACCCTTGCGGTACGCCTGAGGGAATGGAGATGAAGTTAGATTTGTACCCGCCAACTACCACAGATTGACGACGATTTCTTAGGTAAGAGCTGATCCACCGGTAAAGATCGCCATGAATACCGAGCTGATTGAGTTTATTAAGAAGTAGGTCATGGTTAACTCTATCAAAAGCCTTTGAGTAGTCGGTGTATATGGCATCCACTTGATGTTTCGTGTGCATATTGGAAGTTATACATTCTGTAAATGGCACTAAGTTATACATTCTGTAAAATTGGGAAATGTCGAAAATTTAATGTTTTTTTAGCATCGTTGCTCATGTGAGTGGCCATGACAATATTTTAAAATCACATGCCAAAATAAAATTTTCATTTGTGGCCCTGTCAAGAATCGTATCTACATTCGGTTCAATTTTTAATCTTGTTGTATGGTTTCAAAGTATAAGGTCTTGAATTTCTTAACATATTCATAGGCAAGCCAGGATTCTCGGCTTCTATAAGCAATTCCGCTACTGGCGCCCAACACTAATCTCTCCACTACATATTTTAACTCCTCACTACCTCAAGGGGATATAGTGGGGAGTTGTGAATTCTTAATTTTAAGGTTTTTTTATTTCATCACAATGTATCTGTTTGTGTATACTGTGTACTATGTACGGCCCGGTTTATTTTACGTAATCGATTGTAGACTACAGTACTCATTCGATTCGTTTCAAATTTGTATATCTACTAGTTGCATGTAACACATGAGATCCAACTGTCGATAGCGATAGTATGTATAGTTGAAGAATAAGTACCAAACTATAAACCCATATATACAAATTATTTAATATTTTAAGATATTTGATTTTCTATGCAACACATGTACCTAGGTATTTATTTATTTTTATTTAAACACTTTATTGTACATTACTTAATAGCTAGTACAAATGGCGGACTTATTGCCTAGTGGCAATTTCTTCCAGACAACCATCTGTGACAGTTATGAGACAAAATGGTACATGTACAAAAAAGA